>VDFB02193867.1:636154415-636258861 GCA_007258455.2 Sequoia sempervirens
CTCTCTTTGTCTCTCTATCTCTCTCCCTTTTCCCCCCCTCTCTCTCTCTCCCTTTCCCTCTCTTTGTCTCTCCCTTTCCCTTTCCCTCTCTCTCCCTCTCTCTCTCTCTCTCTTTCTCCCACCCTCCACCTCCTAATTACTCTAGGGTCTATGTGTGCAAAAATAGGATTTATCCAATTTATAACACCAAAATCTTACCATTACAATACATTTTGAAATATTTTTCAAATCAGATATTGGATTTGTGGGCCATAGAAAAACCCCAAGTGGGTTGTTTTGGGCATCCCAATGGACCCTACATTCTATTTGCAGGCAACAAAAACACGATTCTAGATAAGAAGAGAAAAAGATCAACTTTTTGGAGCATCTTCTACTCAAATTTGTCATAAGAAATCATTTTTTAAGCATGTTTTTGGAGGTATAATGGGGAGCAGTAGTCATCAGAAGAAAAAAGCATAAGATAAATCTTACAAAAGAAAAAATAGAAGCATATAGACAAAGCGATATAGAAAGTCACAGGAAGAGAAGACAAGGTATGTCAAATAGTCATGAACTTGAGCCCTTTGGTCTTTCAAGTGAAGAGGAAATTGAATATGTTCAAGATGAAAATGTTGAACATGATATTGAAATTGGGAATTAAAATGTTGAAATTGATATTGAAAATGTTCAAGGTGAAAATGTTAGAATTGAAGATGTTGAACATGATATTGAAATTGGGAATGAAATTATTGAAATTGATATTGAAAATGTTCAAGATGAAAATGTTGGAATTGAAGATGTTGAACATAATATTGAACCAAGTGTAAATTATGTTTCACCAAATTACATGAGAAATGAAGAACCTTGTTTGGAAGAAAGACATATTCCAAATTCAAGACCTTCAAGAACCCCTAAATGGTTACTTGAAATTGATGAGAACAATATAAACAATTTTGAAGGCAAGAGGTCAACATGAACCATTCGGTTGTGGGCTACACAAATTTTCAACAAATATTTTAGCAATAAGACATTGATCGAGCAATGCCAACAATTTTTACAATTGCTAAAGATACAAAAGATGAGACCTTTTCTAGCCAAATTGAAGATTCGTGTGAACAAGACCGAAAAAAATTCTCTTATTGTCAAATTTTTTTTTAATGCTCTCAAGTCTATTGGAAAAAATAACAAGGAAACAGATAAGAGAGCTGCTTGAAGAGTCACTACAACTACCCTATTAAGCCATCAATTGAAAAAGGCTCACTTTATGAGACAAACTTGTATTGATTCTAACATAAATCGTAAAACTTTGGATAAAGCACTTGCAAGAAGAGAAAGAATAAGTGATCCTCTTCAAAATGATATATGGGCTTTTGTCGAGAGGCTTCCACATGTTGATAAGAAGCTAATCAATAATATAAAGTAGGCAATTCAATAATTTTGGCATCCTAAACATTTCTTGGAATCAAGCCAAACAATGTTGTTAAATTTTTTTATTGAAACACATACAAATATGGAAATTTCACAAAGGAATTTTGAAGGTTTGAAGCCATTTTATTGTGTGCTTCTTAAAATTTGTAATACTTGTTGCAAATACCATGTGGAGTTTTCAATGTACCATGAACTATTATGCTATATCCATTCTACTTTGCATATTAATGAAATGTTGTAGGAGTGTGGTGCAATGCATCTTCTGAAATCATCAAGGGACTTGCTAGATCTATTTTTATGTTCTACAAATGATGGTTTCATTTTCTATAGAAATGATTGTTTAAATGTGAAGTGCTCACAATGTGTTGGCTTGTCAAAGTTTGTTCAATGTTTTCATGAGGGTTCTGAACATGAATTTGGAAAGATTCTTGTTGAGAAAAAGAGATATCAGATAGTAAAATATACTTTGTAGAGTGGAGGTGAAGGTTCTATATGCGAGTTGGTTACAAAAGAATGTAGTTTTGATTTTATTTCAGATTTTAAGGACAATATTTTCTACAAGTATGCAAGGAATAGCCATAGGTCTCAGTGGTTGGATAAAAAATTCAAGATGTGTAAGGAATCTTTTCTAATTGGTACTATTATATTAGTGGTTGATTTTGTAGAAAACTACACATTGCAACCACAAAATGAGGTACAATCTCAGTATTACAATTCCATTCAGATTGTTATTTTTGTCCACATAACATATAGACATGCACCTAATAGTATACAAGAGGATCAAAAGATAATCAGAGAGTATCATTTTTATATGGGTGATGATAGATCTCACTCGTTTGAGTATGTCCAACATTATTTCAAGAATTTTTTGAGTTCTTGCAAGAGCATGATATAGCAGTTGGACGACATCTCATTTGGTCAAATAACTACACAGGTCAATTCAAGAATGCTTATATGTTTTATTGGTTGAGTAGAATGCATGTAGAGAGGGGTGTACCTCATATTTGGAGTTTTTTTTAAGCTAGGCATGGGAAAGGGGAGCATGATGGAGCATGTGCACAGAGTAAAGAGAGCTCTAGTTAAGGAGCAATTGAAGATTTTAGGAGTAAAATTTAGTGATGCATGTTCTATTGTTGATTGGTTTAGTTCAACATTATCACAAGGAGGGACACTTGATTCAATAGTGCGCAAATTCTTTTGGTTGGTTGAGGAGGGTACAGTGGGATGTAGATTGGATTGTCATACAATCAAAGATTCTTCAAAGATACATTCATTTTGAAGCTCAAACGTAAGCACATGGACCATTTGGACACAAGAGTTTGATTTTTTTTTGTTAGAGTTGTATTCAGTGTGAGTGGGATCAATGCGAGTCAAGTGAGTTGGTGGATACATGGGTTCCACAGTATCTAACTCCTTTATCTCAAACAATATCCATGACAAATGACACAATGGAAAGTTCAGTTGATTACAACTATCTTTCAGATCTACTACAACCAGGACATATTTTTGTAGTTGTTGCACCACAGGGGAATGAAGAGAGATCAGACTATTAGTTGGCTTGATGTGTGCGGGTAAAGCATAAGATAACACAACCAATGGAAGATGATGATGGGTTCATGTATCCTACAAGTTTAGTTGTGGTTGTAGGAACTTGGTTGTGAACATACATGATTAGAAGGAATGACATACCTTCATTTGAAGACTATGAGAAACATAAAACCATTCTCAAGTATTCACACCTTGTTATAGCAACAAATGTTAAGTTGTTGAATCATCACGCCAAACCAAAGACAAAACAAATATGGACACTCAGTAATGTTGATCATGAAGCAATATTGGATACTCTTAAGCAAAGAGATTACCCTTCAGGCACACTTTAATACCATATTCAAGAATGGAAAGTACAATGCTTAGGTTCATTATGCTTAAGCTCATTAGTGTTCTTTATTTAATACTTGTAAAAACTAATTGGTTGGTTGAAGGGAAAATTAGGACAGTTGTTTTGGTCATAAATATGTGTTCCCAACTTGAATTTAGGGGTTGGTGAAAAGTGAAGAAAGAAGAATGTGTTGTTTAAGCCTCTTTTTCTCTATATTTCCATACATTGCAGTCTACAAAATGCTTTTGTATAGATCTGTATGTGTTTGTATGACACATTAATCAATTGGAATAGATATAGTAATGTATTACCTTTCATTTGATTTGGACTTTGTCACAATGTTGCTTCATGTTTGAAATTTTGTCATCTTATTGAACATATGTTCATGTGGGGAATAGGCTAAGATAGGAATGACTGCAAATTCATGGGTATGAAACTAATGTAACAATTGAAGAAGTTGAAATTAAGGTAATTCTCTAATATGGATACAATATTTTCAAATCTTTTAGTTCTAAATGCATCTTTTTGCACTTTTCCTATGTATTATCCAAACAAAGAATTCTCTTCAATCTTTTTTCATTTAACTTTATTACTAACACATTCTACTACTATGGTAAACTTGATTTTCAATGCCATTGGCAGTGAGGATCCTGACATTCACTTCAAATACATTGAAGTAGCAACCAAAATTGGACAAATCAAGGAGGTGAAACATGTAACCAAAGAGTCAAACTTCTAAATGTTTGTGATCGGTTTGGATTTGTACAATGCTTAGGTTCATTATGCTTAAGTTCATTAGTGTTTTTTATTTAATACTAATATTGTGTATACTCTTGCAATACAGGTGTCTTTAATACTAATATTTTGTATGCTCTTCCAATGCTTTTTCATGAGAATTCTCCTCAATTTGTACCAGATCTTCTAGATGCTTCATTTTTCAAGTAGTTAGAACTTTCATGTTTTTGAGCTGTATAAGCAAAAAATAGAGCATTATAACTCAGTTTTCTCAGTCATAGCATTGAGAAACACACTTTGTAACAAATTTTTCAAAGAAAAGACACATTTAAATTTTGTATCTATTGTAAGAACACATTTTCTCAATAAAATTTTAGTATTTTTCCTTCTTAATAAATGTTTCATTATGTGCAAATGAATGATTGATTATATTTTTTTGTGTTTTATGTTTAAACCTCAAAAGCATTGTCTCATTTCCAACACTTTCAGTGAACAAAAACAATTAAATATACTACCAATTGATAGAGTAATGAATAAATATGACTAAATATAATGATTATGCAATTAATAAACAATGTATCAATATATTACCATTTTCCTAAAATAAATGAACAAATGTACACTACCAAATTGATCAAAAAAAATTCTGAGTAACAGCCCATCAAAGATTGCTGCCCTTTTGCACTTTGGACTCTTAAGGGATTTCGCTAGTTGAATGTAGCTCAGACTGCTTCAACATGTTTGGTTGCAAAAGGGAACCATACCTAAACTAAACATACCCATTCAGACGTGTTGGAATAGTCTATTTGGTTGCATGAGTTACAAAATAAAAGTTACACCCCTTTGCAACCTTACACTGCTTGCATTTGACACTTTTTCCATTAACTGAAAGCATGAAACCATGGGAAAATGCCTCTGAAATATCAAAAACTGAGAGATGTTATTGTAGAGGGTCCCAACATGATTTTGTAGCCTCAAACAAAAAATTTTTAGGCATCACATTTTCTGAGTAATAGCCTGTCATAGATTGTTGCCCTTTTGCCATTTGGACTCTTAAAGGATTTCGTTGGTTGAACATAGCTCAAACTGCTTCGGCCTATTTGGGTGTGAAAGGGGACCATACCTAACCTAAACATACCCATCCAGATTTGTTGGAATAGTTAGTTTGGTCACATGTGTTGTAGAACAAAATTTACACCCCTTTGCAACTTTACACTACTTGCATCTGACACTTTTTCCATCAACTGAAAGCATTACACCATGAGAAAATGCCTCCAAGATATCAAAAACCAAGAGAGATCATTGTAGAGGGCCCCAACATGATCTTGTAGACTCAAACAAATTTTTTGTAGGAATCATGGTTTTTGAGTAACAACTCATCAAATATTGTTGCCCTTTTACACTTTGGACTCTTAAGGGATTTCACCGGTTAAACATAGCTTGGACTGCTTCATCCTATTTGGGTGCAAAAGGGGACCATACCTAACCTAAATGTACCCATATGGACGTGTTGGAAGAGCCGTTTTGGTCATATCAGTTGCAAAACAAAATTTACACCCCTTTGCAACTTTACACTACTTGTATCTAACACTAATTCCATCAATTAAAAGCATGACAGTGCCCTAGGAAAACGCCTCTGAGATATCAAAATTTGAGAGAGGTTATTATAAAGGGGCCCAACATGATCTAGTATCCTTAGACAAAAATTTTGTAGGCATCATGGTTTTCGAGTAACAACCCGTCAAAGATTGCTACCCTTTTGCACTTTGGACTCTTAAGGGATTTCGCTAGTTGAATGTAGCTTAGACTGTTTCAGCCTATTTCGGTGCAAAAGGGGACCATACCTAACCTAAACATACCCATTCAAACTTTTTGGAATAGTTGGTTTGGTCACGCGAGCTACAAAATGAAATTTACTCCCCTTTGCAACTTTACATTGCTTGCATCTAACACTTTTTTCATCAACTAAAAGCATGACACCACGAGAAAATGCCTCTGAGATATCAAAAACCAAGAGATATTATTGTAGAGGGGCCCAACATGATCTCGTAGCCTCAGAAAAAAAAAATAGGAATCACGACTTTTGAGTAACAACTCGTCAAAGATTGTCGCCCTTTTGCACTTTGGACTCTTAAGAGATTTTGTTGGTTGAACATAGCTTAGAATGGTTTGGCCTGTTTGGGTACAAAAGGGGACCATACCTAACCTAAACATACCCATTCAGATGTGTTGGAATAGTCATTTTGGTAGCACGAGTTGTAGAATGAAATTTACACCCATTTGCAACTTTTCATTGCTTGCATTTGACACATTTTCCATCAATTGAAAGCATGACACCACGGGAAAATGCCTCGGAGATATCAAAAAATGAGAGAGGTTATTGTAGAGGGGCCCAAAAAAATCCCGTAGCCTTAAAAAAAAAATTTATAGCTATCATGGTTTCTAAGTAACATCCCGTCAAAAATTGCTGCCCTTTTGCACTTTAGACTCTTAAGAGATTTCACCGGTTGAATCATCATTGTTTGAATTCCAAGTTTGTTTGTGAGACAAGTAGTAATTGAGTTTGATGTGTCTACCCTATATAGGGTTTCTCAAAGTGCTAGAAAATTTTATGAAACCTTGGTGTCTTATATGAGTCTTGTAACCTTGGTGAATGCATTCTATTTTGTGAGAAGCATTGAAACTTGACGAATGGTGTCCTTATATACAAATTTTCAATTTCCCTTCTCAAGTTGGGGGAGTATCCTTATATACCTATAATATATCCCAAATGTTTACAACCAAATTTTAATCAATTTGTTAATAACAAATCATTTTTTCACTTTCTTGCAAAAGTTGCTTGACAACATTTTAGCAAACTTGACAAATTTTTATATTTTTTGACAAATGACCCCAAATCAATTAAAAATAACTCTAAATGACTCCAAATGGTCATGGATGACCTTATTACACCCAAGAAACACAAAATCAACCAAAAACCCAAAATGATCACCATGTATGCCTATGGGGCTCCCGATGCCCCTACATTAATGGACAACCATTAAAGCATAAATGATATAGGAATTTTGTCACATGTATTATATTTGCAGATACCCTTGTAGACATGTATGGAAAGTGTACAAAATTTTTCATAACTAGACTTCTCATATGCTTTGGCATGTGTATCAACCTATAAAAATATGATAACTTTTTAAATTTCAATATGTAATGATAATCCAATATGAAATATGTAGTGTGAGACAATGACATTTTTGTATTTAAACTTTAAAGTTAAAATGTTAAACTTTACCATTGTTCTTGTCTTCAAATTTGTTTAAACTATATAATATAACCATAATATAACTAAGCAATATATGATATAATTTTTCTTGTCTTCAAAGTTGTGTATTTAAACTTTAAAGTTAAAATGTTAAACTTTACCATTGTTCTTGTCTTCAAAGTTGTTTAAACTATATAATATAACCATAATATAACTAAGCAATATATGATATAATTGAACCATTATTCATTATTTTTTATTGTGAACTATATAATATAACCATTATTTTTATGCTATTATACATTGATCTTTAACCATTGCTCAAGATTAAATTTTCAAAGAGTTTAAACATGCATATGAGGAACAAATTATTTTGATTCTCAACTTCTATATATCAAATTATCCAATAGTCAAGTGTATGTCCATATACAAAAATGGCATCAAGACCAACTCAAACACAGTTTTACAAAATGTGGCATATGCCATCTTGATATCTATTCAAAATATACATGCCAAAATGTCTATCTCATCCTAAACTACAAGTGGATCATCAAAATGGAGCCTCTTTGAAGCACTCTTTGGCCCTAAAGGTACCTGCATAAGAAAAATTCAAACCACAATTGAGATTAGTTATATTATATAATTTAAAATTGAATAATTAATATCAAAATCAATATACATTGAATTATTATTGAACACTAAAATTGAAATCTTGATTACCTCATGTCTACATCTCTTCAAATGGTCAAGAGTCCTAGAATATGCCCCTCTCAAAGAAATAATCAAACCAACTTTTTCAATGTCAATCTATATATACATGTGAACAAAAACATCAAATTGATACAAGTTGTTGGTGTAATTAAATATTTAATTAAACTTTAGCATAAGTTTACTTAGGTATATTTTATTTCCTAAGTTAATTCTTATCCTTATCTTGTTGAGTTGTCTTTTTGCTCAAGATAAGATTAGGGTTTTGCATTATTTCCTTTTTGAAGGATTTTGTATTATTTGTAAAACAATTACTTTCAATAATTATTATTATAGTTTTTTCTTGCACAAACTTGCTCTAAGGGTTTATAGAACATCTTTCTTTTTTGTTTTGAATATTTGTTGCATGCGATAGGTGATTGCTTGCAGGTGATTCTTGGGGACTGTGAAGTTGGTTTTTCAACTTCTACATGGTAGTAGAGCTCCAGACCTGTTGCTACCTGTTCGTGATTTGAAGATATTCTCTCACATCATCTTTTTCTGTTCAAGGGTTTTCAAGCCAGGTTGATTTTTTATAGATTTGGGGGTAGCCTAATTTTCTATGCATTTTGGGGCCAAACAGATGTCGCCATCGTGGTCAGAGCGTCCAAAAACCAAAGAAACGCCTTTTGTTTCATCGATTTTGGTGAAAGTTGAAAAAAAGGAAAAAAAATTAGTCAGAGAGGCCATACGACCTCCCCAGCTCGCTTCTTGAGGCACAAATTTTTAAAAAAAACAAAAATCAAAGTTTTTTTTTATTAAAAAAACTACGCGCCCAATACAAATTAGGCCTCACCACTTAGTCAAGCGGCAGCCACCGGTTTGCACCACCCCTGGTGGCTTTCAAAAGTGGCACCACTAGTCTATAGCCCCCACAGGCTTATTTCTCCAGCGAGTGGTCGCATCAATGACCAGGAGCTCTGACTCAGCCCCCCGCGCTAGCTTCAGCCCCTTCTGCCAGTGTAGTCAGTCACTTCAGTGACCAGGAGCTTGTCACTTAAGCCCCCAGTGGATTTTCCTCTGGCAAGCGGTCATATGAGTAACCTGGAGCCTAACCTGGTGGTGCTTAATTTTTTATCCTATTTAGCATTAAAAGTGCCTTTTACAGGCCTTTTTTTCATTTGCTCATAACTTTTGCAAACAAAGGCCTTTTTTTGAAAATGAGATATCACTGAAAAGCTGATTCAATGATGGATCTAGTGATGTAGGTCTTTTTTTCTGATTTTTCCATTTTGATGTCTTTTTCACCTGTTAAAGCCAGAAGTTGTTGTTTTCACTCCAGGGGGCGTAACTTTTGTGTCTTGTCTCTGTTTTTTGAATAAAAATAGGTGTTGGAAAGCTGGTTGAGTGCTCTACATAGATCTTAGACCTGATTTTTGCAAAATTTTCTCTAGGTATCTAATTTTTTTATCAGAAGTCAGCCTTTGTTTTGTGGGTTATTTTCTTGGAAAGCGTGCAATTAGGTTTTTTTTGAGATCAACGAACATTGTTTTTTATTTGAGACTATATATTGTTGTTTTCTATCATGGATACACATAACATTGCACCCCTTACTCCATTCAACTATTTTGGTTGGAAAAAACAAATGGAGATTCATTTGAAACATAAAGGGTTGTATAGGGTAACCATGGGTACAGAAATTGAACCTACAAGTGCTACTGAAAAGAGAAAATGGTTTAAGAGGTGTGATGAAGCTTATGATACATTATGTTTGTCTCTTTCATCTGACCTTCTTTTTCATATTGAGTCTTGCGCTACACCCAATGAGATTTGGACTACTTTAGAGTCTTTGTTTAGGAAGCAGGATACTATGAGAGGGTTTTAGTTATAGAATGAGCTTATTGGCTTAAATCCTAGGGATTTTGATAGAATCCAGGAGTTTTTCACCAAACTCAAGTCTCTTAGATTGTAGTTGTCACAGTTTGGTGTTCAGAAAGAAGACTCTCGGTTGATATTGTCTATTCTTTCTAAGCTTGGACCAGATTATTCATTTTTTGTATCTACCTTTTATGCCACTAGGGATGCAATTGGTACGAGATTCACTATGCCATCTCTTGATGAATTTGCTTCATCTCTCACTCAAGATCAAGCTAAGTGAGCTAGCATGGGCATGGTGAAACCTTCTTCCTCATCATAGGCACTTATTGCATGATAGGAGCCCAGAGATCAGAAGGCTTCTACAGGAAAAGGAAAGAAACAAAAAAAAAAGGATTCCAAACCTCATGAGCATCAGAAGGAATCCTCAGATTCATGCTCCTCTTCTAAGGGGAAATCATCTAGGAAGGAGAAGACTACATGTGCATATTGCAAGAGGGAAGGACATGTATAACATAATTGTTACAAGGACATTGATGAGCTGAAACATCTTCTTCAGAAACATTAGATTGATTTTCCTTCTAGGATGTCTACATCATCTTCTTCTCCTCATTCTTCTTCTTCAAAATAGCATGATAGGGGAATAGTTGGTTTACATACTTCATTAGATATGAAGGGACATGTTCTTTGTGCTTCTTTAGGTATTGGATTAGGGAGATGGCTTCTAGATTCAGGAGCATCTCATCATATGGCATCTTCAAAGACTATGTTCACTTCCTTTGAGCCTTGCACTATGTCTCCCATTTTGATGGGAAACAACACTTACATTAGTGTTACAAGGAAGGGGTCTATTAGTTTTTGGGACCACTCCTTTCAGGATGTCTTGTGTGTTCCTCACTTGACAAACAACCTTCTTTCCATTTATCAGATCACACATGGAGGCACTGGGAGATCTATGGAGTTCACACCCAATTTGGTTATCAATAGATACTTGGAGAGTAGAGCAGTTATTACTATTGGGATAGTGGATCACTCATCTCATTTGTATTCCTTCACCGATTTTGCTACTGATGGTGCTTTTATTCCTATAGTTGTTCCTCACACTTCTAGTGTGCATCATCATTCAAAGGAGAGATTTGGGTTCTTGAACATTGGTGTTCTCACTTCAGATCGTGTTCTCGAGCCTTCCATTCCATCTCCTCCACCTCCTGTTGCTATTGTTGTCACTACCGATGTGGCTTCTTCTATTTCAGTGCAGCGGGATCTTGTTGATCATCCATCTCTAGAGGTTTCTATTCAGTCTTCACCTACTTTGACTTCTTCATTGGTTGAGGTCACACCTACTTTTGTGGAGACATCTTGGGCTACACATATTCCACCTTCAGAGATTGCTTTCATTCGACCTCTTCCCTCTCACTTCTTTCAGGAGATGCAATTTCTTTAGTTCTTTTGGAGTTACTTCATTCTGGGGGGGATTTGTGGTCTCTTTCTTCCTCTCTTATGGGGGGATTCATTCATGTATCTTTGTGATGGATGGTGTCCATGGGGGGTCTTATGGATTTCTCCATCTTTCAACACTTAGTTAGTTTATTGCATTCTATTTTAGGGAGGAGTTTTGTTCCCATGTGGTTTTCTCCTTTACCCTGTTTAATTATTTAGTTTCCATTGCATTTGTAAATGAGTACCTGATCAGGCCTTGTTGTCGGGACTCATCTTTGCATAATAATTTGCTTCTCCCTAAGTTGCACTTATGGGGGGGTGTTGGTGTAATTAATTATTTAATTACACTTTAGCATAAGTTTACTTAGGCATATTTTATTTCCTAAGTTAATTCTTATCCTTATCTTGTTGAGTTGTCTTTTTGCTCAAGATAAGATTAGGGTTTTGCATTATTTCCTTTTTGAAGGCTTTTGTATTATTTGTAAAAAAATTACTTTCAATAATTATTATTTTGGTTTTTGCTTGCAGAAACTTCTCTAAGGGTTTACAAAACATCTTTCTTTTCTGTTCTGAATATTTGTTGCATGTGATAGGTGATTGCTTGCAGGTGATTCTTGGGGACCGTGAAGTTGGTTTTTCAACTTCTACACAAGTTAGCATATAATTGTTGGTAGGGTATGTGTAGGATCATCATGGAAAAAACATGCCCTTAAGTGGCAAAAAAATCAGAAAAATCAAAGTTAGGAAACTTGATGTAAAAATTTGAATAAGTTATCTATATTATTTCAAAAATATGGAAGAATACAATCTATAGAAAATTGAATGTAGTTTCTAAACTACTAGGTTTATTTTTTTTTAAATAAATCTATTTGGTAAAAAAATGAAATTTCAATGCAGTAATACTTAAATTTCAAGGAAAAAATAAGAAGTAGGTGTGTGTTTTACCACCCTAAAGACAATAAAATTATAATATTTTTTTATAGATTTTAGATATAAGTAGAGGACTCATGTCCCGATGTGATGCATATTTTTGTAATTTTCTCAAGTAAATAATTAATTATGATTTTTATTACAACTTTTAAAAATATAAAAAATCATATGTCGACCACCTTAACTTGGTCAAAACTTCATAAAATTCAATTTTTTTTTTAATCCTATAGTATGTGAAGCATAGAATGTGACACATGTTTCGTATTCAAAAAATGTGATACTATTTGAAAGCTATAAATGTTTTTCAATTAGCCTATCAATCAGGACTTTAGTCATAATTCAAATAGAAAATGAATAATAATTATTTATTAAATTCAAAGTAAAGCATAATTTATATTGGTGGAAAGCTAAGAATCTCCTTTAAATACCCTTTTTGTTTCATCAATTTTGGGTAAAAAAAGGGTCATTAGCCACATGGGCCATCATATGACTTACATATTGCCACTTTTTGGCCCGTCATGATCCTACACATACCCAGTAATAGGAACATATTTTTCAAACAAAAAATAAAATAAACACATACCTCTTTAGTCATCTCTTTTTATTTATCTCCTTCGGGTTTTTCGACACCTCCTCCTTGAGGTGTTTCAACACCTACTCCTTGAGGTGTTCCAACACCTACTTCTTCAAGCATTATGACACTTGTCAACAAGGATGTTTAGCTCATAACCACCTATACATAAAAATGACAAGTATATGAAACTACCAATCTATGTTGATGTATGTACAATCACTATAAGATCTTAAAAATCTTAATTCAATCAAATTTGAGTTCAATTACCTTTCCCTTATCTACCAGTGCACCTCCAGAGTCTAGACAGCGCTGCACCTCGCTCGCACTAGGTGTTTCCTACAAGAGGAAAATAAGATAAACATATAAGTTAATATATAATTTCATTAATGACAATTCAAATGACAAGTGCAAGTATGTAATAAAAAAATGTAACGAGTGAGTGCAAAAATATATACCGTGTGCATGTCAAGGTCAAATGAAATGGCCATGAGGGTGCTATTAGTAACCTATAAAAGCTCCTCCTCAGACATTAACTATTAAATAGACCATGTAAATAAATATTAGTACTTGATACTATCTCTTATTAATATTCATTTAAAAACAAATGCAAGTTATGAAATTACAACTTAAATCTTACCTGTGTAACTATTCCAACATCCCCCTCTCTAGCATGAGAGGAATCTATAGGGTGTGCTCCAATCCCCTACGTCTAATCTCCTATATCATCCACATCATGGATGTCAAAATCAAAAGTGTTGAAGGGATGCTCAACGAGATGTACAAGAGGACCCAAGCATATGTGGTGGCACATAGTGCAAGTATGTGGCACACAGATATGTGGACCTAAGGAGGATGATGTAGCATCACTCGATCCATCACCAATATCACCAACATGTGGTTGAGCTACTATAGCAGTATGGGAAACAAAAAGATCACTCAAAGAGTGAATAGCCATAATAGTCTGTGTGGCTACATCCTCAATAATATTAGGATGATGTACTAGAGGTGGTTGGGGAAGGGGAGGAGGGGGAACATATGGGCCCTAGACTACTCTAACTACCCCTAGTCTATCCTACGGCATACCTCCACCAATGCCTTGGAAGGGTTTAACGTCAAAGTAATTGGCATGTTTCCCTAACAAAAACTTAGGATATAATTTTTTAATAAAGTAAAATGGTACATCAATATTGTTGTTGGGTGGTTTATCAAAATCCATCCACCAACGATCCCAAAAGTTATCTACAATTTCCTTATTCATGTACCATTTTATAGAAATTTTTCTTTTATTAACATTAACTGGCAGACCGGTGCGAGGGTTAACAAATAAAGAGGCTATTCAGGCTTTTGTTATTTTGAGATCTTTCACCTCTTTGTAAGAAAATCCATCAGAGTCATCTTCCCTCATGATTTCTCACCATGAAAGAATGGAATTATGTTGGGTGGAGAGGGTTTCTATATTTTTAATTATTTCTTTCAATGTGTTTGTCATCTAGGATAATCAAGGGATTTTCTTATAAACATAACAAATGCCCATAAATTGCTCTAATTTTTCACCAATTAACTGTTCAATTGATGGGTACGTAGGTGGTGAAGAGTTTGGAATTTTTGGGTTTTGATTCTCATCCAGAATACCTAATTGAAGTTGAAAACTAATTAATCTAATTGAAATTACACAATATAAATGAAATTATTGTAAAAAACCCTAGCTTTTAATAAAAATCCGTAAACAACTAGTTAAAATTATACAAAACTAATACAAAAATCAATTAAAACAAAAAACTTACCTTATAAATCAAATATCAAGAAAAATCCAATATTGGATACTCCCCCTTACCGTTGTTGTCTGAGACACTATGGCTGCCAAGGTTTAAAATGACCTGTGGCAACCACTTTTTTGGTATATATTATCCTATGCAAATTGGATATTCAATTTTATCAAATATCCGATATGTATTACTTTGGGTTGGACACTGCTATGGAGCAATATACTGACACCCAACCCAAAAAAAAGTCAACTCAGGATTTTCACATTTTTGGGTGAATGCAAAATGCTACTTTTTTCATATCACCACCTTTTGGCCCATCATGATCCTGTACATACCTGAAATATACATAGAGAACATTTGGTTTAGGCTTAAAATGAATTTAATATATTAGAAAATATTAAATATTAGCATTTGAACTTATGTACCTTGTCTCCTAATTTTACGGTCATGTGTGTGTGAACCTACCACTAGGAGATATCATTTAGGTTCTCACCTTGGTTGAAGGACCAATTAGTGTATTGGGAATGTTTCCCTCTATCTCCTATGTTCTTGAGATTTTTTTGGAGTCTCTTGTAAACCTCTCATCTTATGGGAGCATCTTCTTTGTTAGTTAGTATGTTGGAGAGTAGACAAGGTTGTCCCTCTTAGTATTGATAATTTGTTTATCATTTTGATTGTTCATTTGTGTTTTGACCCTTTTTTCTTGAGTATTTGGGATCTTCCCTAGGTATGAAATTTAGAAATCATCTTTTTTTGGTCTTTATCCAAGATAATAATGCAAGACCAAAACTATAGTGCTAAAATAGGACTACAACATATATTTTACAAGCTAACATAATTCCTAGATGCCAATACATTAAGATAGTATCACTTCTTGGTATTGTTAAATAATCTAGCATGTTGTTTTCTATATTTTTTTGACAAGTTATTTCAACTATTTCTCAAGAAAAGATTGTATACAAAAATTTTACCCCTTGGTCAAGTGAATATTCCTATGTTTTCATTTTGTCAACATGTTTTTTCTCAAAGATTTATGGTACCTTTTACTTTGGGAATCATGTCCTTTCTTGAAAATGATATGCATCCTTTGCTATAGTGTAATATTATATTGATTAGATAAATGAGTTGTTTGCTACCCTAATCCTACTACTTATTCTAGAAACAAGTGATTATGTCAACTAGTTGGTAATTTATAGCTCCTATTTTATCTACCATTTGTATGGGGTTATTGTCATGTTTTAAGAGTTTTTAAGTGTGTTTTGGTGGGAGTCCTAGGTCGATGATTCCCTTATGATACCTTTAATATGTTTTCATGAGAGAACATAATTGTGGGTTAGTATCAAATTATCATTTTTATTTCATTCCCCTTCATAGACTTATCATGATGGTTTCATCCCATGATAGGTAAGTTTGAACTACTAGTGCCACCCTATTTGTGGAAATTGTGAAGTTATTCTTGTTGTTTTTTATTTGAGGTAAAATACGGGTTTTGAAGGGGACTGGAACCCTTTACAAAAGAAAGCAATTGGTACTAAAGAAAACAACACTAAGCATAAATCATCCCATCAACAATGAACCAACAACAAAAATTCAACCAAAAAGGAGGACCCCAACCAGCAACACTACATGTTTTTTCAGAATATCTATTGCCTCCACATCACTCACCCATGACCTTCCAAGCATCATCCAAAATATCGGGAATTTGTTTACTAAAAGCCCCAACCTAAGCTTTAGTCTTGTTTCTAGTTCTAGCACCAAGTCCATCCGTATTCACCTCAGTAATCAAAACATTACCCTTCTCCCCACCCTTCTCAGTAGCATGCTCCTCCTCCATAAGCTTACTAGCAACACTGATCTCTTCAACATGAAAAATTTATTTTTGTTTCTTGGCACTAACCATAGGAGAAGTCACACCAATAGAATCAAACTTAACAAAAAATTTAGACACCTCCCCACCCCTCATCATAGTAGCCCAAATTTCCTCCATTCAATCCTCAAGGGTGAGGATTCTACCTTCCAGATTTTGTTTCATGTTAAGAGCTTCCTCCACCACAGTGTCTACCACAGTATTTAAGGAGTCAAAAAATTCATCTATCTAGTTTTTGACAAAGGACTCCTCATCCTTACCCACCACACCCCTAACTTTGACATTAGTTTTATTGACTTCATGAAAAAACAATTTAAATAGTTTGAAAAAAATAATGGAACCCTCACAAATAGTTCCCAACACATCAGACATATCTTCTCTATCAATATTAAAACCCCCTTCCCCAAAGCATCTTCCTCCTCAGAGGAACTAACCTTATCCTAACTGGCAGAGATTTCTTTACCTTTCCCAGCAGCAACTAGAGTCTTGATTTTGCAGATGGAGCTTGCAATCTCCTCTGCCACAACCTTTCTTTTCTTCAGGCTCTCTAATTCCGTAGCTTGGGTATCCACAAAAAACAAACCAACAACCCTAGTCTTACCTTTCTGTTGCAAGTCTGCCTTAACACTTAGAGAATCATCAACATCCAAACCAACTACTAAAGTCAGAGGAAAGTCCCTCTCCAATAATTGACTTGTAGTCCTTAGAACTTGTTTCTTCCTGCTTCTCTCCTCTAGCTGCTTCTTTTGCTTGGTTACAGGGGGTGGCGAAGAAGGCTCATCATACAAATCAATCTTCTCCTTCACACCTCTACTTGGAAAATCAACAACCACCTCATCACTACAAGTCAAATAGCCCTTGCTAGCACAGAGTCCCCTTTTTTTTCTTTCTCACAGTAGGGGATTGAGGACCGACCTCCAAAGAAGCAAGTGAATCCAGGACAAAGTCCACATTCCCCTCTAAATCTAAATTTTTCCAAAATAATTTTCCTTTTCTTCATTTTTTTGCTAGCCAGTTCCTCTTCATAGGCAATATCATACTCCTCTTTTCGCTTGGATTGTTTACCCTTCAGGGTAGCAATTGGCTTAACCACCTCAAAGGACTTCACATAATCAAAAATAAGAAGGATTAATCCCACATGCAAAATGGTATTTTTAGGGCTTTTCTTATGATCCTTGGGACCTGAATCCAGAGACATCATGAGATAATAATGAAAGGAAATCCTTTTCTTATGACAAAAATGATTGATCAAGATGAAGTGGTATGTATTTACTGTTGAGAAGCATCCTTCCAAGGTAATGAAGTGCATTAGCTCTTCTGCAACATCTCCCCACAACACCTTAAGAGAGCTTCTCTAGTAGCCTCCACTCCTTGTAGTCCTCAAATCCTTAGCTTCATCCCCCTTGAAGAAGACTTGCATAGAATTTTGTGACTCCTTTTTATCTCTAAAAACTTCCATACCATCCATGGTCAAACCAGTAATTTTAGCTATAAATTCTTCATTGACATCAAACTTTGTTCTGCCTAGCTTTGGAACCCTATCATTCCATCCTTTAGCAAATAGCATCATAGCATGAGGATTATTGCCATGTAATTTCTCTAGGTAAGGATTTAACCCTCCTTTCTCCAACACCTACCAAACCTCCTTCTTCTTTAAAGCTTCACAAAAGAAGGGTTCAACCTGATTTCTATCTCCACCCATATCGACAGAGTTTGTAAAAAGTAATGGCTTGAGAACTCTAAACTTAATGAAAGGAAAAATCTAGAAGACAATGCTAGGAGTGCCAAAAATTCATGTGAGAACTGAAATGAGGAAAAGGAAAATTAAGAACCTTGAGTTTTGTTCCCTACAGCTACTAGCCTCTGTACCAATAGCTTGATTCAAATCTGGCTTACCATCCTTTCTCATAATATTCAGCCACATGAAGAAAGATATGCACACCGTAAGCCATAATAAGAACTTAAGCAAATTAAAATTGGAAATTATAGTTAATAGTTGCTATTTCCTCTATAGGGAGAGGGTCATTCAAACCCCATTCCCTAACCTCTCTAACTCCAATATTATCAAAGATGTCCACTAGTCCATTACCCTCTCTCAAAATGTGAGACATGTAATATTCATCAAAAGATTTCAAAATATCAATGGATTCCCTTATCAAAGACTCAATAGTCCAAGAAGGGGGAGCACAATTTTTCAAAGTAGTAATGATATTCAAAGAATCACCCTCTAGCCAAAATTTCTTATAGCCTTTGGTTTGTGCCAGCTTAAGACCATGATAGGTTGCAACCACTTCCGCATAGTAGTTTGTCTAGATTCCCAAAGGAAGCGCCACTATAGAGACATGCCTACCATTAGAATTTCTAATCACTCCCCCACAACCTGCAGGTCCTGGATTCCCTTTAGTAGCTCCATCAAAATTTACCTTCACCCAGCCATCCGAAGGAGCTTTCCAAATAACACCTTCTCTAGAAGTTTTCCCTTTAGTCACAAGAAGGGAAATATCATAGGGAAACTCACACCTTTGTGCCATAGAGATATCATAGGGGCTAATATTAATCTTCATCCCATTGTGAAAAGTAATCCTAGAAAGAAATTTTTCTTTAATTTCTGCACATATTTTGTAAGCCACATAGATAACAGGGAGGGTAGAATTCCTAAAAAATTTGTTTTTGTACTCAAGCTAAACACCCCAAAAAATGTGAGGAAGAGAAAGAGACCACAAAATTAGAAGAGTGGGATTGGACATGGGGCCAATCCGTTGAGGCCACAACTCTTTAATAGAACCAGGAAACGCCCAACTTAAATTCCAAAGAGAAAGCACATGGGCCCACACCATTCTAACATATCTACAACCAATCAACATATGACAAGAATTTTCAACTTCCTCTTCACATAGAAAGCACCTATTAGGCATCACAAAAATTATTTTGACCAAGTTATCAGTAGTTAATATTTTATTCTAGAAAATGATCCAAAAGAAAACATTAACCTTAGGAATCAATCTAGAGGACCAAATGGAAGCCCAAAAAGGAGCAGGACCAACAAAGGATTCATTAAAATGAAAAGTCAATGCAACAGAGAAGTCACCATTGGAAGACGGATTCCAAACAAATTTATCAAGAAAAGAGAAAGAAGGAATATGAACCAAAGATATAGCCTTAAAAAGAACCTCCAGTCCTAGGTCCACCTCATGCAACTTCTTCCAACAACCTCCCTCAATATAATCAACAACAAATTTTCCAAACCACCACACATATAGATCCATGAAAGGTTGAGCCCAAGGCTCATCTTTGAGAGGCCTATTGCCAAATCAGCTATCATCCCAAAACTAAATATTTCTACCATCTCCATTTTCCAAAAGAGACCATTGGCCACAAGCCTATAGGCCTTAACCATACAATTCCAAAGAGCAGAGCTAGACATGGGAATAAAGTCTTGAGATAAGAACCCCCTTATACCACCAGCACCATGTAAGTATTTTCTCCAAGCAATTTTTGCCCATTCACTCTTAGCCAACATAAGGTTCCACAACTATTTTCCAAGAAGGGCAATATTAAACGCTCTAATTTTACAAATTCCAAGCCCACCAGCCTTTTTGGCTCTACAGACATCATCCCAAGCAACCAAATGAATTCTTCTCTTATCCTCAACACGAGACCAAAGGAAATTTTTATGAATTCCTTCCAAATTATGAACAAATTTCCTAGGCATATGGAAAAGACTAAGAGCATAAACAAGAAGATTTTGAAAAGTAGATTTAATCAGCTGAACTTTCCTGGCTTGGATCAACAACATACCCTTCCAACTAGCTAATTTAGAATTGAATTTATCAATCATACCCTCCTAAAAAAGAATTAGGAACCTTAGAGCACAAGGGAAGACCCAAATAAGAAGCAGGAAGTTCCCTGATCTAACACTACAAAATTCTAGCAATTTTAGTCCATCTTTGGATCAGAGTGTTAAAAAAGAAAATAACACTCTCAGGTAAGCTAGCTTTCTACCCTGAAGAAACCTTGTACTTTTGTAAAATAGTCTTAACAACCTTATCCTCCTTAATGGACAACTATCCAAGCATAAGAGAATCATCCACACACTGTTGATGGGAGAAAATAAGGTTAGTGGAAGAGGGGGCTAACCTATACATAACCCCAGTATTAATAAATCTCTGAATGAAACGACCCAAGGATTCCACCATGATACTAAACATAAAAGGAGATATAGGATCCCCTTGCCTCAAACCATTGGAGTAGTTTAAGAGAGGGGAAGGAGACCCATTAATGAGGACAGAGAATCAAGGGGTAGAGATAAGCTGAAGCACAAGAGCAACCACTTTTTCCCCAAAACCAAAAGAAGCTAATATCTTAGAAATAAATCCCTAGTCAACTCTATCATAAGCTTCACGTCAAGCTTCAGAATAAAAAGAGCTTGCTTATTAATAGTAAGAGAATGAATATTCTCATGAACAGAGAGAATAGAATCCAAAATTTCCCTACCAACCACAAAACCATTTTTCTGAAGTGAAATAATAAGAGGCAAAATTCTTTGTAGTCTAACCATCAGAACCTTGGAGAAGATCTTATAAATCGAGTTACATAAGTTAATGGGACAAAACTCATCAAAAGAAGAAATACTAAACTTCTTATGAACCACAACAATAAAAGAATAGTTCAATTCCTTCATAAGAGAGCTAGATCTAGGGTATGTGTAGGATCATCATGGACAAAATAGGCCTTTAAGTGGCGAAAAATTCATAAAAAATTAGAGTTAGGGAACTTGACATAAAAATTTGAATAATTTATCTATATTATTTCAAAAATATGTAAGAATAAAATCTATAGAAAATTGAATATAGTTTCTAAAGTACTAGGTTTTTCTTTTTTAAAATCTATCTAGTGAAAATTTGAAATTTCAATGTAGTAGCACTTAAATGTCAGGGAAAAAATAAGAAGTAGGTGTTTTTCTGACCACCCTAACCACAATAAAATGGTAATATTTTTTTTAAAAGATTTTAGATATAAGTAGAGGACTCGTGTCTCAATGTGATGCATTTTTTTTGTAATTTTTTTCCAAGTAAATAATTAATTATGATTTTTTTATTACAACTTTTAAAAATATTAAAACTTGTATGTCTGACCACCTTCACTTGGTCAAAACTTCATGAAATTCATTTTTTTTAATCCTATAGTTTGTCAAGCATAGAATGTGACACATGTTTCATATTCAAAAAATGTGATGGGTATGTGCAGGATCATCATGGAAAAAACAGGCCCTTAAGTGGCAAAAAATTTTAAAAAATTAGAGTTAGGCAACTTGACATAAAAAATTGAATAAGTTATCTATATTATTTCAAAAATATGTAAGAATAGAATATGTACCAAATTGAATGCAGTTTATAAACTACTAGGTTTTTTATTTATTTTAAATCTCTTTGGTGACAATTTGAAATTTCAATGCAATAGTACTTAAATTTCAAGGAAAAAATAAGAAGTAGTTGTCTGTCTGACCACCCTAACCACAATAAAATGATAATATTTTTTTATAAGATTTTAGATATAAGTAGAGGACTCATGTCCCGATGTGATGGATATTTTTTGTAGTTTTTTTCCAAGTTAATAATTAATTATGATTTTTTTATTACAACTTTTAAAAATATAAAAACTCATATGTTTGACCACCTTAACTTGGTCAAAACTTCATGAAATTATTTTTTTCTTTTTAATACTATAGTATGCAAAGCATAGAATGTGATGCATGTTTTGGATTCAAAAAATGTGATACTGTTTGAAAGCTATAATTTTTTTTCAATCATCCTATCAATCAGGACTTAGTCATAATTCAAATAGAAAATGAATAATAATTTATTAAATTCAAAGTAAAGCATTGTTTATATTGGTGGAAAGCTAAGAATCTCCTTTAAAAATCCTTTTCGTTTCATCAATTTTGGGTAAAAAAAATTCATCAGCCACATACCACACATACCTATCATATCACCACTTTTTGGGCCATCATGATCCTGCACATACCCTAATACCGTTTGAAAGCTATAGATGTTTTCAATCAACTTTTCAATCAGGACTTTAGTAGTAATTCAAATAGAAAATGAATAATAATTATTTATTAAATTCAAAGTAAAGCATAATTTATATTGGTGGAAAGCTGAGAATTTCCATTAAAACCCTTTTTGTTTCATCAATTTTGGGTTTAAAAAATGTCAGCCACATACCCTACACATACCCATCATATCGCCACTTTTTCGCTCATCATGATCTTGCACATACCCTCTAAAAAGATCCTTAGTAGCCGCAACAACATCCTTAGCAATAATTTCCCAAAAGGACTGGAAAAAGAACATAGGAAAGTCATCCAGACCCGGTGCCTTAGTACCTTCGAAAGAGTAAACAACACTTCGAATTTCATCTATCAAAGGAATACAAACCAACTATCTATTAATATCATCATCTAAGATCTAAGGGATATCCCTGAGAATATCCTCTTGAAAAGAAAAATCAAGCTCCCCCTCCATCGACAACAGTTGAGAGAAGTAGGAGGAAGCAGCAAATTGTAAATCAACATCCTTTTCAAAAACTTGATTATTGAAATTGATCAATTTAATACAGTTAGATGCCCTATGTTTAACAGTCGAGAGGTGAAAAAACTTAGTATTCCTATCCCCACTTTTCAGCCACATAATCCTCAACCGTTGCTTCTAGAATTCCTCCTCCTTTGCAACAATATTATGCAATCTAGAATGCAAGATATTTTCTTTCAAAATCAAGGCATGGTCATACCCAAACAATTGGATTGATTGTTGCATGGCTTGAAGCTACTTGGAAACGCCCTCTTTCTCTATAAAAATATGACCAAAGGAAGTGCAGTTCCATTTTCTAACATTATCCTTAACATTAGCAAGCTTTTTAGCAACTCTAAACATAGCCGAACCATCCACATGAATGTTCCACCAATCATTAACCAGATTACCTAGGTCTAGATGACAAGTCCACATTTTCTCAAATCTAAACATAATTTTTTTCTTCCCACCTAGTAGATCCACCTACAAAGCCAGGGGAAAGTGATCCAAACCCAATCTAGTTAAAGCAGAAAGTGAATAGGAATAATGATCCAACCACATAGGGGTTATAAGAGAATGGTCAAGCTTGACCTAGATAAGGGAATTTCCCACTCTCTGATTCGACCAAGTGAAAGAATCACCTTTTAGGTCCAACTCAAGAAGAGCAATATCATTAATAAGATTCATAAGATTATATCTACTATAATCTACCATTTATGAACCACCCAACTTGTTAGAATCATGCAGAGGAGTATTAAAATCCCCCATAACCAGCCAGTTATCAACATGGTGCAGCTCTTTAAAGGAGCCAAGATTCTCCCAAAGCCTTTTTTTGGCACTCTTACAATTTAGAGCATATATGTTAGATAGAGTCCAAGATAACTTATCATGCAAATGGTTAAAGGAAGTAGCCACATGATTACAATCTTTGAATACCTCAACCCCTTGAAGCATCCTAAGGTTCCAAAAAGTCACAATCCCTTCCAAAGCACCCACTGCATTAGAACAATGCATCCCATAATCCTTAAAAATCACAAATAGGGGAGAACTTATCCTCATCTCCTTGCAATAGAACCTAATTCAACTCTCCTAAGTCCAACTGACCTTCAAGATTATCAACCCTTTTAGCCACTACCAGGCCCATTTCCATGGGTTTAACCTCCACATGCGCACATAGGGCTAACTCCCCTTTTTCCAAAGGCTCCACATTTTGTTCAGGAGCTTTCTCCTCCTCTCTCCATTGTTTACTCATCTGCTTTGGCACTTTGAGAGGACATTTTTTTTCCCAGTGGCCAACTTTTTTACAATGGAAGCAAGGAAAGGGATTTAACTTGAATTCAACCACTTGCTCCCAAACCCCAAACTTAGAGTTTATCTTTATCACAGTAGGAAAGTTAGATGATTGCTCCACATTCACAAAAAATCTACCATAAATAGGTCCCTTCCTAGAGGCCATCATTTGGTCAATCGACAAGAAATAGCCAAAAGTGCTTGCTATCCCTTTAAACACTTCCTCATCCTAGAACTCCATTAGGAGATCAAGAAGTTGAACCCAAACTGGTGCAACCGAGAAAGAGCACAAGTTCGGGTTGAAACCTAGTTCCCACCTTTTAAGCATCAAAAAGGACTTTCCAATAAACCATGGGCCACTTGTTAGTGCCATTAATAGATAATCTTCACAGTTGAAATTAAATGAAAAGAAACCTTTAGCCATAATAGCCACATCAATCTATCCCTTAGGTTTCCAATGATTTAAAGAAAACTTGCACACCAACTCAATATGAGGTCAGGGACCAACAAATCCATATCCATATTTGACATGCTTTTTGTCAACAATGTAGTTTAGGACAAAAATAAAGTATTCTCCAGTCTTCACATTAGCAACAAATGACACAGGAGGAGATGTACTTTTTCCTTTAGGCTTAGCCCAAAACAGATTCATCCACTTAAGAGAGGAGCTCGACAAGAAATCATTCTTAGTCTTATCAATCCCAAGACCCATAGCATTAGGAGTCCCATCACAAACAACAAATGACAGACTAGGCCCAAACATTTCAGACCCAAGATTCTCCTTTTCAGAGAAGGACACCGGGGAGTGCATTGGACATGCAATCTTCGAAGACCCTTTCCCACCAAAAAAATAATTAGCCACTAAAGGGGACCCACTTCACTTACCTGCAATAAAGGACCCACCCAAGACATCACTCTCCCATCAACAAACTATCTTCCATTAATGCTTGCAGCATCATCAAGAAATCTCGCGTTTTTGAAATTTGAAAATTCACCACCACCATCGCCACCACCCAAGGAGCTCTCCATCTGCAAAGTTATTTTTATTTTTTGTGTGTTATTGTGTTAGCCACAAAACTTTTATACATGCTAGAGTACAATATAGCATGTTTTTTTTCATACCTTGGTTATTTGTGTTGATCTTTCAAAAAAATGAATTGGTCAATATCTTAGGTGTCTATGTTGGGGATTACACAAAATTACAATAAAGGTATGATCATGAATTATCATATGAAGCACTACCATCACAAATAAATGTATGAACTTAACATATCTAAATATATCTATTATATATTACTTCAACATAATAAAAATAATATAATAGAAGAAGATTTAGCATGTGATATTTATTGGACTATTTGCATTCTAATATGTAAAGAGAGAAATAAAATTCAAAAAACCATTATCTAGAAATATGACAAATGTAGCTGCAAATTAACATGAAAATATACATGTATAAACCAATCACTTAAAGTTCTTCTATATGATTATCTCCAAAAATATTTGTGAGCACAAAATCTCCACAATGAGTTAATATATATTTCTTGTGAAATTTTTTGTTAGTAAAAGAAAAATGGGAATGGGATAACTAGAAGAAGAAGACTATAAGCTAGAAGAAAAATAATTATCCTCTCTTTAAACTTATATGGCCTTATGGAATATTACAAATGTAACTAAATCTTGAGTATAACTATTTATTGGAAAGATAAATTAAAAATAATGGTATTCTTTCATATTTTTTATATAGAGGACTTTAGAATAAAATTTCATGAATGTCCATTCCTAGTGGTTAGTAACATGTGGTTATATTAAAGTAAAAGATAGACATCTATTTTAGTAACTTAAAATATCAAGATATGCATATACGAAATTCTAAAAGAACCTCAATCACAAACATTTCTTGTACCACTTTGATATTGGTGTATTAATAGAGGTGAAATAGAAGGTTCTTAACCATACAAATAGTATTCATTGAAATATTTTCTAATTTTAAAACTCACTTGGTGGTTGATTCATATGAAATGCCTAAGGTATCTACAACCTTCCTAGGAATGATGAGTGTACTTAAACTATAATCCAGTATACAATTAATAATTATATTTTCTTGATAGATAACCATCATATGGAATATTTATATTTCATTTTTCTTATCTAAGTTATCACAACCTATAGAATAGTAGGTAGGGCCCCAAATTCTTTCAACAATTCAATTGGTTGGTACTTGAACTATTTTCTTCTCACCTTTATCATATTGAGTTATTGCTCCAATATCTTCATTTTATTTATAATTGAGAGTAATTCCCAAAGCTACAAACTAATTGTGAAATTATTGAGCCAACCCACTTTGTTCGAGGATATATCATGTTGCATTGGTCATGTGCTACATTGGGTGCCTAATGATATGTTGGCTTCTTTATCTAGACACATCACTTTTTTTTATCTTGGATATGAATCTTTTAGTCTTTTTCTTCCTAGATCATTTATATTTCTTCCAATTCATCAACCTAGAAGTGGAGGTCACAGGCACACCATATACTAGAATCTCTTCATTTATTCACTTATGTGTAATATCTACTTTATTATCACTTTTCTTTCTACTATAATTTTATTCACTCTAGATAGGTAGTGAAACTAATCTTAATATTAATGTATAGTTATATAAGGATCATTCAAAACATAAGCCTCACAATCCTCCCATGTAGTTCTATAGGATACTCTAGAATTGAACTATTTGAGTAGG
Source organism: Sequoia sempervirens (assembly GCA_007258455.2). Taxonomy (NCBI): domain Eukaryota; kingdom Viridiplantae; phylum Streptophyta; class Pinopsida; order Cupressales; family Cupressaceae; genus Sequoia; species Sequoia sempervirens. Next base: position 636,181,434 of record VDFB02193867.1, read on the forward strand.
ACTCTACTATAGGCAACTAGATATCATGATTAGCCTTTCAATTTTATTGTAATGTGAGGAAACTCATTAATAGTAATTTTTGGGAAATGTAGCTTGTATATGAGGTGTAGAATGAGCTTGACATGATACAAATACTACTTGACTATATTTTTTTTAGGTCACTATTATCTCTATATTAGGAATTTGAGGTATTTGTTGTAGAAGTTATTTTATAATTACTAATTTCTTATGGGGTGTGTTGAGTACCCTATTTGGATAATATTTTGGCCTTTGTTATTTTTTAAATCCCATATTAAAATTATTTATATCCTTTATATTAGCTTGGTGATTGTATCCTTGCATTTGAGGGTGTTGGTTGCTAGGATATGGTGGTCAATTTTTATAAATTTTGAGATTAATTACTACATTCTAAAGAAAATTGTCTCACAAAGTTTATCATTTCATCAATCTCACTACCTGATATTATGGATTGGAAAATTGATACTTTGGTACTAATATTATGAGAATAGGGTTCTTTTTAGGTATTTTTCAAGGTATTTTGTAAGTATGGCTAGTATGGAGGCTAGATGTTAGGAAAGAATGGCATGTTAGGGTGAGGCGAAAAAATTAAAATTTATATTAGGTCATCCCAAATATAAATCACAATACACATGCAACTAGAAGAGAATTTATCCTTTTAGATTTGATCGTCATAAAAATTATAGTTTCTTCCTTGATATAACAAATGAATTCCATATATAGTCAAAGGTGTATCTCCATCAAAAAATTAAATACCATTTATTTTAAAATAAATTATTGAAATCATCCAATATCACCTTTAGGGCTCTTTTTATGGTGGTGGAATTTTCTCTAGTAGTGATGTAGCAACTCCTTTTTCCTTGAAATTTTTTGACCAATGCCTATCCTAACTAGTCCATGTCCACTATTGACAAAGGAGCTAATGATGGATACTAGTCAAGTTCTTTTCCTTTAAATTTTGTAGCTCTCAATTTGACCACAATGCTTTTCTCTCCAATGTTATAGTGGACCATGCAATGATTCACAATTTCATAAAAAAAATTGGTGGGTGTAGTCAATTATTATATTATTAAATTATGGGAGAAAATATAATTTGACATATAGGATGGAAACCTACATAGTAGGTGGTGTTAGTGAAAAAGGTGAATATATGGTATTTCATGCCAAGAATATATTAGTTGTTAATGGGAAACCATGATAATATTTTCTTGATGGGATTGATATTGTGGTTATGGTGTAGTTTAATGTATTCTCCTTAGTTGTACAAGGATGTGCTGGTTAGTTTGTACAAGGATGTGCTGGTTAGTTGAAGTTGCAAATACTATGGTAGTTATAGCCTGATCATATGTATTCTAGGGTGATTTAAACATATTCACTATTTGATAGCAAAGTTTTAGTAGCTAAGAATTAACCTTATCTACCCAATTATAGTTTTGATCCTTACAATGGGGCTAAGGCATTAAAATTTCCCCATAGGTATGGTAAAATATATTAATATGTATAAAGGTATTCTTTAGGATCAATATACCATGTAGAGCCATTAATAATGAAAATACCAACTAATGTGGGATGAAATCAATAAGTCAATCTGCAAGATTAGAAGAGAGGCTCCCAATCTATCATATGTTAAGCTTAGTGTTGAATCAATAAAATAGAAAGAGATTATAAGATAACCTAACATAAATGAGAGGATCATGATAGATACATATATTATATCACATTTAGAGTAGTGATTTATAGCTCAGGATATAATTATCAATTGAAAATAATGCCTAATAATATAGAATTCAACTAATAAAAATATAAAATAATTATAGTTTTTGAAACAAAAAATTCTATTATTTAAATTCCCATAAGAACACTTGACAACTACATACAATACATCCACTTCTATAAAAAATGCATAGACGCTCCACTATGCAATTATGAGAAGGTCAAGACTAGAATCAAGAATCATATTAAGAAATTAGTTACACATCATCTAAATCAAGACATAGCTTACACATCAAGATTAAGTATTAGTTGTATAAATATGCATCTAAATGAACAAGGGAAACAATCCAACACTTATAGAAAGAAGTTCCAAGCCCATAATATCATTTCCCTCCAAAGCAAGGGTTCAATTTTATAGATCATCCAAGGAGATTGTTGAAACATTTATAAATTTGGCCCCTTCAATTCTATTGCTAGTGGGTGGAGTCTACTATTTATTCCATGGGTACATGCCTAATTGAACTATATTGTGTAATACTACAAATTGGAGATCTATGTAGGTGAATTACCTTTTTTGTGTATCAAGAACAATAAGTTTTTTGGCCTTAAATATTTTGAATAGTTTTAAGAATAATTTAAAACTTGAGAAGTTATATGCCCTACCTAAATTACTCAGTGCTATGAGATAATATATAAATGATGTGGAGGATCCATGGAACACCATAAAAGTGATATAGAGGGAAATAATTGTGTATAATGTAGAACATTGGATGAAATCATAGTGATATATTGGATGGTGCACATTGTTTTAAAGATAAGTATTTTGATTTTATTAAGAACTCCTATGACCACACCATATGGAATCAGAGTTAATAAATCTAGTGAGGGTAAAAGCACAAATATGAGTCCACTCCTTGTGGGAGATTTGGACTTATATAAAAACCTAAAATCGGGCAAAACGAAATGGGATCCCGTTATTTAGCAAATAAGATCCCATTTTTTAGAAATTGGATCTCGTTTTATACAAAATGGGATCCCATTCTAAAACAAGATCCTATTTCATAAAGGCTTAAAATTAAAAAAATAAAAATGAATAAGGATCCCATTTAGAAACGAGATCATTTTTTTAGAACGAGATCCTGTTTCTAAAAATTTATATTTTTTACCTAATTTTTTTATGGATTTTGGGTCGAAAAAAAGGCTTGGGAACCCAAACCTAACCTTTGGACCTAGTTTGACCTACAACTTTAAGTTCATGTCAATGTCATAAGAAAAGAGTGACTTTGGACATATGTTTGAAGACCTTTTTGTAGAATTTTTGATGAAATTAAAGCCAATTATAGATGAGAATGTGTAGATTCTAAATATGTAATTTTTAGCAATTGGATTATTTTTTCTATTTTTCAAAAAAAAAAATTATGAAACTAAGATGAAAATTCTCTAGTGTATATGCAAGAATGAAGGAAGTATTGGTTTAGGTGTGCAAAATTTTGATAGTGTATGATCCTCAGTGTCAAATGTTGTTTTCTTTGTATTGGGTATCGTCTATGTTGTTTTGGGTTTAAAATTACTAATGTAATCAGCTATGGATTTGTAAGTCTTTTATATTATAAGACTTTACTCAAGGGTTAGGGAGAAACAAGTCTGATATGTGTTGCATGGAATAGGAATTGTGCATAGTTATTTTGATACAGGGGTTGGGGAAACATGTTTCAGAATCAACAATATTGTTTTGCTCCTGGTTATAGTAGCTTAGAATGCAAAGACTCAAGAAATTTTTCCATTTTTCAGCTGGAAAACTAGTGCATATATATATATATAGGAATCACCTTCCTTTTACCAAAAAAAGAGTGATGAAACTAGTCCATAAACTTGAAATATCAAAGTTTTTTAGTATTTTAATAACTTTTTATTAAAATATTTTTTTGAAAAATGAATTATACATCAACATTCTTTAGAAAATTATTTTCAATTTGAAAAAACTAATTCAAAAAGATAATTTAGGTCATCTTATGTGTAACCTACACAAGGATTTTCCAAAATAACAAATATGGTAAAAAAAAATAACAAAAAAAGTACAAAAAATATCAACATTCTCCAATGCGTTACAAATCCTTTCCCAAAAGGATTAATTTTTTTTTAATTATTTAAATCAAAATATGGATGGCGTACACATGCATGGTATGGTAAAAAAAAAAGTGACTTTTAAACAATGGTTTTTAGACATGCGTATTGAAAATTATTTTTTATCATCTAGGTATTAAAATAAATTACATATTTGGAAACTAGACTCTGATTACTACATTTTATGATTAGTGACTTTTTGTAAGATTCCATCTCTAAGTGCTTCAAATTTTAAGTTCAAATGTGATAATTTCAAAAAATCAGGGAAAACAATTCCATTTTTTGACCAAAAATTGGACTCAACTTCTTGCACACCCATGTGCTCAAAATTATTAGGATAAGTGAGACTTGTCAACATGAAATATTATAGTACTAATCATAATGAGAAGTGATAATTGATGTAGACCAATGACAACTCTTCATCAATAAATTTTCATTTGTAGCATCAAAAACCCCCCTAAGAACCATTAGATCATCTTTTCTAGATCATTATATGGCATATATATTGTTGAACACTCAGAATACTGAAAGGGGGGTAAATCAGTATTCTATCAAACCATTCAAACATTAGCCATCTAATTACCAAAGAATATTCAACTATTATTAGGAAAGAAAGCATGAACACATCCACAACATCACATAACACATGAACACTAGGATTTTTTATGTGGAAAACACAAAATGGGAAAAACCATGGTGAGGGTTAGCTCACAATATATTATAACCAGTTATAGTATATTACAGAAATGCTCACTGTAGGTGTACTCACTATCCAAGTGAACTCACTGTCCATAGAGAAAAAGATAGAATAAAGAAGGTGGCTCATAGAATATTTTGAACTATTACAAAAACATCTACAATATGTAGGGATACAGTTCCAATGAAACACAATAACAAACTTCACACTAATCTAGATCAATGTTTTTCTTTGCTTTGTATTCACACAATTTTGATGTTAACATTCACAACTTATCTTCACACTTCTATGATCAAATTCACATCTCATATCTCACATTCCTCACATCACTTATCTCCCAAAACATTGAAAAAAATCCAATATATATATCGACATCAATTGTAAGATCAATTAGGTTGGCCTAATTGGATGTAACACACAATATTCAACTTGTCATCTCGAAACCTTATCATCCATAACACATGCCTCAATTCAAATTTCAAAATACCTTAAGATAGGTTAGCATGGACCTATAATATATCCTACATAAAGGCTCAACACATATTAATCCTTCTCATACTTATCAAACTTGTTAGGCTGGCACACCATAGGACCTAAACAAAAAACCTTCCACTATTCATTCAATTCAAAATATGTGGACCTCAAAACATGATATATCTAGAATTCATACTCAACTGACATCTGAAAACTTATCTTCAACACCACAACATCTAAGACTCATCCACAAAGAAGTGTGGAATCTCCCGCACAAACACATGTTGTATAGAAAATGACTATATTATGCCAGGCAAAACTCTGTCACTCATATCTCTCATAATACTTTGCAAAACTAGATGAAATATTGGATTTATATTCTTCTAACAACCATAAAAATTAGGTTATAATTTTAGAGAAAAATATTCCTTTACGAAGTTGTGCAGACCCAAAAACCAATGTATTATAAAATAGAACTAGCAGTTCTGACACTTAGTTAGATTTTGATATGACTGAACTTTTCAAATCAAATCTTCTTGCACAACTAACTTTCACAACACCTCAAAACCTACTATCCACAATAATGTTTTCATCAATTACAACACTATAATATACCATATATGAACTTTCTCTATGCTCATGTTGCCAACTAGCATCATCAATGACAATCTCCTTAAACTTCCAACAATCTCCCTCTCTGTCATTGATGCGAGCATGCCAAAAATCTCCTAAAATAATCTCCAATACTCTTCCCCTTTGACATCAAGGGAAAAGGGAACCTCTAAAAAACTATTTAGACCCTTATTGGAACTCCCTTGAATGATGTAATCGTATATACAAACTGAATAGGCTCCCCCTAAAACATATACTGGAGAAAAATATCTCAAAAAGATACTAAAATGCAACTCTATATGGCCACATATCTTCAAAGAATCTTGAACAGAAATACAAAGAAATATAGAAAATGAGTCAACCGAAGGTGGTTGACATCTACAATTTCTTCACTTGATCTTTCTAGGCCTTCCTTTTTTGTTCCCATTTATGCTTGGCCTCTGTAAGCAACATGTTCTAGATTTCTAACTCCAATAGAAATTATTCTCCTTCTTTCAGTGTAGCAAGTATTAGATTCATCTTATTTTCCTTTTAAAAACTACGAAGAGCTTGGGAAATAATTATGTTTGTGATTGACCAGATCCCTTACCTCTCCAAACTACAAAATGATGTGTTATTTTTGTGCCTACAGTTGGAAGAACTTATTATGAAGATCCTCTATGATATTCCTTGTAGCATAAGTGAGGTCAACTGTTGGGTCATATGCACTAGAGGCTACATTGATCTAAGACTCAATAGAGTCCATTTCCTTCCTTATACTTAGTGTGGCTTCACGCCACTTCATACCATATTGCAACAATGCCTTAGCCTCTCCCACACATGCTTGTGCATCTTTCAATAATTCTAAAAAAATTCTTATGTGCAGTAGCACATTTCTCTATTATTTCCAACATTCTTTTGTAATTTATCCTCTTCTCAACCTCTTTCTTTGCCTCTACCTTCAATCTGGATGCATATGTCTTAAAGGAATCAATCAACAATTTGAGATTATCCATACCAAAGATAGATGTGTCTATGGTTATTTTGGGTATGATCTCATGAAATTCCTTAACTTCCTCATCCATTATTTCTCCACTCCTTTGATGTGAATCAATTATCTCCTTTCTAGAAGATTCATGGAACAAGTCTCCTAGTTGAAGCTTGTGGATAGTCTAGAAATATTGTTCAAATCTACATTACCTTGATTCATCAACAGTTGTAACAATTGTGATGACATAACTAGCTGGAAACTAGGTTGAGCACTTAATAGATTTCTTAGAGAGTCTCTAGAGGAGTCAAAACATTCACCAAGAGACTTTTTTTATCTCCATAGCCTTTCCATTATTATCAGTTGTATCAAAGTCAATTTATTTTTCTTTCCGTATATCTCTGAATGCATCCTTGTTCTTGTTTTCATATTCCTCTTTAACTTCTTCCTTTTCTCCATCAACTTTCTCTTCTTCAATCTTTTTCTCATCATCATATTTATTTTCATTCACTTCCTCTATAATTTTTTTGTATTTACTGGAGGAATGACTTCATCATTTTGTACTAGAGGAGTGATGATATTTTCCTTCACAATGTCTTCCCTAATCATTCCCTCTTCTTCATTTACTTTCGAATGCATCCTCCACTTTTGGAGGGGTGTTATCTATTGCAACTTCATCATTGACATCATGCTCATGTTGATCATCATCTACATGTACTTCTTCTATATTGAGTTTTAGAGCACTAGAACTAGCATTCATTTCTTCTTCAATCACCAAAATAAATCCTAACTTTTGCACAATCTCCTTAGCTTTTTCATTGATTTCTTTTCTGACTCTCTCCAAATCACTTTGGTCTCTTCCTATAAGAAATTTGATACTTTTCTTAGTTCTCATCTCCTTACTGTATACAATGACCAAGGTGGCCCTATCATCTTTTGAAAGTGCAACACCAACTCTTTCCAAGGCTTCATCTTTTAGCCTTTCATGTTCATTAATATCTTCTTCCCTTCCTTTCAACAATATGTACCATAAATAATTAGGAATATCCTTTTTGATATTATTCATATCTACTTCAAGTACCACAATGTACTTGATGATAGCCTCAAGAATGGTGGCCTTTTCCATCTCATTTTATTCCTTGTACAATTCTATAGTTTCCTTCAACATATCATTCTACACTATGTTGTTAAAAAGTCATTCTAACTTTATTGGAGAGTGAGGCTTTTCTGGTTAGATTGTTTCTAACTTTTCAACAGTCTTCTTAACTTCTATAGTCTTTTTCTTCTCTACAGAAGCCTTCTTGGCTTCACTCTTAGAGTCTACTATGTCAACTCTTCCCATTTTTACATTAGCTTCACCTTGTGAAGTATCACTTTTTATTTTCCAGACCAACTGTGGTCCTTCTTCTTCTAGTTCTTCCTCCTCATCAACAACATTTATCCCAATATTTTTCTCTTTTGTTGCATTTTGTTTTAATATACTTTTGGTTGGGGTAGTAGTAAGTACAATAGTAGTGTTTTTATTTTTTTCTTTCCTGGTGACATGCACAACTGGATGGGAATTATCCCTTACTGAAAGACTAGCAGTAGGTTTTCTCTTCTCTCCAATAAATGGTAAAGCCCCAAAGGACTTTTGAACAAATGGGGGAGTGGTAGTTGTTCTACCTAATCTCCTTGAACTTTTGGATCCTCCTCCAATGTACCCATATCAACTCTAGTTCTCTCTCTAACATATCGTACCTTTTCCTTTGAAATACCACATTTTTGGGCATATATGTCAACAATTGCATCAACATTTTTCCTTAAATGACAAATTCATTTTTCTTCAAGTGTACTTCCATGGATTTTTCTTCAAAAGTCCCATATCTAGGATTTTTTGTATCTTTAGGACTATTCAATAAAATGTCTACACAACCAACTAGCTCTACCTCTGTTACCTAATAACCTAATTTTTGAAACCCAAACTGATCTTGTTTCCACTACCTCCATGATGTAGTGATTTGTGGAAACTAGGAAAGTGATATCATTTTTGTATTTTTTCACAATTTCCTTAAATCCTCTCTCATGCATTCTTCTTTGAAATACTAAAAATAAAGCATCAAGTGCATCATATTATTCATTGGTGTCTCCAAAACACATGTAATCAACAATTTGATGTGCCATAGGCCTTCTAATTATCCAGTTAACCTTTCCAATTACTGAAACCTCCTTCAAAAGTAGAACAAGAAGCACATAACCAATGTTCCATACTTAAATACATATTTATTCTTCTTGATCTCCTTTAAATTTTCCATCAATTGTTTCTTAAGAAACTCACAAAGGTCATAGTCCAAAAAATTCTCTACTATATCTTATGCTACATGAATTGTGGTGGTAGAAACAAAGTTATCTCTCCTATTGTAGTAAATCTTATAACCAATGACCATGGAAACATACCTAATAGTCGAGTTTCAAATAAGATTTATAATGAGGGCTCTCTGATCAAATTTTGCACTTGTTTTCTCCTTTACATATTTTTTCTTAATAGATTTTACGACTGGAACCAGTCTAGTGGAGCATAAACTAGTAATATCTCTTATCACCTCCTTAGTGATCATGTGTGGCATATTAGTCTAGAAGAAATGATCATGAATTATTCCCAATGTCATTCTAATGGACACTTTTTATCATAGAAGAAGTTTTGGAACCTCTGTTATGTGTCTAGTTTCTTCTTGACTAGGGCTTCGTATTGTAGCTTCAAAGTGAAGTCCTCACCAATTAGTTCATTTTCCCATGCATCCTATTGGGATTATGGAGCCTTGCAACATGAGCATGAAGTATGGATTATTTGTGTTATTTTTTACTATGTTCTCATTGATTTCAACATGGTGATAACTCTATGAGAAGTCTACTCGGTTTATTGAAAGATTCTCTCTACCAGTAATGCTCATTTGTGATGGATCAATGTGTTGGCATTTGAGTCCAAAATTCATCACAAGATCTGATATGACTCTAATATCTTATCCATGTTATCATGACTAATTAAGATAGCTATATCCTCTATCTTGAGACATTTTTTAGTTGTGAGTAGAAAATTATCTCTAAAAGAGTTCAACTCTATATTCTATTGTTGTTCCTTGCTTGACATACTGTGTGGGAGACTCCACATTTTATTAAGGTGAATATTCATATGTTGTGGTTTTTTTATTGTCTCTATGTTGGTGGTATGATGGGAAATTAATGTGTTCTCAAGGTGTTTTATTTGAGGATTAATTTTTGGTTTGGAGAATTGTGTTCTATTCTATTTGGCGAAATTTTTTACATCAAGTTGCCTAACTCTGATTTTTCTGAAATTTTCACCACTTAAGGGCGTGTTTTTTCCATTATAATCTTATACATACCCCCTCTTTGTTCATCCTTATTTCACTTAATTGATTTAATTAGCCTAGCTAATTAATTAATTACTCATTTTTTTATTTTTGGCCTAATTAATTATGTGTGTGTGAAATGTGTAAAGTTAGTATCAACACAAACCTTAATGAAACGATTTACATTAAAGATTCAAATCAAAGAAGTTATAATAATTTGCAACAAACTAAATCTTTCAAGAACATCTTATTGTCCTCTATTCTTAAAGATTCTTTTAACCTTTTGGCCCTCAAATTTCTATGTGCACAAAGGCTATTAGAATGACACTTAAGAAACGAGATTAGTATTCAACATGCAAGCCAACCAAATAACTACATGAAACTATATGCAAACAATGGTGATGAATTCTATGATGAAGGGATGATGGTGATTATGATAAATAAACAAGTGGAGGTGGATGCTATGGTATTGAACTAGAATGATCTATATATGATTCAACATATTCTCAAATACAAACTAAAAATTTCTAAGATGATACTTCATATGCTCAATGCAAACTAAAAATGAACTAATCTAAAATGCAACTATGATGCAAGATTTAAAGCTAAGAGGTAAATGCAAAGCAAAACATGATGTAAATACTAGCTATAAGACTCCAAAATTCTCCCAAGCTCCAATGATAAACCTACATGATAACTTTACTTCAAATTTGGATGCAAAATGAAATGCCTAAGGGTTGTATTGATAGCCTTTTCCAAGCATCTAGTAAGGTGGCAATGATCAACATTCTAGATTCAAACAAGAAGAATGGATGCAGGAGATTGAGAGAATCAAGATGCTGTCCCCTTGACCAAAGACAACATGCCATTTGGATGGAAGAATCTCTTGACCAATGGGCAACATGCCATTTGCATGGAAGACTCAAGTCTGTGAAGAAAAGACCATGTGCTCCAAAATTGGTGGAAATGTGTGAGGAATAAGCCATGTCCTTTTTTCTTTAAAATTGGTTGAGGATAATTCTAATTAAAAATTAGAATTATTTATTTTCATGTGACCTTAGTGAGGTGGCACAAAAATTTGTAGACATGTGCTTTAATTCCTAATCGAGATTAGTGAAGATTAATTAAATAAAACAAGTTTATGGAACCTTATTTATTTAATTAATTTAGAAGAATATGATTTTAGATTTGGAGAATTAGAGAAGGGTGAACAATAAAAATAAATTGAGAATTTATTTATATGTAGACAAAATATTAATTAAATAGATATAGTATTTAACTAATTAAATGTGAAGAGCGATTTTAGGTTTATACAAATTAAATTGGGTTAATTAATCTCTTTTTGCACTAATACTTCATGTAATTAAATTAAATAAATAAAAAATATTTAATTTAATCTCCTAAGTCATCTTATTTAATTAAATAACCCTATCTTATTTAAGTAAATATCATTCCCCTCCCTTATTTATTAAATCATCTAATTTAATAAATATATTCTAATTCTTCTAATTCCCTAATTGCATAAATTAAACCTTGTTTAATTAGCAATTAAATTAAATATTTCTCTAATCGAAGGGAATATTCCCATGGAATATTCTTTATCCTTTTTGAACAATTAAAACTTTGTTTTAATTTGCAAATTAACTTTTTTCCTGACCCTAAATGAATATTCTAAGGAATATTCTCTCTCCTCCAATCAACTCACTTAGCTTCAAAAGAAAGTTAACCCTTCAACCTCTTTAGCAAGTTACGTTTGACCTGTGTGAGGAGGCCAAAAGTGTGTTTGTTTGAGGTAATTGTGATCCTTTGATTAATCTTCATCTTGCATTCTCATCCATTGATGAGAAAACATGATCCATGCCTCTCATCTTCTTCATCTTGAACTGTTGATTAAGCTTTTTAATATCAACCATCCATTCCTCATTTTCTCTCCTATAAATAGATCACTATTTGGAGACAAATGTATCCCATCTTTTATTGCAAACTTATATTGTTAAATATACTCACATCTATACTCTCAATTTGCACACATTTAACTTATTTTTAGTTTTTTTAGTTGCATAATAGCTTCAAGCTTTCATTAATGGCTTTCATGCACCCATCCTAGTTTGTAAATAAATTAGAGTTTCATCTTTTAGCTCATCTTTAGCTTAAATTAGCTTAGATTAGCTTAGAAATTGCACAATTAGATCATTCCTAGCATAAAATCATGGTAACTTAGCTTGCATCATGTTCATTTTGTGCATAATTTAGGTTTTTCATACACCAAGCATCATGGTTTCATCGATTTTCTTCCATATAATCGACTGAAACAAGCTCACTATCACGGGACTAGGAAAGGGTTGTCGGTCCACATCAACATGACACCAATTCCACAACAAGATAAAGTTTCAATAGATTAGAGTAGATGTTTTCTTTAAAGCTTTCATAAATTTAGCATGTTAGGTTTCTTAATAAAATGTTTACTTTAAATTTTGATTGATTGATCTTATTGATATTCGAGTATTGGTGGTCTCATTATGCTTTGATTCTTCATAGATCAAGTGTGATTCATCCCATAACCAGTATTTTGCATCAAAGTTTCAGGGAAACCATTCTTCATCCACACTATGAGTACCACAAGTGTACCTACCATCACGCAGAGTAGTATAAACAAAAAACCTCAAAGCATCACACAAGGGAATGTCAATACCATATCACAAAATCAACCCTCAATGCAAATAGGTACATCCTTATCCAACCCTCTGGTGGGTTCATCCATTCCATCTAAAATTACCACATCATCTCCTATCAATCCACCTTAAAAAAATCCCTTGGTTATGAGTTCTATCAACCCCGCAAGTACCTTGATCACGAATCCTTTGTTTACATCTTTTACACAAGAAAACCCCCAAAATGTAGGACAATGGAATCTTTTCAATCAATGGACTCAAGGTCCTAGTGTGTCATTTCCATTGCAAAATTTAATGACATCATCCTTTCCAACAACTCCCTTTTCTATGCAAAATCAATTAGGACCTCAAACATGCATTCCTCCATCTCATTCTACCACAGTGCAAGGAATGTTAAACCAAGGGAATCCTCTACCTTTCACTACCAGTCCACTAACCATTCAAAACATAAATGTCCCTAATCCTTCAAAAATGTCTCAACAAACACCCGATCCCACATTGCAAGCACATGACCTAGCTCTACAATAAGCACAACAAACTTACCACAAGTCTCACAACAACAAGTACAACGAGCAACCATAGGAGCTCAACAAGCAACATCAACACAACAACATCAAGCACAACAAGAAGCCTTAGTAGCTCAACAAGTAGCCTTAGCACAACAACATCAAGCTCGACAAGAATCCTTAGCACAATAACAACAACAAGCGGCCATTGCCCAACAAGCTCAACAAGCAGCTTTAGCAGCACAACAAGCCACACAACAACAACAAGCACAACAAGTATCTTTATTAGCACAAAAAAAATAGTAGGCCCAACAACAAACCCTAGTGGTGCAACAAAAATAGCAAGCTCAATAGAAAGCCTTACTAGCTCAGCAATACACCCAACAATAGCAACAAGGATCATATTTTCCTCATATGAGCATCATCAATCCAAACACATCAGGACCATACACCCCATAGAATTCATCTCTCATCCCATCATATGTTCCTCCACCCAATCCACAAGACAATATCAAATCACAATTAAAATCACTCTCACAAGAAATGTTGGACCTTTGCATGGGCAAGACAAAGAAACCTCATACACAAAACTTATGTCCTTATCCATTTGATCGAAACATATATCAATGGTACCATTCCCTCCTAGTTTTGAAATCCCCAAATTTTACAAATACAAAGGGAGAGGGAGTCTTATTGACAATATCAAAGAATTCAATGTCATGTACATGAAAGTGGCTTACAATGATTCATATATAATGTGCCTCTTTCCTCGAAGTCTAATAGGTATTGCTATGGATCGGTTCTCTCGTTTGCCTCCTGGTATCAAAAAATTTCAAGAAATCACTAAGAAATTCATCGATCACTTCTCCATCAATCTTGACATGGACATTAGTTTAGAAGAGTTGTACACTCTTAAACAAAATCCAGGGGAAACCTTCACAAATTTCTTACAATGATGGAGACAAAGAGCTAGTAAAAGCAAGTGGCCTCTTCCTGATGAACAACAAGTGGGAATCATCATAACCAGCCTTTACCTAAATTTATCATTCCACTTGAAAATGCAATGCATCACATCCTATGACAAGCTTATTCCAAGAGCCCTTAACATTGAAAGATCCCTAATCTCACAAGGAACTACTCAAGCATACAAAGACAACTATCCTTCAACTAGTTCAAATGAGAAACCTCATGTATGGGATAAGAACAAAAACATAACAAACGATGGTGTAGTAGATTCTAAGGTCATACTAAGTGCTCCTAGACCCAACAATAATCAAATTGATAACATCCAACCAACTGTGCAACAAATGGTACCACCTCAGAACAATTAGATCAATAACACTAACATACAACCAAGGAAAACTGGTAACAGGAACAACTATCCCAAATGCAAATACACATAGTTATCAGAACCCATCGAGACAATCATGAAGAAATTGGTAGAGTCAAATTTGATAACACTTCCTAACTTTGAGAACTACCAAGAACCACAAGAAAATCCATCCTAGTACAATGAACATGATCTCTGTGACTTTCATAAAATCAAAGGACATAAAACAAAAAATTGCATGAAGCTTAAGAACATCATTCAAGATCTCATAGAGAATGATACAATATATGTTGAGGTACCAGCTGGAAACCAGGATCTCAAGATATACAAGACTCGGGTATGTGCAGGATCATCATGGAAAAAATAGGCCCTTAAGTGGAAAAACATTTAGAAAAATTAGTGTTAGGCAACTTGACGTAAAAATTTGAATAAGTTATCTACATTATTTCAAAAATATGTAAGAATATAATCTGTAGAAAATAGAATGTAGTTTCTAAACTACTAGGTTTATTTAAAAATAAATAAAATCTATTTGGTGAAAATTTGAAATTTCAATGCTACTTAAATTTCACGGAAAAAATAAGAAGTAGGTGTTTGTCCGACCACCCTAATTATAATAAAATGATAATATTTTTTATAAGATTTTATATATAAGTAGAGGACTCATGTCCAAATGTGATGCATATTTTTGTAATTTTTCCAAGTAAATAATTAATTATGAATTTTTTTATTAAAACTTTTATAAAATATAAAACTTCGTATCGACCACCTTAACTTGGTCAAAACTTCATGAAATTTAATTTTTATTTTTTTAATCCTATATTATGTGAAGCATAGAATGTGACACATGTTTCGGATTCAAAAAATGTGATACCGTTTGAAAGTTATAGATGTTTTTCAATCAACCTATCGATTAGGACTTTAGTTGTAATTCTAATAGAAAATGAATAATAATTATTTATTAAATTCAAATTAATGCATAATTTATATTGGTGGAAAGCTGAGAATCTCCTCTAAAAACCCTTTTCGTTTCATCAATTTTGGGTTTTAAAAGGTCATCAGCCACATACCCTACAAATACCCATAATATTGCCACTTTTTGGCCCATCATGATCCTGCACATACCCACCCCTATGCTTGATCATAACAAACCTAACAATAATGGAAAAGGTAAGGATTACACCAATGTTCAACATACTTATTCCAATGCAGTCACCTCCTATGATAGAATTATCACTATTGTCATCATCAATGGAGCTAGTACAAAATGTGGAGTCACCACACAATGTGGAAAAATTATTGTTCAAGGAGTTGTCCTAGCTCAATCTAGGACATAGGTTACTTTTCCCATATCTAATCCTAGCGAGTAGAATTTTGTAGATCAGCTTAAACAAACCCCCACTCAAATATCAATTTTGGAACTTCTTAAACTATCTCTTGCACATAGGGAAATATTGGAAAAAGCTTTATCTGAGTCATCTATTCCTGAGAACATTGATACTGACCAGTTTCAAGCTATGGTAGGGCATATCACCAACCATCTTCTCACCTTCTTCAAAAAATATTTACCATCACAACCTTCCAATAACCGTACTTTACACATTAAAGTTGTCATTCATAAAAACAAGGTAAAAAGCGTCTTAGTAGATGGAGGTGCTAGTCTAAACATTTGTACCTTGCAATTGATCAAGCATCTAGGCTATTCAGAAGATACTATTGAGAAGACAAAGAATTGCACCACTATCAGAATATACAATGACAAAGAATGGGTATCACAAGGATTCATTGCACTCCCTATCCAAGTGGGACCTCTTATTGCAGAAACTACATGCCAAATACTTGATCCTGATATTCCTTTTAACATTCTACTTGGTTGGTCGTGGATCCATGCTTTGAAAGTCGTATCCTCAACCTATCATCAATGTGTGAAGTTTCCTTTTGAGGGAAGCGAAATCACTATCCATGGAGATCCTAAGCCTTTCTACTACTGTAAGAGCCTTGAGGACAAGTTTTATAAGATCCCAAAAATACCCAAAAATGATGAAGGACCAACACCATCAAGCTCATTTGTTGACCCATCATATCTAGCCTCTACCTTAGCACCACAAATACCACTTGTGTAAATCATACTCAATGTCAAAGAAGTGATTCAAGATGATGGTTGTGGGAGCTACAAAATACTGAAAGACACCTTTTACTTATGAGAGTTACCTATTTCTCCTCAAACTCACAAGAAACCCACATCTAGCACCAAAGAACTAGAAACAATCAGGATGGTAGCTACTACCTTCACCAAATTTGGAGACCTGAATCAAGAAGACATCAAGGAGCAAGATATCTCTAAAATTCTCTATCAAGATGAAAGACTTGTTCCTATTCTTCCCATGGAAGATGGCAACAAAGGTCTACAACTAATGTAGAATTGGGGATATAACAAGAATGAGAATCTATTACAGAATGATAATGGTTTACTAGAACCCATCGTTCTTGAGAAACAACTAAAGAATCTAGGCTTAGGTTTTACTACTAGCAAGGTCACACTTATTGGAAAAGGTATTGTTACTAATGAGTTAAGGCTTCCTCTTGGTCACCTACATCATGTGATACTACCTTAGATGACTTTCCCCTTGATGTCACTGACCTATTTGAGAAAAAAACCCTCTTCATGATATCCATAGCATCCTTTATCTCAAATAACCAACCAACTAAAATAATCCTAGTATATCCACAACTCATTGACATGGGCCAATAAGGATCATTGACTCTAGATTTATTTGAAAATGATGAAGCAATATCAGAATTCATGGGACTCTGAGACAGCTTATCATGGGAAGATCACAAAGCAGGCTTCGACATAGAGCTCGATACAAGGGCATACTATGGGGAAATGAATGAATCCTTCAGTCACAAAATAAATGAAATACAACTAACATGCAAATCCTTGAGTGATAACCACCTAGTGGCACTCTCTGGTCCTAAAATAGTAAAAAAAAAAAGGATGCATCTAATGGTGAAAACATCCCTAAGGCACCCAAGGATGAAGGATTCAATATCCCCCTTAGTGCAATGCATCTAGAAAAGTCAGCAATACTACTAGGAAAGGCTACACCAGTCAATGTGGAAATAGAAGAAGAACCTAAGATCACTTTCTATGTTGGATCCTTGCTAGATGAAGAACATAAGAACCTTGCAACATTCCTTAAAGAGAGAAGAGATAAATTTGCATGGTCATACATAGATATGCTAGGTCTTGATCCAGAAGTGGTTGTACGTCACTTAGTAGACTATCCTAATGCCAAACAAGTCAAGCAAAAATTAAGAAAAATGCACCCTTAGATAGCACTTTGTTAACCAGTTTAGGACAACTAAGAGGGAGGGTGAATTAGTTGTCACCAAATTTAAACTCAATACTTCAACACTTATCAATTTCACAACGACATCATTGTTCTGTTATTAAGCATGAGCATGAAATGTAGAAAACAAAAAGTAAAATCAACACACTAAACACCAGATTTTACGTGGAAAACCAAATGAGGGAAAAACCATGGTGAGGATTAACTCACAATATAAAGTAGTTCCAAAAATAAATGTATAAGGATCACTTCCAAGGGTTCATTTCCCTAAAAGGACTCATTGTCTAGATACAAAAGCTCACTACTTACAAGGAGGCTCACTACCTACAAAAATATTTACAAAAACAAATTGGGCTTCATAGCCAAAATGAACTGAAAAGAGTGCACCTAACAAGTGATGATGCAATTTTGGAGATGCTCATTAGACGTACTTAATACACTTCATCATTTTCGCTCTTCTTCACTTTCGCATTCACTACTACTTCATTGATTACACACCATCTTCAAAAACTGTTCAACATATATATACTTGATTTATCCACAAGCATCCATTAGGTTGGCCTAATTGGATGCAACTCAAAAAGATAATTTTCATCTTCATGCAAATCTTCTCTGAATGTAATCCAAGTGTATAATATGATACAATGTGTTGGCATGGACCAAAGATAGGTTGCACTTATATCCGCAGTACACGTTAAACTATTAATTGATTATTAGGTTGGCCATGATTAACCTAATAAAAAAATGAAATCACCAAATCCAATGCCAATACACCAACCAATCATATGATCATAAGAAAATACATACATACGCACTTTAATTGATCATAAGCACTAATGATTACTAGAGGGAATATGTGGATCAAAATACTGGATCTACCACCGGAGGAAGTACACCTATTTTGCACATCATTTCAGGGCATCAGACCAATCTAATACCATAAACAACATGGTGACATCAATGACGACATACAGACTGATCTTCTCCATTCTTCCAACAATCTCCCCCTTTGTCATTGATGGAAACATGTGTAAAAAAAAATATTCAAAAAATATCCTCCAATATTCTCCCAACTTTCCAAATATATCCCCCTTTGACATTAATGGCAAAGGGTGACCAAAAAAATGTAAACATGGTGACATTCAAAATTGCAAAAAGAATCCAATTCTTCCAAAAAATTCCAGCCATCCAAAAACTTTCAAACATTCAAAATTTCATAAACAATTCATTTTTTCTTCATCTTGTCCATTGTCATGCTTAACTTTCTTGAATTCGTTAATGTTTAGTCAAAAATTCTTCTTTTCCCTCAGAGACTGAATAATAATTATGTAGTATCCATACCAATTTCTTCAACTTATTTAAGAAATGCTTTAGATTGCTTCTATATTGCTCCAAGATTCCTTTTCAAACTCTTCAAGTGCTCAACTAATCAAAGAAGCTTACAAATTTTACCTTATATACCATTGATTTTCCCCAATTCATATTAATAGCGAAAAACATCAAAAACCTACTAAAAACATTCTTCTCAACACAAAAAACCATATTTCAATTCACAAATCAGTATGTCAACATGTTTTATTCTGATTCCTTTTCCAAAACCTTTGATTATTCATTCTTCACATTTCATTCTTGTTCCACCCTCTGACACACCATTCATCTAGGGGGTTTTTATAATTTTTTGATAATGCTCCCCTAAGACCATACTAGGTCTAATTCCCAGAGGAATTTTCCATACCAGATGAGAGCATAGACCCCTCAGCAGTTTCAGGTTCTTCTTCTTTCTTCTTCCATATCTTATTCATCTCTTGCTTCATCTCTTCTTTGTTGATCTTCTTTACCGATTCATTTTTCTCTATCGGAGCAGACTGCTTTGCCTTCTTACTTTTGTAAACCTTTGAGATATGTCCATGTTTGTTACAATTATGGCAAACAACACTTTTTTTATTAGTATGACCTCCATTACTTCTTGATCTGCATTGATTTTCTTTGTGTCCAAATTTGTTACAAGTATAGCAGTAGCCATTAAAGGATTGATTCATTCTACCTCCATTAAACATATTCATCATCACTTGGCTTATCATTCTCACCTAAGATCTGCATTCAATAGCTTTATGTCAAAATTTCTTACATCCAAAACATTGTCCAGTGAAGGGACGAGTAAATTGATTCATCCTACTCCTACATTCTATTGCCTTGTGACCATATTTATTAAAGGAAAAATAAATACCATTGAAAGAGGGATACCTTTGTGCATTATGCTATCTCATAGGTGGTCTCCTTACAAACTTTCTTTTCTGCTTTGCTTTGTCTTGAGTCATTTTATTTTCCTTAGAACTTTCACCTACATCATTTGCCAAGCCACCTTTGTCTTTACCTAGTTTCCGTCTTGCAAGTAGTTCTCCAAGCTTATCGAAACTAGAGATTTGAAATTATTCTCACAATTTTTTTCCTTCTCCAGTTCTACTCTCAAGTTTACTATCTCTTGTTCTAGTTTAGAGCATTCATTAGACTTATTTTGTATCATTGTATTTAGACATTCTTCAATTCTCTTCTTTTCTTCTACAAGCACTTTCAGTCCAATTATCTCTTGTTTTAGCTGCTCACTCACTTCTTTGTGTCTTTCCTTGAATTTCTTTAATTGTTCTTTCAACTTCTTGACACATTCATTTGCATCATCAAGATTTTCTTTCAGGTCTTTGTTTTCATTTTCAACTTTGTTAGGATCCTCATGTGCAGTCCAGAGTTATTTATCATCCATGTGATCAACCTTCAGGATCCACCTTAAGCAGTTAAGCTCTAAACCAAGGAACCAAAGCTCTGATACCAATTGTTAACAGGTGTAGGACAACTAAGAGCGGGGGTGAATCAGTTGTCACCAAATTTAAACTCAAAACTTCAACACTTATCAATTTCGCAACTACACTGTTCTGTTATTAAGCATGAGCATGAAATGCATAAAACAAAAAGTAAAATCAACACACTGAACACAAGATTTTACATGGAAAACCCAATGAGGGAAAAACCATGGTGAGGATTAACTCACAATATAAAGTAATTCCAAAACTGAATGTATAAGGCTCACTGCCAAGGGCTCATTTCCCTAAAAGGACTCACTTTCTAGATACAAAAGCTCACTGCTTAAAAGGAGGCTCACTGCCTACTAAAAGATTTACAAAATAAAATTGGGCTTCACAGCCAAAATGAACTAGAAAGAGTGGACCTAACAAGTGTTGATGCAATTTCGGTGACATCTGCTCAATAGACTAACTTAACACACTTCATTTTTTCTCTTCTTCATTTTCACATTCACTACTACTTCATCGATTACACACCATCTTCAAAAATAGTTCAATATCTATATACTCGATTTATCCGCAAGCATCAATTAGGTTAGCCTAATTAGATGCAATTCAAAAATATAATTTTCGGCTTCATAAGAAGCTTCTCCGAATGTAATACAAGTGTATAATATGCTAGAATATGTTGGCATGGACCAAAGATAGGTCGCACTTATATCCACAGTACATGTTAAACCATTAACCAATTATTAGGTTTTCCATGATTAACCGAATAACAAAATGAAATCGCCAAAGCCAATGCCAATATACCAACCAATCATATGATCATACGAAAATACATACATACGTGATTCAAGTGATCATAAGCCACTTCTCAAAATCTTAAACACCTAATGATTACCAGAGGGAATATGCAGATCAAAATACCAGATCTACCACTGAAGGAAGTACACCTATTTTTCACACCGGTTCAGGGTACAGGACCAATATGATACCATAAACAATATGGTGACATCAATGAAAACATACAAACTTATCTTCTCCATTCTTCCAACACACTCCTGGTTAAACTAGAGCTGCAAAAGCTTCTTGACGTTGGATTCATACAACTAATAGATTATCCTGAATGGGTTTCAAACCTAGTACCAGTCTCAAAACCCATTGGGGACATCAAAATATGTACTGATTTTAGAGATCTTAACAAGGCATTCTTGAAGGATGATTTTCCTCTTCCAAACATTGATCTCATTGTGGATTTAATAGCTCAACATGAAATGTTGTTGCTCATGGATGGCTTTTTAGGCTACAACCAAATCATAATCACCAAAGAGGATCAACATAAAACTTCCTTTAATTTTCCATGGGAAACCTACTACTTGAATGAGATTCCATTTGGATTAAAGAATGGAGGAGCAACCTATCAAAGAGAAATGACCTTCATCTTTCATGACATAATCCATAAAACATTTGAAGATTATGTGGACGATATTTTGGAAAAATGAAAGAAGAGAAGTGAACACATACAATTCCTAGGACCTATCTTTGACAGAATTGAAGAATACAAGGTTTGACTGAATCCAAAAAATTGTGTTTGGGGTCACATCAAGGAAACTTCTTGGCTTCATCATTTCACAAAGAGGGATAGAAATTGATCCAACAAAGGTAAAAGCGATCCTAGACATGGAACCACCACAAAAATTGAAACAGATGAGAGGATTACAAGGAAGGTTGCAATCCATCAAAAGGTTCATAGCTCAGCTATCAGATAAGACTCACCACTTTTCACATCTTCTCCATAAAGGGATAAATTACAAGTGGGATGACAAATGTGATAAAGCTTTCTAGAAAATCAAGGATTATCTACTAGCACCTCTAATACTCATGCTGCCAATACCAAAAAAACCATTGATCATGTACATCTCAGCAACACTAGCAACACTAGGAGCTCTTTTATCACAACATGATGAAAATGAAAAAGAAAGAGCCATTGAACCATAGAATTTTGGTACTAGGAATACTAGGTCTCTTTTGCTAAATTAGGGTCTTTCACCTAATGAAAAGAGATAGATCCCACACCCAAAATCTAGGTAGTTTCACTCAAATTAGGAAATGTATGATGTTACAAAGGATAAATGAGATGATATAGATGCAAATAAGCTAGGTAATTGATTTATTATGAATTTAAAACCTAAGAAACAAGTGATGTTTGAAAATACATTGTGTACAATTCAAGAATACTTAGAAATGAATAGAAAATTGTAACAAAAATAGACCAAACTCAAAGTGTGCACTTGAAATATGGATGAGGACTGGAAATGGATTCTAGAATGCTACTAATGCTGATTTTCAAGCCTATTGGGACTCATTCACCATTTTGGGTGAATCAGTTTGAGTTCTGCAAAACTAAGTCAAAACCTGTTTCTGACAAAAGAATACTTAAAAATCCAAAAAACTCAAAATTAACCTTGGAGTGGGACTCATTCGCCACTCATGGTGAATGAGTCCACTTTTGAATTCTTGGATTTTCAAAAGTGGAATCTGAAGCTTCTGATCTGCACTTTGACTTCCTACAGGTGTCCACTTTCGAAACTCTAATTTATGGGTTTAAAAATGAGTTTTTGTTGATATTTTAAGTTTATGAATGAGGAGAAAACTTTAGAAACCTTGCAACTTGATCTTCAATGATTTCCATGCTTCCAAGAGTCCTAAATCTACAAACACACAAGACAAGAGAGAGAAATGTTGAATGTTAAGGCACAGGGGTTTGCCTTGGTCAAACCCCTTGTAGGTTCCTAATTAAACCAAAATGATGAAACCCTAGCTTGTTTGAGAAGATGAATGATGAATGAGTTGTAAAATGAGTTGAGAGATGTAAATTAAGGCTTATAAGGTTGTATTTATAGGAAATTTACCTATTTTACCTGTTAATACCTCATCATAGGTCGACATGAAGTAATATTAAACTTAAATTTCACTTTTTTGCCACTCAAAGGTCAAAATTGGGCCAAATGGGACTCATTTGCCACACATGGAAAATGGGTCCCACCTGGATGGGACTGATTCACCATGCATGGCGAATGGGTCCCACAGGGGCCAATTTGACAGCTAGGAAGCTAGGAGATAAGGAAATAAGGTTTAAAATACAACTTTGTTGGATATTTTATCAAATATCTCCTTAGGATGCACAATATGGGTTAATAGGGGCCTATTAATGATGATGTGAAGGTCAATTAGGTCTTGGAACATAGAATTCAATGTGAAAGTATAATTTAATACACTTTACAACACTAAAATGTGGTCCACACAGCTTAGAAAGGCACAAAAACCAATGTGAATATGCAAGACACATTACACCACTAGTTTATCATTAATTTTATTTTAAAAACCTTCTAGATTGATGTGAAGATGAAATTAAATACATTTTATAATGGTTAATTAGGGAGAAGTGGGTTCATTAAGTCTAAAAAAGTGTGAAAGTATCTTACAACACTTTACAACACCTTTACAAGATGTTGTTAAATGAATTTGAAAGGGGCCAAGACCTAGTGTGGATGCATAAAATGCCTCACAACACCTAAATCAAGGCCTCATTAAGTCAATTTATCATGAATTATTTCCATGTCAAGCAAAGGCTACCTTTTTTCTATGGCACATTTAGCCCCCACATTAGTGAGAGGATGAACTTGCTTCAAACTCACACTAAAGTAGACATTCAAGAGAGATCCAAGTGTATAGATGCAGATGAAAAAGAATGACAAAGATCAACGGAGGTGGCCAAGCCCCCAGGATTGAAGATCTTAAGTCAAACCATCAAGATACAAAATCATGCATTGGAAAGAACTAATGGAAAGAAAAATGGGGTGGAAAGGATGTACTCACTCTAGGGCCACATAACTTTAGGTTGTCTGCGGGGTGAGAATTCCACAACATACTCACTCTGGGGCCATGAAACTTTTGATTTTCCACCGGGTGAGAAATCCCAAAGGTGAGAAGCATACGCTAGTTGGTATGCACTTAAATACATAGGTGGCTATGGGGAAAGTTGTGCATCGGAATGGGCTTCCCGCTGAAACCATACCAAATTTATACCTCCTGATAACTTTAATAAGACCTGCCACAAAGGAAAATGATTTTCGAGCTCTATGAGGTAAGAAAAACTTCATATGCTTGACACTCATAGACATTGTTAATGTTGTTTGGAATTTTCGAAGGGATTTTACTTAGTTTGTGTGAGGTCTCATCTTAGGGTAAATTGTGCTTAATGTCTCCAAGAGATGATCTGTCAAAACAAATATCACGCTCTTGGAGGGAATCAAACCCAATGACTCTACCAAGAGAAGGACACATCACAAGAAGAAAGAAATTGCACAATGAAATGATAGTGGTGATGTATGCCCCCACTTTAAAGCGGTTGCAAACAACAGTATTGTGAGAAATTTCTTTAAAGTAGAAGGAAAAAATGAGATCTTACTCAAAAATCCCTATGACAAGTCATATGTTTTCAAGAAGCTATGTCATGAAAAGGGAAGTATGTCAAATGCAAGCCAACTTAAGGAATGTCATCCATATCCCAAGCTTTCTCTTATGTATTAATGATAGGTTAATGACTAGCCATACGAGGACAAGGTTGTCTAACCCCTTGCCCCCACTTACTGCAGGACAAAGGTGAGCCAAAATGATTGATAAAATGCATGCTAGAGTGAAAATTAGGTTCAATCAGAGGAATTGGATGCCTCCACAGGGGGAAGCATACCAAACTCCTAAAAATGTTGGATTTTACGACTCAAAGCATTACATTCATTAGTGGAGTGACCATGAACTTTGTGATATGCACAAAATGAAGTTTTGTTATAACAGTTCCTATTAGTTCTAGGAGGAAGGGTGATCAAGTGATCTTAGAGGAGTCTCAATAAGATATCTTCTTGATTAAAGGTGGAAGGTGGTCTTGTGATTTGTTTCATAGATACATCTTGCTTATTATTGGATGTCATACTTACACAAGTTTCTCTAGATGGCGATATTTTATTCTCCCCATTATAGGAAGGTATAAAATCTAACGAATTAAAATCATGAGTATTTTGCAAGATGGCATTGCCATTAAGCAGAGGTGTAGGTGTGTGTGTGTTGCATGTTTGGTAAAGGATGAGGTTTAGGACCACTAGTGGTGAGCAGTTCATGATGGAGGATGGTGAAGGTTGATTTAGGAGTATGTTGTGTGGGGTTGTTGATGTTGAGTGAGGGTTTGGCGATCTCTATCACACGACAATAGCCAAGACCATGAGTTGTTTGTTGCATGATAGGATTGATACGGTTGTGAATACCTTTTTTTCGAGCACCACATCCTTTTCCACTATATCCAAGTTTCATGAGGTCATAACCTTTTCCATAAAGCATCTTCATTTCTTTTGCATCAGGTGATGGTTCATTATTGTGTTCATCGAAGTTTGTTGTGTATGTTGTATTTTCTTGCATAGATGGTTGAGAATATTGTGTGGAATTTTGAGTTGTCATGATGGTTGGTTGTCCTTGTTTCTCATCCTTCTTTTGTGTAATTATGTATTCGCCCGTAAATGATGGTGTGAATTCTAAGGATCCCTAATCATCACCAAATAATTTAGATGGTGATTCCTCATCGTTGTGTTCAATTTTTAGAGGATCTATGTTGGATGTTGGAATTAATGTTTTCAGATGACTTGTAGCTCTTTTTTAAAGCTGCAAGCAACTTTCAGGCTCAGGTTCTATTTCAACTTAATAAATGTGATTATTATAGACATATTTTATTATACGATGAAGGTTGAAGGAACTACATTCATCTCATGAATCCATGGTCTGCCTAAAAGAAGATTATATGAAAGATCATAAGGCATGACATGAATAGGAGTTCAACCATGGATAAAGGATAAAGTGAACTATTAATGGTAGAACCATTATCAATAATGGTTCGCTTTATCCTTGTTCGATTGTATTGAGAAATGATAATGAAAGTTTCATTTTGTTTTCACAACTCTAAAGGAGGGAGCTCATGTTGATGGAAAGTAATTTCTTGGTTAGTTTGATTCATTTGATGCGTTAAAGTTGCCACATCACTCAGAGTTGTACCAGAAGGAACTGTAA
Organism: Sequoia sempervirens; assembly: GCA_007258455.2. Lineage (NCBI taxonomy): Eukaryota > Viridiplantae > Streptophyta > Pinopsida > Cupressales > Cupressaceae > Sequoia > Sequoia sempervirens. The sequence continues at coordinate 636,208,159 of VDFB02193867.1, forward strand.
TTTGTTTTAAGGCTGTTTGAAGAATATTGTGGTAATTTGGTGAGTTATGAAGTAAATCCCAAAGGGAAATATCTGCAAGAGTATTCTTTAATTGCTCAAGAAGATCATACTCCTTTGTGTTTGGGAGGTAATGAGGAGCACTAGGATATTGGGTAAAGGTAAGGAGGGTGGGGTTGATTACGGTGGTTGTGGATTATTTCAAGTGTTGGGTATGTGCAGGATCATGATGGGCCAAAAAGTGGCAATATGATGGGTATGTGTAGGGTATGTGGCTGACGACCTTTTTTTTACCCAATATTGATGAAACAAAAATGGATTTTAAAGGGGATTCTCATCTTTCCACCAATATAAATTATGATTTACTTTGAATTTAATAAATAATTATAATTCATTTTGTACTTGAATTATGACTAAAGTCCTGATTGATAGGCTGATTGAAAAAAAATTGTAGCTTTCAAACAGTATCACATTTTTTGAATTCAAAACATGTGTCACATTCTATGCTTCACATACTATAGGATTAAAAAAAAGATCGAATTTCATGAAGTTTTGACTAAGTTAAGGTGGTCAGACATATGAGTTTTTATATTTTTTAAAAGTTGTAATAAAAAATTCATAATTAATTATTTACTTGGAAAAAAATTACAAAAAAATATGCATTAGATTGGGACATGAGTCCTCTACTTATATCTAAAATTCTATAAAAAAATATTATCATTTTATTGTGGTTAGGGTGGCTAGACAGACACCTACTTCTTAATTTTCCCTGAAATTTAAGTACTACCGCATTGAAATTTCAAATTTTCACCAAATAGATTTTTTTATTTTTTAAATAAACTTAGTAGTTTAGAAACTACATTCAATTTGCTACAGACTCTATTCTTACATATTTTTGAAATAATATAGATAACTTATTCAAATTTTTATGTTAAGTTTCCTAACTTTGATTTTTCTGAATTTTTCTACTACTTAAGGGCCTATTTTTTCCATGATGACCCTGCACATACCCTAACATTATAAGTATGAGAAACCGTATTATAACTCGGTTGCTGTGACACATTAGTTTAAGGTGGGTAGAGGGTGAATTTAGGTTGATGTTGAGGTTGTTGTTTGTGTGAAGGTGGATTAAGAGTAAACTTGGGTTTAGGCGAAGGTTTATGTAACAGTGGGAAAAGGATGAGTTGAGGTTGAATAATGTTAACATCCCTCAACAAATGAGAGTCTGGATTGTATTTGAAGGGCATACTATCATTAGTTCCAATGTTATCTTTTTCTTGGGTCATGATATCCTCCCTAGAAGGAGAGTTCTTAGGAGAACAACAAACCACATGTGTTCATGACAATTAAGGTTTGGTTCATTCAAAATAACTTCATCGTAACCAAGGGAGTTATTAATGGTTGAATGTGTGTGATGATGGATAATGGGGAGAGGAGAAGAAGACTCTATTTGATTGTCGGTTGTTTCTAAGGTCTTATTCTCTTGTACCATATTCTCTACCCTACTAGGAGAGCTTGTAATATGTTCATCCAAGTTTGCAGTTTGTAAAGTAGCTTCGTCACAAGTGGGGGAGGAATCAAGTGAAGGACCAATATGGTTGTCAAATAAATTTTCCAAAATGGGAGGAGCATTAGGGAAGGGAGGATCAAGGTTTTCATGATGATTAATAGGGATGTCCTCTAACACCAACCTATCCTCTTTACCTCAAGGAGGGATATTAGGAGATGGGAAAGGTTGATTTTCATGACCATGGAGACTTGGTAACGTGATGTTTAGGAATGCGTCTATGATCTCATGTTCTTGTTGTCAAACATAATCCAAAGGGGAATAAGGAGATGGAAAATCAAGACCCTCAAGGCTTGTAACTTATTGCACCAAGATACCTTTGTCACTAATAGGAGAGGTATTGAGATAAGAATAAGTATGATTGTTATGATTGTCAACACCACTATTCCAACCAATGGGCAATGTAAGATGAAGGATTGTATCAATGGTTTGATAATTTTTCTTAACATCCTCATTGTGGTAATCAAAAGTGAACTCATAAGAGGGAATTTTGTACTCAAAGCCACATCTTTTGAAAGAAAACATGCTATGATGAAAAAGGAAATAAATTACAATGTAATGACTTAAAAGGAAATGCAATTTTCAATTTTTAAGTAAGCTAATTTTCTGTTTACACAATGCAACAATTAGAAAATGAAATGTTGTGAATGCAAAAGTGAAATTATACAATGCATGAAATGAGCTATTCAAAGCTAGATCTAATGAAATGCAAGTTACAAAAATACAACTAACCGATATGGGTATGAAATGGCACCAAAAAGAAGCTTAAAAATAGAGTTTTTAGTTTTGTAAAATACAGTTTCAAGGGTCAAAAGGGACTAATTCGCCCAAGGTGGAAAATGAGTCCCAATATGGACTTTTTTAGAATTTTCAAAAAAAAAAATAGTGATATTGATTTTTTATGAATGCTATGATGTAGACCTAAGTGAAAAATATATAATTTCAGAAAATCTAAATGAATCTAGATGCCAACAATGCAACCTAAATGCTCATTTTGTGAATGCAAAATTTAACACCTATCATGCAAATGAATTCATGAAAGTCATAATGCAAGATCAATGCAAGGTATATGTATCATCAAGGACTCCAAATCAAACAAGAAATTATTCTAAAAAGAAGGTTCACCAAAATGAATCATAGTTTTTTTGGGACTAGGAATACTAGGTCTCATTTTTCACCTAATGAAAAGAGATAGATCCCACACCTAAAATCTAAGTAGGTTCATTCAAATTAGGAAATGTATGATGTTACTAAGGCTAAATGAGTTGATATAGATGAAAATAAGCTAATAATTGATTAATTATGAATGAAAAACCTAAGAAAAAAGTGATGTTTGAAAACACATTGTGTAATGCAAGAATACTTGGAAATGAATAGAAAATTGTAACAAAAATAGACCAAACTGAAAGTGTGCACCTAGAATATGGATTAAGACTAGAAATTAATTTTGGAATGCTATTGATGTTGATTTTTAGGCTTGGTGGGACTCATTCACCACTCTGGGTGAATCAGTCCCAGTTTTGCAAAACTAAGTCGGAACTTGTTTTTGATAAAAGGGTACTTAAAAATGCAAAAAACTCAAAATTGATCCTGGAGAGGGAGTCATTCACCACTCATGGAGAATGAGTCCAATTTTGAATTTCTAAATTTTCAAAAGTAGAATCTAAAGCTTCTGATCTGCACTTTGACATCCTATAGGTGTGTGCTTCCGAAACTCTAATTTACGAGTCTGAGAATGAGTTTTTGTTGATATTTTGACTTGTTGAATGAGGAGAAAACTTCAGAAACCTTGAAACTTGATCTTCAATTATTTCCAAGCTTCCAAGAGTCCTAAATCTGCAAACACACAAGACAAGAGAGAGAAATGTTGAATGTTAAGGCATGGGGGTTTGTCTTGGTCAAACCCCTTGTAGGTAATCAAACCAAAATGATGAAAGAATGGAATGAAACATGCAATAATGGAGTTGATTACCTTTCAATGATATTTTATCTTGAAATTTTGTAGAAAAACATGAAGGATTTTCCCTTGAATGTCTAAAAATTGATCTTGAATGACTTGTGATGATGAAACCCTAGCTTGTTTGAGAAGATGAACGATGAATGAGTTGTAAAATGAGTTGAGAGATGTAAATTAAGGCTTTGAAGGTTGTATTTATATGAAATTTACCTATTTTACCTATTAATACCTCATCACAAACTGGCATGAAGTAATATTAAACTTAAATTTCACTTTTTTCCTGCTCAAAGGTCAAAATTGGGCCAAATGGGACCCATTCACCACACATGGTGAATGGGTCCCACCTAGATAGGACTGATTCACCATGCATGGTGAATGGGTCCCACAGGGGCCAATTTGAAAGCTAGGAAGCCAGGAGATAAGGAAATAAGGTTTAAAATGTAACTTTGTCAGTTATTTTATCAAATATTGCCTCAAGATGCATAATATGGGTTAATAGGGGCCTATTAATGATGATTTGAAGGTCAATTAGGGCTTGGTACATAGAATTCAATGTGAAAGTGTGATTTAATACACTTTACAACACTAAAATGTGGTCCACATAGCCTAGAAAGGCACAAAAACTAATGTGAATGTGTAGGACACATTACAACACTAGTTTATCATTAAGTTTATTTTAAAAACCTTTGAGATTGATGTGAAGATGCAATTAAATACATTTTATAATTTTTGAATTAGGGATAAGTGGGTTCATTAAGTCTAGAAAAGCATGAAAGTATCTTACAACACAACAACACCTTTACAGGATGTCGTTAAATGCATTTGAAAGGGGGAAAGACCTAGTGTGGATTCATAAAATGCCTCACAACACTTGAATCAAGGCTTCATTAAGTCAATTTATCATGAATTATTCCCATGTCAAGCAAAGGGTACCTTTTTTCTACATCACAACCATATACTACATCAACAAAACCTTGGTAGGCTATGAGATGAACTATTCACCCATTTAGAAAGCATGCCTAGTAGTAGTTTTCACTTCACAAAATTTTAGTCATTACATGTTGTCACACCAAATAAAGCTTGTCACAAAGATTGATTCATTAAAATATATGTTATCCAAAGCAACTCTCACGAGAAAAATGGCAAAATGGGTAATGATCTTGACTGAGTTTGACATATAATATGTGGAGCCCATGGCAATAAAAGGACAAGTGATCGTAGACTAGTTAGCAAAAGAACCTATCTATGATGAGAGCCCTTTAATATCTGAGTTCCTTGATGAATCAGTGTTTCTTATTAATCTTACAGCTTAGTGGAAAATGTACTTTGATGGATCATTCACTCAACATGGATCAAGAGCCGACATTCTTTCCATCACCCCCAAAGGTGATTGCATCCCAAAATCATATAGGCTATCATTCCCATGTACCAATAACATTGATGACTATGAAGCCTTGATCAAAGGTCTCCTGATAGTGGTTCAGTGGAAGATAAAACAAATGAAACTCTATGGAGACTCACAACTAGTTATTAACCAAGTCAATGATGACTATCAAACAAAATTTGACAAGCTCACTCCTTACAAGAAAATGGTGTACAATCTCAAAGATCTTTTTTTAGACATAAATTTTTAGTAGATTCCTCACATGAACAATAGAGTAGTAGACACCATGGAAACAATCAAATCACTACTAGACATGTCGAACAACATTCTTCAATGTGAATTCTTGGCATAATAGGTTCTCATACCAACTTTTGAAATCCCTGAATCTAAATTTGTATACATGTCATTGTTGGTCCTAGATCTCCTTGGTACCATGATATTTTTTACTTATCTTAAAGAGGAACCCTTCCATCAAACATCACCCCAAACCTTATAAATACCTTTGTCAAAAAGGCATCCTGAATCATGGTCCTAGATGATACCCTTTACCATCAAAGCATCGAAGGGACATTACTATGATTTCTTAACCAAGAGGAAGCCTTAACTCCCTTAACAGAAGTACACAATGGCATATGTGGGTCCAATTCTAGCAGTATGACATTAGCTAAGAAACTATTGAGGACGGGGTACTATTGGCCATCCATGGAAAAAGAAGCTCACTAGTATGTGTGGAAATGCATCCAATGTCAACAACATGGGGATATAATTCATGCTCCAGCTCAAGAATTGCAACCAATGCTCACACCAAGGCCTTTCTCGCAATGGGGACTTGACCTCAAAGGAAAAATCACTCCAACTTCATCCAATAGCCATAAGTTTGTCATAACCACCACTGAGTACTTTACTAAGTGGGTTGAAGCCATTATTGTGACCTACATAATGGGGAAGAAGATAGCCAAGTTTATATTGAATTACCTAATATGTCATTATGGTGTACCACAAACCCTCATCTTAGATAATGTTACACCATTCCAAAATTAGGATGTGAAAGAGTTGTGTCGATAATTTAATATCCAACACCGATTCTCTACACCATACTATCTCCAAGGAAATGGCCAAGAAGAAGAAACAAACAAAACTATCTTAAAAGTCCTAAAGAAAATAGTTAATGAAGTTGGTTGTGACTAGAATCTATATTTAAATCCTGCCCTTTGGGATTATTGAACAAGTATACGCACACCTACAGGAGCAACCCCCTTTTCTCTAGTCTATGGATCAGAAGCCATCTTTCCTATTGAGGTTGAGCTCCCATCATTACGAGTGTCACTAAAGAATTTGATAATTGAGGAAGAGTATAGAGTGTCTCAAATGAATGAGCTAGAATTCCTGGATGAACGTCATCTTAACGCTCTTAATCACTTGCAAGTATATCAAAACCAACTGAAAAGAAACTATAACAAGAGAATCAAATGTCACTCATTCCAGGTAGGTGATCTTTTCTTAAAGAAAAATTAGAAGAACCTTCCATATCAAGACAACAAAGGAAATTTTTAGCCTAACTAGTTGGGTCCCTTTGTCATCACAACAAGCTACGGATCAGGAGCATACTAACTGTCAACCCCTGAAGGTGAACCCTTGCAGGATTCAATCAACAACTTGCATCTCAAAAAAATTTATGCCTAAACATGAAGGGTGTAAATCAGAAAATACAAAAAAAAATCAAATAATGATCAAAATCCCAAAAAATGAGAAAAAGGATTGAAAAAAGTAAAGAATAAAATCATCCTCTAATGAAAACCACTTCGGTGACACTTTCGCACTTTGGGAAAGTACCTTAGTGAAAACCTGGCAAATACGGGCCTTATGTAAATAAGGTATCTCCATCTATTCTTTGGATCTCTTGACCTATCATTCTTTGCATCGTCATTCATCCCCCATCTGCATCCCTATCATGGCTTGTCACTATAAGGTATCATGAACTCTTTAACACTACTTGGCATATTATCGAGGTTAGTCTATCCTACCTTTATTGAAGTAGGTTAACATATCACACTGGGGGCATTTCGTTATGCATCACAATTGGGTTCTTGTATATCTTGAGGTCATGGAACATCTTATCAGAAAACACCAAAAACATTCATAAAATCTTATCCAAAAAATACATAAACATTTGCAAAATCTTGTACAATGAAAAACCAAAAACATTCAGAGAATTATAAAGGAAAAATCCAAAACATCCAAAAAACATCAAAATCCCTAAAAAGGTCAAACATCAAAAATCCAAAAAATAGTCTCTCTTATCTAACTACATTGTCTCTTAGCTTCAACATAGGCAAGGCCATTACTGATGTGCCCCATAGATACCCTAGGTCAGTCCTTAGCAATCTATTGTAATTAGCTATTGTCTCTCATCTATTCATATTGTTTTCCTATAAATCTGTCAAGTCATTAGAACTACGTGGTCTCTGCATGCATAACATAGGCAAGGCTAATCTATGATAAGCCTCTGAGGCCCCTAGGATAGGCCTCTAGGTTAGGTTCTTGGTTGGAACTCGTATAACTCTCAAAAATCCCAAAACATCCAAATAACTCTCAAAAATCCCAAAAAATACAAATAACTCTCGAAATCCCAAAACATACAAATAACTCTCGAAAATCCAAAAACATCCACATGCAAAAAATCCAAAAACATCTAAATATCTCAAAAAAACCAAAAAAGTCCAAATATTTAGAAAACAAAAAACATTTGAAAATGGAAAATCCAAAAATAATAGAAAATGTTCAAAAGTCCTAAAAATCCTTAAATATTCAGAAAACCCTAAATAGCCTCAAAAAATCCAAAAATCCTAAACATCCATATAAACTTTCAAAAAGACCAAAAACAGCCTCAAAACATTTCAAAATACCAAAAATAGCCTCAAAATATTCCAAAAAATCCAAATTCATCCATCCCCTCTCACTTTCACCAACAATAAACTTTCATACATAATAAATGATTGTCACCTTCACCCTTTGGCAAAACAAGTAGAAAGAAAACATAGCAAGACATAAAGTGTGAACCCAAAAGTCAAAATCTAAAGTCAAAATCATAGGTAAATACATCAGTGAAGTTTTTGGTAATAGCTCATCTTAGCATCATCATCCCAACATAAAACAACCCTCTGATCAACATGTCCTAGGATGTATCCTTCCTACGATGGACACCTATATCAGATATCACCTCAGCTAAACTTAAACTAGGCAAGAGCTATAGATAACATTGATTGTTTGTCTTTGATCTTTTCTTATGATTTATCTTAATGACCCATTCCAAGGACCTCTCGATGATGTCTAACAAAATGATTTAGAGAGAAAGGAATGGGGCATAGATCATTTTCTTTCATTTTTTGTGCTTGTGGATACTCTTGTAAAATAATCTTGGCACATACTTTCTTAGTTGTGTGTAGGAAGGTTATTTGGAGTATGTTGTTGACTATTATGTATGCTTTGGTCCAATATGTTCTAAGCTTCTAACTTTCATTCCAACGACATTTATGTATGTCAAGGTGTGAACAAGAACTATCTTATCTATTTTTTGATATAAAGTCCATTTACACTAGATACAACACCATCCTGGTTATCAATACCTTAATGCATCATATATATGTGTTATATCAAACAATAAGGAATGACAAAAAATCCCAATCCCAAATTATGAGCATCCCATCTTGCATTTTGCATTGTTTCATCACCATCTCTAATAAAGTCTCAATGGATCAAGGAATTGTTGGATATTTTGAAGAAATCATCATCAACAATGGTTATTCATTATTTATTCTTCTATCTTCTCTTTGTTCTAACCTGGTATCATGACACACAAAAACATCATCAATGCATCCACCCTACATCCACAAACCATCAACATATATCAATCTCATAATCATCGCATCCATCAACATAATCATCCATATCAAAATCAATTGCATATCACATCGTATATTTTGCATCATCATTTGAGTCGCAAGGAATAATATAGATTTGTTATTCTAAGCATCTTAAATTGTTTCATATCATAAATAATTTGCATCCACATCCATATGCATACATCATCATCATTAAAACATGCATAGAAAATATATAAAAAGAAATGCATCCACATCATTTGCATCCAGAATGTTTGCTTAACATCTATAATCCATCCATATCATATCATGAAACAATAATGAAAAAGAATATAACATTGCATCGATACATACCATAATCATTGCACATCACATAGACATAAAAGTAAATCCATCCATACATGATCATATATAATCATCCATACATCATACATACATGAAATAAAATCAACACATCATTTAAGCATAAATGATCCATATCTGTATCATATATATATCAAAAAAATGTGTCATGGTACAAAATATGGATCAGTGTATGTACATTGATCATAAGTACAATATCCACGAGGCTATCAAAAAGGATCCCATCAATGTATACTAGAATAAAGAATGGGGAAAAATCAAAAAGTGTTTATACATATGAAAGCTAGCCCTAGTGGTTGCTACCCTCTTTAGCTTATCACTCAAGTTGATCCTCTGCTCAGGGGCATGCATCACTCCACTGTGAAAAATTAGGCTATCTCAATGCCACCAAAAACATCTACGTGATAATGCTACTTGTAATACACAGCCTCCATAATAGCCTCTCTATACAGCCATGCTCAAACTTTCCAACCATGGGTAGATGTCATAAGGCTCTCAATTTTTTGATGTCAAGCCACCTCCTAGTCTCTCTCACCTGTGACAATATGTACTCTCTGTAGTGTTGTGTCTCTCTCGGATGTCACAGAAACCACCTACTACCGAGCCTATTCTTGCTCAATAGTGAAAACCAAAATTTGTTGGCGAGCCTAGTCCCGCTCACCTGTCAAAACCTACACCTACTACTATGCTGCTATATCTACACATTTCTAGCATCCAGCGACAACGGCGATGGTGGCACTGGTTGCTATTGTACCACTAGAGGTTGTTATCTTATTAGAGGATCCCCCAAAACCTATCCATCATGTCCATCGTGGCCACTCTTTCCTCTACCCCTGACCCCTTTGCCTCAAGGCCTCCCTCTAGGAGGAATACCTACTAGATTTGTTAGTTGCCTCGGAGGGATGAACCATGCACCATAAGTGGTTGTGGTTTGTGCAATAGGCTAACCCTGATCATATTGCCAAGGTTGGCAACCAACTAGTAAAAAATATCAATAGCCTCTACTACCAAAATCGTGGGTCGCCATGTTGGAACTTGACTGGAAACTCTAGCAAAAATAGCCCTATAAGCATTGTCAAGCCTATCTTGGACATCACCAAACTGTCTAGCTACTCTATCAAGATACTCTAGCTAGTATTTGAACCCATGGCCACCACTAGAACACAGTCATATCAATGATCACCCATTGCTAGTACGGGAGCCCAATTTTTGCTATGTGCCTAAGTGTAATGGCACCTTGTTATCTCCATATGACAGGATCATCTAGTCACTTTTCCCAACATGATATCAGCTAGCTGACCCACTACATGGACTGTAGTTAGACCTTCTTTCTTCTTCCTTCCTGGCTTCTTAAGACACGCTTCCTTAATGGCCTTGTCATAGATTTGGACATATTTTATAGCCTAAAACAGGGGTATTTGAACACATATGTGCTTTAGCTGATCCAGGATGTCAAAAGTAGTTTCCTCCTTTTCTTCCTTCTTCTTGGTAACTTCCAGTCTCTGAGGAAATGATGGTTCTTGCTCAGTCTGCTTGGCTTGGACTGGTTCAATATTTTTAGGTGGATTTGGCTAAATGGGATCATTCAAAGGCTCCTCCTCCTCTTTCGTAGGGAGCTCAGTATTGATGGGCTTGGAAGGGCCTGGTAGCAATAGAATTTCAACAAGAGAAAATGAGGGAAGAATTTATGGAGAAGAATATTGTCGGCGCTCTGCCAGAAAGAGGCAACCAATTTATGTATCTCTTAATTTGTTGAAGTTTAATAAAATTCCTCATATGCAGTACTGGTTTTCCCTTTGGGGTTTTTCCAAAGACAATTTGTCCAAAAATATTATGTTTATTATTGTCCATGTTTTCTTCTCTATTCCTATGAGTTTATTTCTGAAGTTACAGTTGTGTTATTTTTCAATATTTATTGTGAATTATTTTTTGGCAATAAAATAATCTATTTAGATAGAAGATTAATAATTAGTAACTGCAATCAAATTTTCACATGGTATCAGAGTTGATCTAAGGGCAGAAAAGGCTCAGTACAAGAAGGAAAAATTGAGGGTTTATAAAACCTAGTTCTACCTGTTCAAAATTATTATTATTATTATTATTATTATTATTTCTTTTGAGATGGCCTTAGCAGGTTTAAGAGATTAGGATAGATTGGATTGAGCCTCAAATTTTGGTGTCTGGAAAGCCAGGATTTCTTTATTGCTGGAAGAGAATGGTATCAAGGAATATGTGACTAGTGTTGTAGTTGTTCCTATAGATCCAACACAGCTCTTAGCATATAAGAAGGAAGATTTCAAGGCGAGGAGGTTGATCCTTGATGGTGTCAAGGACCATATTTTTCCACATATTACAGAGTTAGATACAACGAAGATGTGGGATGCCATTCTGAATTTGTACCAGAATGCTACCACTAATTAGAAGCTGATTCCTAGAGAAAAGTTGAGGAATATTCGGATGAACAAGGGAGAAGACATTACAAGTTACCTCACCAAACTCAAACTTGTCAAGGATGAGTTGGCATTTATTGGAGATAAACCAAATTATGAAAATCTAGTATGAATAGCCCTAAATGGGTTTACTAAGCAACTTGGGATGTCTTTGTTCAAGTTATCAATGGATGAGACACCTTACTAAGTTAGGATCGACTATGTATTGACTTCACTCAGGAGGAGCTTAGACTAAGTCTTGTTAATGGAACCAGCAATAAGAGTCTGAAATGTGAGGCAAAATAGGAAAATGTTGGCCTTGCAAGAAAAGGGAAAGTGAAGAGGGGGTCTAAAAAAGGATCAAATCCAAAAAGTGAGAAGGACTTGTCTAATATCAAGTGCTATGGTTGTCACGAGTTTGGACACTATGTCAGCGGTTTCCCACAAAGGAAGAAGAATGAAAAGAAATGTTTAAGAAGCAGACGATAGCTTCAACAAGTGCAGATAAGCCCTCTAGCATAATGGAGGATGAGTTTGCACTCATATCTTGTATGGTTAGCTCAACCTCATAGGTTTCTTGGTATATAGATAGTGGGGCATCATTTCATATGACAAGAGTTAGAGAGTACTTCTCCAGCTATAAGGAGGACATCAAAATCTAAATTTCTATGGGGAACATGTCCAAACTCAATCTAGTTGGGAAAGGGGTTGTTCTATTTCAGAGGGAGAATGGCAAGTTGATTCCCATTCATGATATGTTGCATCTGCCAGGCTTGGGTATGAACCCAATTTCCATATTCATCCTTCAGGATAAAGGTTACAATGTACTCTTTAGAGGGGTGAATGTGTTAATCAAGCATAAGAATTGGAAATCACCCATAGCTATTAGAGTTAGGAGCGGTCGACTTTACAAGTTGTAGTTTGATACTCATAAGGCACTGATGAGCAAATATAATTCTAGAGATAAAGGAGAGCTATGGCATAGGAGGATGGGCCATACACATCATGGAGCACTTAAATCACATCGTGAGATAGTGACAGATCTTCCAAAGGTGAGCACAAAGCATGATGATGTATGTGTATTGGGGAAGTTTGTGAAAGTAGCTTTTCCAAGGAGTGACACTAGATCTAAGGGTGTTCTTGATCTAGTACATTCATACATATGTGGACCAATTTCGATGAAGTATCTCAGAGGATACTAGTACTTTGTTACTTTTATTGATGATTTCTCTAGGAAGACCGGAATATACTTCTTGAAGACCAAGGATGAGGTTTTCAGTCACTTCCAAGAGTTCAAAGCTCTTGTGGAGAATTCAACAGGAAGGAAGATAAAGGTTCTTCAGTCAGACAATGGAGGCAAGTACAAAGGAAAAGAGTTCCAAGAGTTTTGTGCCAGGGAAGCAATCAAGAGAGAGTGGACTGTTAGTTACAACTCACAACAGAATGGGCTTGCTGAGAGGAAGAATCAGTCTATATCGGAGACAACAAGTGCTATATTGTATGAAAAGGATATGCCACATTACTTATGGGCAGATGCATGTAGTACAACAATATACATGCATAATAGGGTTCCACATAAGGTATTGGGAAAGATGACACCAGAGGAGCCATTTTGAGGGAAGAAGCTAGATGTCAGCCACTTTAGGATATTTGGGAGTTTGGTGTATTGTCACATTCTAGGGCCTACATGTTCCAAGTTAGATCAGACTGTAGAGAGAGGGTACTTTGTGGGGTATAGTAAAACCTCAAAGGCATATAGGATATTTATTCTAGGGGCCGGGAGGATTATAGTTAGGAATGATGTCAAGCTCATGGAGGAAAAGGCATTTAGGAGGTCCAGAGATTTGTCAGCAGATGATCATAGTGAGTAGCCAATAGAAGCTCCAAGGATAGTGCAATTGGATCAGGGGCAGCAAAGCTCAAGTACAGTTACTAGTACTAGCATAGGCTCAACTGTTGAGAGTTCATAAAGTTTGGAGCAATGGATGCAACAGATCTAAGAGATGCATCAGGAAGACATGGACTTTGATACTGCATCCTCTATAGTTGGTAGTGGGAACCAATAGACACATAGGGATACTTAGGAGTTTATGGGAGCTCCTAGGATGAGAAGTAGATAGTGGAGACAACCAAGGTATACTGACTATATGGCATTAGTTATTCATTTGGTAGATAGTGAGCCTTCTAGCTATCAGGAGGTCGTACAGCAGGAGGTGTGGCAAGATGCAATGGTTGAGGAATATACCTCAATAGTGCAAAACAATGTGTGGTAGGTTGTGCCTAGATCAACAGAAAGGGCAGTGGTTGGATCACATTAGATCTATAAGATCAAGAATGGTACAAATGGTAGCATCAAGAAATACAAGGAAAGGTTTGCGGCCAAGGGATTCTCTTAGAAGGAGGGAGTTGACTATGAGGAGACATTTGTTTGAGTGGCTAGGTATACTTATATATGAGTTGTGACCTCACTTGCAGCACAGATGGGATGGTAGATCCATCATATGGATTTCATGACATCATTTCTTAATTGTGAATTGAAAGAAGGGGTATACATAGAACAACCTGAGGGATTTGTAGCACACAACAGTGAAACCATGTGTGCAGATTGAAGAGAGCTTTGTACAGACTCAAGCAGGCTCCTAGGGTGTGGTATGAGTGCATTGATAGATAATTGCAAGGAATGAGCTTCATGAAGAGTGAAGTAGATGCTAACCTCTACTACTTGGTGTTTGGGGGTGAGGTTCTCATTCTTGTTCTATATGTTGATGACTTGTTTTTAACAGGTTCACTGGGGCTCATAGAGGAGTGCAAGAGGGGCCTTGCAACAGAGTTTGAGATGAAGGATTTGGGGCTTATGCACTACTTTATAGGCATGGAGGTATGGTAGATAGATGGAGAAATTTTCCTTGGACAAGGGAAATACTGCATTGAAATCTTAAGGAGGTTTGAGATGGAGGATTGCAGAGCCATGTCTACTCTTATGATCATGAATTGGAAGAAGGTAGACTCATCTAGGGAGAAGGATGTAGACCCCACCTTATACAGGCAGTTGATTATATCTCTCATGTATTTGGTCAACACCAGGCTAGATATATCATTTCCAGTAAACTCTCTTAGTCAGTTCATGGTCAAGCCAAAGAAAGTGCATTGGACAGTGGCAAAGCATGTGTTGCATTATTTATGTGGTACAATTCAGTATGGGATTAGATATACTCAAGGTGATGTTATCAGGTTGATAGGCTATACTGACAAAGATTGGATAGGTAGTATAGTGGACAGGAAAAGCACTTTAGGGTGTTGCTTCAGTTTGGTATCAGGAGTTGTTTCTTGGTACAATAGGAAGCAGAAGTTCATGGCTTTGAGTTCTGCAAAGGAAAAATACATAGAAGCTATCAAGGAGACATGTGAGGTGATATGGATTCAAAAGTTGTTGGTAGCCTTGTTTAGTCAGAGGGTTGAGACTACGATGATACACTGCGAAAATTAGAGTTGCATCAAATTGTCTGAGAATATAGTGTTTCATGATAGGTCTAAACATATAGATATCAAGTATCCCTTCATCAGAGATTGTGTATAGCGGGGGATTGTTCAGCTAGAGTATATACCTACAGATCAACAAGTATCAGATATTTTGAAAAAGGCATTGGGGAAGGAAAAATTCATCTTCTTTAAAGATAAGTTTGGTGGCATGTAAAACACCTTCCTCGCTAAGAGGGAGTGTTAATTTTAGTAGCTTGGACAAGTGTCTCCATTCCCAAGAAATATTTAATCAATTAATTAATTTTTATAGAGACTTCTAGAAAGGAGTGATTTGTCTAGATAATTATTTAATTAATTAATTGATTCCTCTAGAGACTTCTAGAATCCAATTATTTAGGGTTGTTAGAGTCTAATTAATCTTATCCATTGATTGAGATTAAATCATGGCCATTGGTTTTTCAATGAGAATAGTTTAAAAGGGGATCAATGGGAATTTGGAGAATACACACTTGAGAAAGACTTGCAGTGATAGCAAGTAGATTTGTAGTGAGAGAAAATAGTCTTGCAGTGATAGCAAGGGTGCAATGATAGCGTTGGGGACAACAACAGTGGAATTTCAGCAGGAGAAATTAAGGGAAGAATTTATGGAGAAGAATATTGTCGGAGCTCTGCTAGTAAGAGGCAAGTAGTTTATGTATCTCTTAATTTGTTGAAGTTTAATAAAATTCCTCATTTGCAGTACTGGTTTTCCCTTCAGGGTTTTTCCAGGGACAATTTGTCCAAAAATATTGTGTTTATTATTGTGCATGTTTTCTTCTCTATTCCTATGAGTTTATTTGTGAAGTTGCAGTTGTGTTATTTTTCAATATTTGTTGTGAATTAATTTTTGGTAATCAAATAATCTATTTAGATAGGAGATTAATAATTAGTAACTGTAATAGAATTTTCACAAATATATACTCTATTAAATAAGTTTAATTAGAATGACATCCTCCTTTATGATATCCTACTTTACACTCAACAAAATTTGATTCCTAAACTCTTTACCAGCTATACCCACGATCTACTTTTAGTTAAACTAATATGTCTCTTCAAATCTTATGGAAATTTTGAAACTTCAATTTGTACGTAGGAATTTCATTACCATTTGATTGTATGTATAGGAAGATTGAGTATGAAATTATGAATACATTATAAAGGTCAAGCAAAACATTGTCAAGGGATTCTTGAGCTTGCAGAGAGCAACGGTGTCTAAAAGATTTAATTGCCTCAATGGCTTCATCGTCTCTTCATAGCTGCTTCATGACAATGGCCATGTCCTTCAGTGCACTCTCAACATGGTCTCTTGCATTTATAGCTGCCCAAAACACAACTATTGTCGCCTCTAGATTCTTCTCTAAAAGTTGTTAAATCCAAACATTCCATCACTTAAATTCTTTTGTGTTGTGATCAACACCCCTGCTTACATAATAAAAACTAATGACATTATTAAAAATATGCCTAAACCTGCTTGGCCCTGACATAGGGAGTGTCCCTAGTTGGAACCTTGTGCGTAGGACCGAACCCCTTCATTCACCCTGAATTTCTCTCTACCCACCATTTTTTTATTATAGTTGTACTTGCATGTTGAATGGGCTTCACCTTGCGTAAACCAAATACTAGGCACAGTACAACTCAATATTGGGTTTTGAAATCATAATCTATTGAAACAATAATTTTAGTTCTATGAACGAATGCTAGGAGACTAGAGGGTGTGGCCAAATTTAAGGGCTCAAGGAAACCCAAATAGTGTAATCTTGCTTCAAATCCTCTGGTGTGTATTGTCATTACTCCATAGTGCAATGGATAGAAAGGAGATGAATTGAATCTAGACAAGAATGAGTTCATGTACATTGGGTGGTTCATAAACCTTCCTGAACCATATTAGAAAGGCATATTGTAAGGTGTAGATTCAATCCAGGGTGCTTGGAATGCATGCTCATTGTCCCGTCGAGAAGCTATTTGAACCTCCTTAGGAAGTTCTCAATAGGAAATAGTAAAAGCTTTGTTAATGGATCCAAAGATTGTCTATTTTATGAAGTTACGAGGGTAGATTTGTAAAATCAAAGTGCAATTATTGTGAACTTGAATGTCAGTTGTACAACTTGTAATACACTAATTTAGAAATGAACAAGGTATCATATTTTTAGACACAAAAATATTATAATTTTAAGTAAATGTTAAGTACACTTTACAAGTACAAATAAAGGGATAGAGGGACTAAAAAATTTAAAAGCATGTAAATTGTTATAAATAATTATGTGCTTTTTTCTTTGTCTTTTCTATGCACATCTATTTTTATTACATTGTTATTTAAGTAGTTTAATATTTTTAGATGTAATGTGTTGGATAATTGATTTGAATAAGGGATAAATGAGTATGATTTGTATCTTTTCAAATGGAAATATTATTGAGAGTTTGAGTTGTACAAGACAAAGCTTGAAATATCAAGACTCTTTATAATTATGAGATATATGTGTAATCTATTTAATGAATTTACTTTTTGAATCTAGTGCATAGGATTAAGACATTAATATAGAAATGACTCTATTAACTCAACTTATATGTTTATGCGAAAAAATATTTTGAGGTGTAATTAGCTGATAGCCAATTTGTGTGAACTTTGGTCAGAATTTTCGTCAACCTTCCCATTTTTTGAGCCTTTTGGTGATGGAAAAAAGATGGCGGATTACTTTTTGATGTGGTCAGAATTTTTGTTAGTCTCCCCAGTTTTTTAGCTTTCTGGCATTGGGGAAAAGGTGGTGGATTGTTTTCTAATTTTTAAATAAAAAGTGTTTGGCACACCAATAGATAAATCCAATGAAATGGCATCAACATTAATTGTTGTATGGTTTCCATGTAGTGGCGATGGTTGTAAGTAACACCTTCCTTTAAAATTATTAGAAAACATAGCAAATGTTTGCGCAATTTTCGATAAGGCATTGTTGGGTGTCATTCTCTGGTTTTACCTTATTGTTCAAGATTGCTATGAGTGAGGAGTGCAAGCTTCTGTGAAGGTGCAAGTGCGATCATTAGTTGTGGAATTTATGTGAAGGTGGTTGGAGGTTATTTTTTGTTTTTTGCATGGGGCGATGGTTGCAAAAGCAGTACAAAAGTGTTAGTTGTGATAATTATGTGCCCATTTTTTGCAGGCAGTGGAGAAAGAAGGGAGCAGAGAGAAAGCAAGCTGGAAGAGGTGCATTTGAAGGAAGCGAGAAAAGGTGCATATTGAAAAAACCATTTCTTGAGTATTTTGAAAATAGTTTATGTTATTTTCCAAAGGGCATTGTTGATCGTTGTTGTGTAGCTTAGTCTATATTGTTTCGTTTATGCTTTCCATGTAGTC
The DNA here is from genome assembly GCA_007258455.2 of Sequoia sempervirens. Taxonomy (NCBI): domain Eukaryota; kingdom Viridiplantae; phylum Streptophyta; class Pinopsida; order Cupressales; family Cupressaceae; genus Sequoia; species Sequoia sempervirens. The sequence continues at coordinate 636,226,602 of VDFB02193867.1, forward strand.
AGGATGGGTGGAAGGCAATATTGTTTGTTTTTGTGTTGGTTTGTTACTGTGAATTCATGGTTTTTTTGTGGTTTTTTCCATCTGGGTCACTATTGAAACCAATATTGTTTATGGTCTCTGTGTAGCGCAGTGGGTGGAAGGCAATATTGTTTGTTTGTGTGTTGGTTTGTTACTATGAATTCATGTTTTTTTTGTGGGTTTTTTCATCTAGGTCACTATGGAAACTAATATTGTTCTATTGTGTTGATTTTTTTTCTCTAGCTTAGGCTATATTGTTTCATTTTTTATAAGGCTCTGTTGGAAAAATACTATATAGTTTGTTGAACTGAAAATTATTTGACTTATGGTTCAGCTTCTGTAGCGATGGTTTTGCATGGGTTTGTTACTACAATTTTTTGTGTTTTGTGGGTTTTGCCATCTGGGTGACTGTTGATACCAATATTGCTTGATTTATTGCTTTCGTTTTGTGGGTATGGTTGCAACTCTCTAGGTTAGGCTATATAGTGTTTCATTTATGGCTTCTATTTTTTGTGAATGGTTGCAAAATAGTTAATCTCTTGTGTATTTTGTGAGTTTTTCTATCTGGGTTGTTGAAACCAATACTGATTCATTTATGGTTCACGTTTTGTGGTGAAGGTTTTGAATCGGTCTATTACTATGAGATTTTTGTGTTTTGTGGGTTTTTCATCCAGGTCACTGTTCAAAGCAATATTTTGTGGTGATGGTTGCAATGCAATGAAATAGTTAATATTATATAGGTTGCGTTATTTTTCGTAAGGCAGTGTTGATTGTTGTTCTCTAGCTTAGGGTATATTGTTTCCTTTTTGATAAGGTTATGTTGAAAAAAAACTATATAGTTTGTTGAAACCAATATTGTTTGATTTATGGTTCAGCTTTTGCGGTGATGGTTTTGCATGGGTTTGTTACTATGATTTTTAGTTTTTTGCGGGTTTCCCCATCTAGGTGACTATTGATACCAATATTGTTTCATTTATGGATTTTGTTTTGTGGCGATCGGTGCAATGCAATAAAATAGTTAATGTATGTAGTTCATGTTATTTTGCACAAGGCATTGTTGACTGTTGTTGTCTACCTTAGGCTATATTGTTTCATTTATGGCTTCCATTTAGCGTGAATGGTTGCAATGCAATAAAATAGTCAATGTTATGGACTTTATGCTATTTTCCATAGGGTATTGTCGACCCCAGTTTTTAAGCCTTCTGGCTCCCAGATTGTAGTCAGGAAAAAGGTGGTGGATTGTTTTTTTATTTTTAAATAAAAAATGTTTGTCGCACTGATAGAGAAGGCCAACGAAATGGCATCAACATTAATTTGTGTATTGTTTCTATGTAGTGGTGATGGTTGTGAGTAATAGCTTCCTTTTAAAGCTTTGGAAAACATAGCAAATGTCTGCACAATTTTTGATAGTGCATTGGCCTATGGCTATATTGTTTTCTTTCTAATAAGGTCCTGTTGAAAAAAAGAATTCCCTAGGTTGTTGCTTAAACCATTATTTTTTCATTTAAGGTGTTGTTCTCTAGATTTGGCTATATTGGGTATGTGTAGGATCATGATGGGCCAAAAAGTAGCGATATGATGGGTATGTGTAGGGTATGTGGCTGACGACATTTTTTTAACCCAAAATTGATGAAATGAAAATGGTTTTCAAAGGAAATTCTCAGCTTTTCACCAATATAAATTATGCTTTACTTTCAATTTAATTAATAATTATTATTCATTTTCTATTTGAATTATGACTAAAGTTTTGATTGGTAGGCTAATTGAAAAAAATCTATAGCTTTCAAACGATATCACATTTTTTGAATCTAAAACATGTGTCACATTCTATGCTTCACATACTATAGGATTAAAAAAAGAAAAATTGAATTTCATGAAGTTTTAACCAAGGTAAGGTTGTTAGACATACGAGTTTTTATATTTTTTAAAAGTTGTAATAAAAAATTCATAATTAATTATTTACTTGGAAAAAATTACAAAAAAATATGCATCACATTGGGACATGAGTCCTCTACTTATATCTAAAATATTATAAAAAATAATTATCGTTTTATTGTGGTTAAGGTGGTCAGACAGACACCTACCTCTTATTTTTTCCCTAAAATTTAAGTGTACTACTACATTGAAATTTCAAATTTTCACCAAATAGATTTTTTTTTAAAATAAACCTAGTAGTTTAGAAACTACATTCAATTTGATACATATTTTATTCTTACATATTTTTTGAAATAATATAGATAACTTATTCAAATTTTTATGTGAAGTTGCCTAACTCTAAATAATTTGAAGTTTTTCGCCACTTAAGAGCATGTTTTTTCCATGATGATCTTGCACATACCCTATTGTTTCATATTCGATTCAGATTACAATAGTAAATGTTATAGAGTTTATATTGTTATCCATAAGGAATTCTTAGTTGTCAAGCTAAAGCTTTGGCTATATTGTTTCATTTCCGATAAGGTTCTCTTGGAAAAAAGTATTTCCTAGCTTGCTGTTGAAACTATTTTTGTCTCATTTAGGGTATGAGTGTGTATGTCTGTATATGCATTTTGTACATGTATCTTTGAGTTCATATGTTTATCTATATATAGATATGTCACATTTTTAATATCAATATAGCTATTTACTTCTTATCTAGTTTGATTGACACATACTCTTATATCTGTACAATTGGTATTCGCTATTCTCAATTTTTATATGTCATTGTTGAGTGTTGTTCTCTAGCTTTGGCTATATCATTTCAAATTCGAGTCGCAGTACAGTAGTATATGTCCTATAGTTTACATTGTTATCCATAAGGCATTGTTGAATGTTAGTCTATAGCTTTGGCAATATTGTTTGCTTTGCAATAGGGTTCTGTTGGAAAAAAGAACTTCCTAGGTCATTGTTGACACCATTATTGTTTCATTTACAATGTAAGTCTGTATGTTTGCATATGCATTTTCTACATGTATATTTTAGGTTACATGTTTATCTATATATAGCTATGTTGAGTTTTTTATATCAATATGGTTGTTTTCTTCTTGTGTGGTTGGATTGCCACATAGTGTTATATCTGCACAATTGGTGTTCACTATTTGAATGTTTATATGTATGTGTGGGCATGTATGTGTTTATATATGGTCATTTTTTATAAGGTGTTGTTCAACAGATAATTTTCTATGTTGTTGTTGAAACCATTATTATTTCATTTAAGTCTTGTGTTTTGTGGTTATGGTTGCAACGCTATACAGTTTATGTTGTTTTCCATAAGGCATCATTGACTATTATTCTCTAGCTTTGGTTATATTTTTTCATTTTTTTTAAGCAATTAAATAGTGCATGTTATATAGTTTATGTTGTCCATAAGGCATAGTGAAGTGTTTTTCTATCGCTTTGGCTATAGTGGTGCATTTTCGATAAGGCGCTATTCAAACCAATATTGTTTCTTTTATGCTTTTTGTGTGGTCTTGATGGTTGCAAGGCAATTTAACAGTTGTAAATGTTGATACATGTGTTAAATAGGGTGGCATAGCTATATAACCAAACCACACAAAATAAAATGAGGAGCATAGAGTAAAAGTGATACAAAACTATAAGCAACATAAACAATACAAAAGAAAAGAGGTGTATCTTTTTTTGTTAAAAATTACAAGTTGGTGTCCATTGTCTTAATATATAACTAGTTAAATGTGTGTGTTTGTTTCTATGAATTCTTTTGTTAGTAAAGTCGAGTATATATGGATGTTGTGTACATGTAATTTCACGTACATACATAACTGCACATAGGAAAAGAAAAAAAAAGACTACAAGTAATGCCTTATAGAAAGCAACATAAACTATATAAGGTTAACCAATTTATTGTGTTGCAACAATAGGGACAAAAAAGAAGGCATAAATAAAACAATATTCATTTCAACAACGGCCCACATGGAGGAAACCACAAAATACAAAAAATGCACGGTAACAAATTGATGCAAAAATATAGTTTTTGTTCAACAACACCTTATTGAAAATGGAACAATATAGCCTTCTAGCCAGAACCTTATGGAAAATGAAACAATATAGCGTAAGGTAGAGAACAAGAATAAAAAATACATGAAACCTTTTAAAAACCATAGCCACAAAATCCATGCAAAATGATAGCCAAAAAACACCAACAATAAACAAAACAATATTGCTTCTAACAAATAATATAGTCTTTTCTCAACAATGCCTTATCAAAAATTGAAACAATATAGCCTTTTCAATAGTGCCTTATCGAAAATGAGACAATATGACTCAAGCTAGGAAACAACAATCAACGAAAAGTGCATAACATTAACAATTTAATTTTGTTGCAAACATGGCTAGAAAATAGAAGCCATTAAAAGAAACCCATGAAAAAATCACAGTCACAACCCCATCCAAAAATATACTCTTTTCTCAATAGAACCTTATCAAAAATTGAAACAATATAGAATTTTCAACAACACCTTATTGAAAATTGACACAATATAGCCTAAGGTAGAGAAAAATAATCAACAATGCCTGATGGAATCAAACATAGACTGTATAATATTAACTATTTCATTTTTTTGTAACCATAACCACAAGATGGAAGCCATAAATCAAACAACATTGGTTTTAACAATGACCCAGATGGAGAAACCCACAAATGAAAACAAATCAGGTGTAGGTTACACCATTGATAACAGACTCAATAGTCATTGCAGCAGAAGGCTCATATTGCAACATGTATAACTCTTTTGCTAACATCTGCAATAAGTTTTTTGTAGCCTCATCAAAAGCAATAGCCAAAATATCACCTGTGTGGTCTTCCATCTTTAGCTGTGCAATAAATATCATAACTCACAATTAGCTATTGTTGTCTATCATTTAGGACAGAACCATATATTTTGGGTGGACTCTTGACACTTTTTCGTTGCATTGGCTACCATTTCCCTACAAGGGACATGCAGCGTAACATAATACAAAAGGTGAACCATAAATCTAACAATATTGGTTTCAAGAAACAATATAGCCTTCTATAGAGTGCAATCAACAATGTGTATATATGTGCATCTAACTTCATATATATATATATATATATATATATATATATATATATATATATATATATATATATCAGTGTAGCTTTTTTTTTGCAGCTGCATATATATGTATTGCATGCGTTGGATGCATATGTAGGAATTTTTTGCTTGGAAATATATAAACACAAAAAGTATGTGCTACTTTTGTTATTCTTCATTTCTCTTTCTCTATGTGCAGATGTGTATGTATGTGAAATTAGATGTAGCCAATATTCATATATATTGTTTTCCATGTTTATTGTTTGGGGAAACTAAAGCTAAATACAACTTTTTAGTTATTATTTCTTTCAGCATCAAAAAAAGAATTACAATGGTAGGTTAAATAGTAAGTGCAATAAGGAACATTGATTTCACCATTGGTCAAAGTGGTGGGTGATCTATGTGCTATTTTTTGGTAGGCATGCATAGATTGTCCACCAATGGTAGGTTGTATAGTAAGTGCAATAAGGAACATTGATTTCACCATTGGTCAAAGTGGTGAGTGATCTATGTGCTATTTTGTGGCAGGAATGCATAGATTGTCCACTAGCGTATTCAATGGTGATATCAATGTTTATTATTGCACTTAATATATAGGTTTTCATAGATATGAGTGTTGGATGCATCTAATTTCACAAATATACATATCTACACATAGGGAAAATTATATGGCACAAAACAAAAGAAGACAAAATAACATGAACTGTGTAACATTAACTATTTTATTGCATTGCAACCCATCACCGCAAAAATGAGGCCATAAATAAAACAACATTGGTTGCAACAATGGCCCAGATGGAAAAACCCACAAAACACAAAAAAATAATAGTAACATATAGCAATAGAACGAGACCCAACAATGCCTTATCAAAAATTCCATAGGAACTCACTATGTTTCCCGATGTTTTAAACAATAGGTGTTATTACAACCATCAATAGTACACGGAAAGCATAAAACAACTAATGTTTATGCGAACCAGCGTTTAATTTCGAAGGCCTTCTCTATCCACACGGTAGGGAAATCTGCCACCCTATTCCCAAGGCATGCCAACAACCGCCTGCGTAGACTTTCGCTATGTTTCCTGAGGTTTAAAATGGTAAGTGTTATTACAACCATTGACACAACATGGAAACTATACAAAAATTAATGTTGATGCCATAATGGCTAGCTTTTGTATAGTCATTTCCACTACATGGAAGCCATACAACAATCAATGTTGATGTGACATAGGTGAGCTCTTGTGAAGGTGAAAGTTTAATTAGTAGTTGTTAAGATTTTGTGAAGGTGGTTGGAGGTTATTTTGGTTTCTTTGCATGGGGTGATGGTTGTAAAAGAAATACATTAAATCCATAAATCAAACAATATTCATATTAACAAACAATACAGTCTTTTTTCTGAACAAAACCTTATCTAAAATTGAAACAATATAGCCTTCTCAATAATAGCTTGTCAAAAATGATACGATGTACCCTAGGCTACATTGCAACTGTTATCACCTGAAATCGCACCCTTGTCGAACTTAATGTTCAACACCTCAGTGTAACATGGGAAGACCTCTAAAGATGTGGGTTTCTTGTAAATAGAGGTCAACCTCCGAAGAAGGCCGGCTTCCTTTGGTATCACCTAAACTACTGATTCTTTAAGGGGAAAGGGAGAAGGAGTGCATAAAAATAAAACTAACACTATGGTGATACACCAAACTGATAAGAACAATGAGACACTCAATTTACACTTGAATACTGATGATGGATATGGGACTACACATCAAATCTGTATAAGCTATGCATTAATATGTTACAACAGGTTTGATTCACACACTTTTCCAGAGAGGAAAATAAATTTCACAAACTAGAATCCATATGTGATTATGTAAACATAGTTTGTGATTTCTATAATGATGCTTTTGCAAAGGAAGGCATGAAAACACAAGATAAAGTCATGAAGGAATAAAAGAAATTCACAAAATAACTTGATTACGAACCTGAAATGCACAACACTTTGCAAGAACAAGATGGAAATCCAAACCTCAATAGTCACCAAGGAAAACTTTATATATCATGCTCCAAAATGAGTTACAAAATTTTGCTAATTTGGGAGAGGACTATAAAAATCACAAACTTTCGAAAAGCATAATAAGAACTCCTTATAAAGAGGCAATAAATGCCTTATATACAAAAATATGTCGGCCCCTACCGTAGGGTTTACAAAAAATGAGTCAGTGCCTGGACACGTCGGCCCTAGAATCACTTGGAATGAAGTTAATGAGGCATTCAATGTGCATCCCCTACTCATGTCGGTGAAAGCTCACTTCTGGGCATGGCCTTCAGATTTTTTACAATGACCACATTAACTCGCAGCCCTCGTGTCCACCCTCAAGACTTCATCAGAGCCGCTTGAATGCTCTTGAGCTCAAAGCAGATCCACGTCGCTCATTCTGATTGGTTGAACAGATGCCTCATGGGGGCGCCAGACGATCAAAGGTCATTCAAATTGAATCATATGTCAGTGAGCCACTAACCGTGTCTCCCCGATGTGATCATGCCCTTCAATGGTTATCGGCATAGATCACTACCATCGGCAAGAGTTCATAGCAAGCCCAAAATTCATATCAGCATTCATAGTGGCGGTCACCCAGACTATCGGCAAGACCTTTCGCATTCGGGAAGACCTCAGGGTGAGCCCTCATCATTATACCATTGTGCTCCTCCGTCAGCAAGACACCCATGTGTCAGTGAGACCTTCTGCCAAAGGCAAAACACTATACTAAGACCCTTCATTGGTCGATAGGATCTCATACCTTCGTTGAGACATCATGGTGACTCTACTTTCCTTTGCCCCGAGCTCACATCCTTTTGTTTCGGCAAGACTCCCCTACAGTTAGGAAGACGTCATTTCAAACAAAAAGTCATACCGATATCCACAGTGGTCGCTAAGAAAATTGCTATCGGGAAGACCTTTTGCCGAAGGCAATATCCTTCGGCGAACTCATCTTATTGTCAGGGAGACTTTATAGCGATGGCACAACTTTCGCCGAGACCTCTGTTAGTCACCCAAACACCATTAGGTCAAGGAGACTTCATAGTGACTCCTTCAATGTTTCTCGAGCTTCATTCCTTCGACGGAGTCGAAGTCGGGATGATAATCAAAATGGGACCGGAGGCGGAACGGGGGGAAAACAACAGACGAAACCTGGCAGAACTGGAATCGAGACCAAAACCACCCCTGAAACTTTCTTCAAGTTTCAGGTTCAGATTCTGACCCGGTCCCGGTTCTGCCAAAACTCATAAGAAGACGAAGGAAAGGAAGAGAAGGAAGAAAGATGAACGGGAGAAAGCACCCCCCGGACAAAACTCAAAAAATAAAGGGAAAAGAACAAGACTGGCAGAACCGGGACCGGGACGGAACCAAAACCTAGAACTTCAGAAAAGTTTCAGAGTGCAATTCTAGTTCTAGTTTCGGGTCCATCGGAACAAAACCAAAGACGTGTAAGGAAAAACAAAAGACGCAAAACTAAAACCAAGATCGGGGCAACACAAAAGAGTCGACTGAACCAGAACTGGAACCAAATCTGGACCTGAAACTTTCCCAAAGTTTCAAGTTTGGATTTTGTTCCAATCCCACCCTTGGCAACATACAAGGCATGAAGGAAGAAAGAAAACACAAGGAAGAACAAAGAGGTGGAGACATCCCCGGACCACCGGCAGCGAAAAAATAAAGAAAAGAAGGGTAGAATCACGATCAGAACCGGAACGGAAATAGGAGCTGGAACTTTTGGAAAAGTTCCAAGTTCAGTTTCAGTTCCAATCCTAGGTCTACCAGAACACAACAAAAATGGGGAAAAAGGAAAGAAGAGAGAAACAAAGGGAAAAAACCACCCCACGGTCAAACACAAGGTGAAAGAAGAAAATGAGGTGCACACAAGCACAGAACCGGAACAAAAATGGAAACTGCAACTTTTGGAAAATTTCTAGGTTCGGTTCCATTCTGACTCCGGCTCAGACAGAATAAAAGAAAAAAGGGCCAGACATACAAAAACCCCAGCGGAACCGGAACCGGGATGGGACCAGAACCTAGAACTTTTGAAAAGTTTCAGAGTGCAGTCTCGGTTCCAGTTCCGCCACCGACAAAACAAAGGGAAAAAAAGGCATGAAGAAAACTAAATAGAAGAGGGGAAAAAACAAGGCAAGGACACAAGATGAAGACCCACCAAAACCGAACACCTACACGCTGGGCTCAACCCTCTTGGGAGCCACATTTAATCCATGTACTAAATTAAAAACATCATTTTCCCTTGCAGTTGCACAAGAAGCAAACGAGTTAGAAAATATGTAACCTTGATACAAATGTTCCTCCATTTGGTCTTCGAGAACACCTGAAAGCATGGGTTACCCTACCTGATTGAGCCTATAGGTGAAAAAAAGGTAAAAATAACAATCAAGAATTCCTTATGGAAATCAACATAAACTGTATAATGTTCACTACTTTTTAGTGTTGCAACCATTGTGACAAAACAAAGGGAATGAATCAGAATTATTTCCCCCTCTAGCACCTTGTCGATAATGAAACAATATAGCCAAGGCTAGAGGACAATAAACACCAATGCCTTGTTGAAAACAAGAAAAACTATATAAGATCAACTATTTTATTGTGTTGCAGCCATCAACAAAAGATAATGGATACATACATTTTTTCACATAAGGAATGATAGGTTGTATTTTAAATGTTATAGGGAAGAGTGATGTCACACACTAACTCATTTGACTGCAAAATCTGATGAAAATGTCCTATGAAATATGTATAATTTGATGTATTGTCGGTGCTTGTAAAATTTCATGTGTAATTTTCAATTTTTTGAAAGTTTATCCCTGGCGTTCGTCTAAATTTTGACGAACCTAGATTTCGTCAAAATTTTGACAACATAAAAAATAGAAAAAAGTCAAATTGTGGCCGATATAAAGAAAATTGAGTTCACTGATTTATTGCGACAGTGTTTTTCTCTACTTAGACAGTTTGTGGAGAACTAAGGATGATTTTCTTGGGAAAAATAATAAAAAATTCAAGAAGATATCGCCAGGTTGAGGGTAGTCATTGTCTTTTTCTAGAATTCAGCTGTGAAGTTAGATTTATAGTTCCAGGTTTGAAAATCATATTTTCAAGCACACCACTATATTTCTACTTTAGAGGGCTTAGGGTTTTGAGAATCACATGTCCATTTTGCTGCGTGGAACTCCGCCACCATAAGATCACAACCAAGGAACAGATTCTTGTGACTGTAATTATGTGATCCATAACTCTATTGGTCATGTGGCACAGTTGTGCTATAAAAAATACAAGATGCATTCATGTGTGACCCAAGTTTAACGTGGATATGTTGCGATAGAAATGGAGGCACTCATATAATGTAGTTAATTCAAGTTGTATAGTGTAGGTGTCAATCATCATTGGGTGCATTCAGGTTGTCTCAAGTTTAACAAGTTAGGATGTAATTATAGCATGATCAAAGAGTGATTACCTCTTGCTGTAATAAAGAGCCTATAACTTCGGTTGATATGTAGAGTGGTTGTGTTATATCAATTATGTAGTGCATTCAAGCACAAACCATGTTTAATGGGCTATTCTAGAGAGTGATCAAGATTTTCTAAACCTTATGAATGTTACTTAAAAGTGTATAGCTTAAACTACAAACCAGTCATAGCCATATACTTGAATGTGCAACTCCTAAGTTACCGCAACTTATAAGGAATGACGCTAATAACCATTATGGAAAGTATTAAAGGCACCTGCAATGCTATATGTAGATACATTTCCATTAGAAGTTTGTATAATTTTAATGATCAAACACAAGCTTCCCACACACCTGTGATACAATCCAAGGATCATACCACACAACTTTTACTGACAACCAATTTTCCTCAATCTACCTATTTAAGGTTGTTTTTAATAAAAATAGAAGCATTTTCAGGTGATTCATCATTAGGGTACAAAACTCCTAAGCCTCTTGTAGAGAAACATAAAACAATAACTCTAGGATTTCAGCACATTCCAATACTGTGTAGTTACTGGACAAAGATTGAGACAATGTAGGAAATAACAAAATCTTGCAATCTAAAGATTGTAGCCAATAACAAGCACACCATGTAGTTTAGTGACATTTGTAAATGCAATCTACGGTGACAGTCATTTGAGATGTGATAGTAAAAAAGAGGCTGAGCAGTGACAAGATAATAAAGCTCAAACCTTGCATAGTAAAGTGGGAGATTTTAACAGTTGAGTTTCACTCTTGCTAACCTTAAGGGTTTTTCAAATGCTTTTGCAGTGTGTTAGACAAGGAAAAATGCAATCGTGTGAATCACCGCCCAAACAGAAGCAATGCTGGGTAAATCATAGGTTCAATGTTTCTTCTTAGCCATTAATGTATAATGGAGGTAATGGATTGCATGTTTGAGTAGTGTTTTGAGACTCATCAAAGATGGGAGAATAGTGAATAATACCTTGTGGATTGTGAAGTAGTGTCAATAAGGTTGAAGGATCTTAAGATCTACAATACCATGAAACAATGAGTCCCCTGTAGTAAGTAGGCAATCTATATGGCATAGTTTGATTTTATAGAAGGATGCACATGAAAGGAATCTTCAAGTGATAGTGAGTGAGCTATTTGAGATTGCAGCTGAGGGTGCAATACCTAGTCTTCAAAGAAGTTAGCAAAGCAGTAAATGCAAGAAAATCAAATCATACACAACAAACAATTCACAATGTTATCTTGCATAATGCCTTGAGTTTGAAGACCAAAATTTCATTGTATCTTGATGAAAGTGGTGACCTTAATGGTCAATCACTAGCAACCATGATTTTAAAACATGCTATTGTGCTTATGGAGGCAACATTTTAAGCAAGGCAATGAGTGGTGGTTTGGAACAATGATAGGTATGAAGGAATTTTTTTATACGCATACTATGTAGTCTAGCTTAAGATATTGTTCTTAGAAGAGATTGAAGGTGGATTATGGAACTCAAGGGTTACCATGAAAAGGATTAAAGAAAAGACTAAGATCTATTTAAAATCCACAGTCATGAAGATATTAAAGATGTCACATGCAAAACCCTAGTAGCTGGAGTAATTAATACAGTGCCAAAGAGGATAGTGTGCTGGGGCAGATTTAGGAGATCTCCAAATTATCTAATTATAGGGAAATACATCATTTATTTATTTAATTAATTAAAAGAAATCATTCTAAACCCTATTATAGGATACATTGATACTTCAAAAGCCTCTGAAGGAATTTGAGATTATGCAAATATATGTCAAGTAAATACCTAGATTACAAATAGTAGTGGGAACAATGTAAGATTTGTTGAGCAGAGTAGGAATGAGATAAGCAACAATGAATCCTATGCCTCCTTTCACGCACATCTCCTCACCGTTCTCTGTCATTCTTTAGGGAAACACTTCTCCATTTTGGCAGTCTATGCTTGAAAATAATGTTTTGACGAAGGTTTTAGAGTATGTTTCATAAAATGAAAACTCCATTCTAGTGGGCTACCGAAAATAAGATTTTGGAAAAAAAATTAGGTATGTTTATTAAAGTTTTAGAGTATTTTGGTAGGCTATATTCTTGATTCCTTAAATGATTTATTCAAATGGATTGTGACTAAATAAATGACTAACTATTTAGTCAATTTTATTTGTGTGACTAAATAATTTTTAATCAACGACCAAACTAGTAATTTATTTACTCATTTATAGCTGAGTTGCAAAAAATGAGCAGAATTTAGTCATTTTTAGTTGTTGTGACTAAAGGTTTTAGTCACCTAGTCATTTATTTGCCAAATTCTACTAGTGTGTGCTTCCTTGTGTGATAAGGGCTATCTCAATGTTGAGGGCCCTAGGGATAAGCTCATCATAAGAAGTGACACATTACATCTTTAAATAAAAGGATAATTCCATATTGACATTAGCAATGATGATTCTAACTTGTTACTCCTTAGGAATGGGTCACTTGCTCTTACTAGCTCGCTACCTCCATTGTTGTAGGAAGTTTGCGATCAAGTTCAATATTCTGATTTTAGGAGTCTTAACGGTTGGAAATCATAGTAAAATCATAATTTAATAAGTTTTGGAATTAGCATTTTAAAGTATTTTATTGGGTCATTAACTTCAGACTATCTTCTCTTTTGTAGGGGTGGTTGCATGCCAAAAAATTTTGGTGTAAAATATCAGAATTATTAGATTTTGTTACCTGTCTATGAATAAAAATTATTGGAGTGTGAGTTTGATATCTTTTGAAGATCTAAATAGTCAAGCTTGGTAAAGAAAAATCATGTCAGATAATATTAGTCCAGAACAAAATGAAGAGACAATTGATAGATTGTGGGCTAGATTGAAAAGAAAGGGTGATGGGAAATGCTATTGTCCTTGCAATAATTGCAAGGCCTTAAAGATGAGATAACTTTTAATGCCAACAAATGATAAACATTGTAGGCAATATGGTCACGTTGAAGGGGGGCATGATTATCGTTCATTGGTAAGTTGTTCATTATATGTGTTTATATTGATTGAATTTGTAAATGTTTATATCATTTTAACATTTTATATCTATATATAATCACTTGATCATGATCATGGTTTATTTGTGTCTATCATTATTATAAAGGTGGGGCATCCTTGGGCAGATGATATGGATTATCACCTCCTGAAGAATGTGGTTTTGCAAGCAGACGAACATGGAGCTGTGAATATCGAAGTTGAAGTTATTGATCCTATGGAAGAAGATGATCATGCTCCAAAAAACACAATTGAAGATGATGGTACAAATACATTGATCCATGACACATTTAGTGGTAGAGTTGATCATGATGATCGAGATGACTTTGATGATGTTCATGATTTATCTGTACTTGAGAAGGCATACGAGCCTCTTTGTGAAGGATCCCAAACAACTATTCTCTCTGTTGTATTGTTGCTATTGAACTTGAAGGTTATGAATGGCTTATCAAACATAGCAATCTCATAGATGTTAATGTATGTCATATATGTCATCTTTTTTCATCTATTTTAATCATTGTTACTTTATCACTAGTAAATAAAGGATGAAATATGTACCTTTAATATTCTTTATATTAACAAACTATTTTTTGTTGTAAATTGATTGGTGAATTTTTGTTACCACCATCAAATATTTTACCTTTCTCATACCGAGATTTATCTGGCATTATGAAATATATCGAAATAGAGTATCAAGCAATAGATGCATGTCTCAATGATCATATTATATATCATAAACAACAAGAATTTGCAACAGAATTCCTGAAATGTCATATCAATAGCTATTGAACAGATCAACTAACAAAAAAGGTTCCTCACAAGGTTCTTCATTATATTCCCATTATTCCACGTATGCAATGATTATTTAGGTGTGAAAGCTTAGCGCAATTTATGGATTACCATGCACAAAATAGAACTGGAGATGACATTCTTCGAATGCCTACGGATGGTTCTGCATTTAGGGACATGGAGGAAAAATGGCCACACTTTAAAGAAGAAACTCATAATCTCAGGCTTTCATTAGGAGCGAACAATGTCAATCCATTTGGAGAGTTGAGATCTATTTACTCGGTGTGGCCTGTTTTTGTTAGCAACAATAACATTCCTCCATGGATGTCAATAAAGAGGAACACATAATGTTGTTAGTGATTGTTCTAGGTATTTTTTTACATCAATTTTCTTTAACGCAGTAGCATCTCATTTGTCTTATTAGTTGCATAATGACATTTTTTCATTCAATAGTAATGTACATTAATTTATATATATTGCAGTAAAATGGTTATAATAATTATGTAATGTTGATGTTCATTCAACTAGGTAAGTACCAAGTTAAAGATATGAATGTATATATTGAGCCTCTTATTGACGAGTTACTAAACTTATGGAATGGCATCACTATGTATGACATCTCTAGACCAATAGGACAAAGACAATTTCAATTCCATGCAATGCTTGTATGGACAATTCATGATGCCCTAGGGCTAACACATTTTTGTGGTATGTTATTGTAGACATCCAAATTTGACCACTTCCATATGGTCAAAGTCATCTCCTTAATCATCCCTTTTCTCATTTAAATCATCCTCTTTGTCAGTATTAATTAAATCATTCATTTAATTAATATTTTGTATCTTGCACAAGGTTTCCCAAAGTATTTAATTTAATAAATACTTTTCCCCTCTAAATTAAATAAATGCATCACTTTATTTAATTTAGTCATATTATATAATCCCTCTTAACAATCTAACCCTCTTTCTTAGTCATAATTAATTTATGATTAAGGTGTGCACACCCCTAATCATCATTAGGGTCTCATCCTCCATAATTTTCCACTTGCCTCTAATGTGTCATTAACTAGTCTAATGAAGTACTTGCACAACATTAATCACTTAATTAGGTCATCCCTAATCCCCATATCATTTATGGAATGTGTCCTTAGTCAACTCCATTAAAATCTTTCTCTTTTTGAACAAGGCACTCCATTCCCCATGTGAATTTTTAATTCACATTTAATCCCCTAATGCATTTAAAAGAATTTTAAATTTCTTCTCTCATCCCCATGATAATATTTGAGGAATTTTTAATTCCCCACGTGTCCTCTCACCCACATGGGGACAAGTACCTCATTTATGAGGATATCTTGTCCAATCCCAAGGTAGTATGTACTCCCTCCATGTCATGTACTATCATTCCACCTCATATACACATCACCTCTTTCAAGCCACTTCACATGCCACATGTCAAAATGTGAGGGCTTGTGAGTTCTCAACTCACCTTAGCCCTACATCTTGATCTTGGTGGCTCAATCTTAACTGTCCATTTCCCTAGAGAGTCCAAAAATATCTATAAATACCCCCTCTTTTCCCTCATTTTAGAGGGAGATCATTCATTGTAGCCAAACTCTTGCAAAAAAATTCTAGAAGCCATACTTAGCCATTTTTCACACTTGCATCCACTTTCATCCATCCTCATATCATCTCATGCATTCACATCTTGTTCCATCCAAGGAGCATACAACACCAAAGATCGAAGGGCCAACTAAAGGATTGATTCGAAACAAAGTAAAAGGTTTCATTTGTCATCTTTATTTTGTATTGAATCCAACTAGGCTAATCTTGAGGTGTAGAGTGTTTTTAGTGTTATTTAATTTCTCTTGTTTGTTGTTCATTTTCTAGCACTTAAATTTTCCCTATCACATTTCTGGCATGCCTAGTGGGACCAACAAACGAGTCTCTTGCTTTCACGTTTTCTATTTTTTTTGACTTTTTGCAGGTACAGGTTACAGAGGGGTGGATTTGACCTTCTTGGGGTGGACCCGACCTACAGGGGTGGACCTGACCTGACAGACAGGAAGACCCGCCCTCCACAGGAAAACCTGACCTTTCCCAAGGGCAAACCTGCCCTTCACAGACCTCAGAAGTTGTTTTTGGAAATTTTTTCATGGAGGGGCGGACCTAACCTGATAGACAGCTGATTTTCCCTCACAAACAACTGGATTTTCCCTCACAGACAGCTGGATTTTCCCCAGACAGCTTTTTCCAGAAGGTAAAATTTTAATTTTTAGCAATCTTTTTGGTTGTTTTAAGGTTTTTTTAACCCCTAATTTAGGTACATAGTTTAACTAGGAGGTGTCAATCAACCTTGTTTGTTGTGTTTGTGGGTGAGCTATTTGACGTATCCAATCCCCTTGTGCCATTCGACGATCTTGGGTGACGAGAAATTGTAGCTTACCATGTCTTTTGAGTCAACCCCTTTTTATTTTTTTTAGCGAGACCTGCTTGGGGATTTCATCACCCCAAGGGATGATTCCAACCACGCGTATCAGTGGGGTATATAAAGGGGAGATAGTGAAATTTGTACCTCAATCCAACCGCGTTGTAATTGGCGAAGCATCGAGATGATGTGAAGAGTTAGTTCGAGCCTTTAAGATTCTTGACTCACGCTTGTAACGGGTTGGTGTTCACGGTTTGGGCCTCACGTACTAGGTGTATATCAAGGACTCCTTAGTGACCATGTTCATTATAGATTAGAGAACTTTGTCAACCATACCCTCTCTACTAGACTTAGGCTTGTGATTGTCTGAATTGTCTTCTTTGTGTGAAACCAATGATTGTCTAATTTATTTCACTCAGCCATATCCTTTTGATTGATGATTGTTGTGTTTTAAGTCCTTTGCCTTATCCTTTTTGTCAAAAGTCAAGTTAAACTCATAGACAGCCAGATTTACACTCACAGACAGCCAAATTTTCCCTAATAGACAGTCAGACCTGACCTCTACACAACTGGATTTACTCTCCTTTGTAAAAACCTTTTCTCCTTGGCCGGACCTGACCTCTAAACCAGTCCTTTGGAGCCTGTTTTGACAAAATTTGACTAAATTTACCTCCTTGGGAGGACCTGACCTTTTAAGGGGTGGACCTGACCTCTAAACCAGTCCTTTGGAGCTTGTTCTGATAAAATTTGACCAACTTTTGTTCCTTGGGGGGACCTAAACCATCTAGGGGCGGACTTGACCTGTTGACCTACCCCTTTTAGGCCTATTTTGACAAAATTTTAACCAAATTTTGCTCCTTGGGCAGACTTGACCTTTTCTAGGGGCGGACCTAACCTTTGACCATCCCTTTCAGGCCTGTTTTGAAAAAAATTGATGAATTTTTTCTCCTTGGGCAGACTTCACCCCTCCAAGGGCAGACTTGACCTGTTAACCCAACCCTTTCAGGCCTATTTTCACCAAATTTGACCAATTTTTTCTCCTTGGGCAGCCCTGACTTTGACCCACCTCTTTCAGGCCTATTTTGACTAAATTTGACCATCTTTTGTTCCTTGGGCGGACTTGCCCTTCACAGGGGTAGACCTGACCCTTGATCAGTCAACTTTTTCATCTGCTTTGTCATTCGGGACCCTTTTTTCACCATCTTGATCACTCGTCTCACCATTTTGAACATCTGTACACCCATTTCGGGAATCCATTCGCCATCCTAAAATGTTCATCCCCTCAGCTCATGCATTCATTCACTCATTTAGAGTCCTCATTTACCCATTCCGAACCCATGTTCTAATTATTGTTTCCATGTTTCCGACCATCGGTATCCCATTGAAACCTCATTAGAGTGGTTATCCAAATTGACCTAGGTGTTAGTCTCTAATCATCATCCATCAAAACCAACTTTGGATCATCATCCATCCTAAGTCGGTCGTCCTTGTCGGCCCAATCAATCCACTTCTATCTCAAGTTGGATTCAGTGTCGTTATCATACATCCCCCATTTAATCGATTAATCAACACCTAACATTACCAAGGATCACTCTTGAACTTGGTTTTAGATTCTGATAACTATCATTCATCCTAATCAATCATCAATCCAAATCGAATCATTATATCATCTGAGTCAGATCGACTCATTATCTATGAATCAACCCAATCCACTTCAGAAAAAATTGAATCAATCCTATCAAGCCACATCCTCGTCAGAAAATTAATCATCAAAATCACATCAATAATATCGAGCCACATCCTCGTCGGCTAATCAATCATCAAATAAAATTGATCCTTTCATCACCAAGGTCATTCTAGCATCCTAGTCCATCATATCATCTTCCATGCCCATTTAGACTTGGTCACAAATGAGAAAAATGGTCTAACAACAATCCCAACCAAACATCCCTCAAGACCCGAACAACGTAGCTAATGCCTCACAAGATGCCAATAATAGTGCGAACATCCCTCGAGATCCACACAATGAAACATTATCACAATCCAATATCGATGGTCAAAACACATCACCCCTCAGGGATGAAAACATGGTCATTCAACCTGAAATTACATTTGAGGAACATTTTAGTAACCCCTGGGTCAATGTGCAAATGATAGATTGCCTTCTTGAAAAACATGGCAAAGAAATCCTGGCTCACTTAATTGACAACGGTGTCAAACTGTCGTCAGGTATCGACCTATCCAAGTATGGCAGTTTTGCACCTAATATACCCCAAGGTTCACACAATGCACCAGGTAGTTCATACGCCCTGAGTATTCCTCTCGTAGAAGGTTGGCATTAACCTGAATTCAGCAACGCTATTCTATATCCTGTTAGCAATCCCCCGCATCCCGCAATCTCAGTCAAAGGGGCTCCCCAAACCACTGATCCTAATGATCCTTTTGCCTTTGGCATGCCACAAAATGTCTCATAGACACAACCACTAATGCTACTGGCACCACCCCCTTCGAATCCACCTCCTATCAATACTAGGGGCAACCCTTTTACTGCATTACCTCCACCTCCCATGGCCATAAACCTTCCATCACCTTCATATGCATCTCCACAACCCCCCTAATCTAATCTACCACCTTCAAATGTCCCCTTTGGTACCTAACAACCTACCTTAAAAAATCCCCCTACATTATCTCAGCCGCCCCAACAACAACAACCGTTATTTTCCTCTCAACAACCACCATACCAGTCGCAAAGCAATCCATCCCGAACTCCCACTCAAACCATATCCCCCTTCCTCGCATCCATCCTACAATCGTGAGCTCAAACACAATAAAACATCCTGTTTCGGCCCATGCAACATCTCACATCACATTAGCAACCACCACAAAATCATTATTACCAACAACAGTCCCAGCAGCAACCACCTTATGCGGCCTCCCAACAATCACAACAATATCCTCAGTATCAATAGGTTAATCCACAACATCACACCCAAGCTACTCAACAGTCTACCTCACATTTTTATCAAGCGAATTCGTACTATACCTCACAACAACAACCCACATATCAACAAAATCCCCAAGAATACCAACAAGGGATGTCATCACTCCACCATCCAAACCCATACCTCAACAATCCAATGCTCTCTCAACAGGATCCTTTATCGTCCTACCATCTATATCCACCCAACCCGCCACCAGTCAACTCAGATTTTCTAGAAATTAAATCCACTCTGAAATATCTTTAGGTAGGGACTAGCAAACAATCATTCAAATTCGAGGACATATGCCCATATCCATTCGATCCCTCCATCTCATTGATCCCCTTCCCTAAACATTTTGAAATACCAAAATTTGACAGATACAGGGGGAACAAGGATCCCAAGGCCCACTTACAATAGTTTTACTCCCAGTGTCAAGAAGTTATGCACAATGACAACTATCTCTTGCACCTATTCCCACGAAGTCTGACGGGTAATGCCCTAGAATGTTTCATGAGCCTCGAACGTGGGTCCATAAAATATTTTGTGGACCTGTCAGAAAAATTTGTGTCCTACTTCTCCTTCAATTTGGAGGACACTGACACCTTAGATCTCCTCAAAGAGAAACAACATGAGGGTGAAACCTTTGCTAGCTACCTTCAAAGGTGGCGTGCATTAGAAAGCCAAATGAAAACCCCTCTAAAAGATAAGGACATGGTCACCCTTTTCATTGAGAACTCTCATCCCGACATGGCTCATAACTTTAGGTTACATTGTGTCACCACTTTCACAAAGATAGTGGAAAAGGGACCCATCCTTCAACATGCCCTTGTTGCCAAAGGGCACATCAAAATACATAGCCATGATAAAGAAAGGTCATTTGGAGATAAGCCATGTTTTGGGAACAAGAACAGGAACACAGTGAATCATGGCGTGACTGATACTAAACACGTCCAAGTGGCTAATACATCCCAGAGACAACAACCATCCATACCTAATGCCATATATGTACCATAGGGGGCACCTCATCCTCCTCAGCAGTCAAATAAAAACAACCAGGGGAACACTAAACGTTAGTATGTTCAATTAGGAGAACCCCTAAGTGTTGTCTTCAATAAGTTGTTATAGATCAACTATCCAATCACGTATCTTGTCACCAAGCCACTTAACAAATCCAAACCCAAGCCTGCATAGTTTAGGGAAAATGAATATTGTGAGTTCCACAAAATCAAAGGATACTCTTTAAATAAGTGTCAAAGACTGAAAAAATATGTCCAAGATCTTATTGATCGAGGAGATATCAAATTTGACACCAGTCAAGCTTCGTCATCGAATTCTCAATTGCAGATATATCAAAATGCCTTTCCAAACCATAATCAAGGTGCGAGCACCTCCAGTAGCAATCCCCAAGACAACAACACAAATAACGTAAGCTATAAGAATGTACCTCTCAATTATGAGGGTATTATTCATTACATTGAGTAGGTGCAACCTCATGTATCTATGATACATTTCAAAGCCAAAGATCCTCAGTGTGTTGTTACTACACGACGAGCCCGCATCAATGTCCCTACGGCCTTCACACCCACCCAATTAACTCTTGTAAGCTCTCAGTACAACATCCTTGATCATCTAAGAAAGACCCCTGCTCATATCTCCATCTTCAATTTGCTTAATTCTTCTCCTATACATCAAGAAATCCTCAACAGAGCCTTACAGGAAACCCATGTACCTAATGACATCGACCCCACATGATTCCAAGCTTTGGTAGGACACTTGGCTTTATCTTATCATTTGCACTTTAGCCAAAATGGCATGCCAAACATCAATGTCAATCATAATTTCCCCTTGCATATCGAAGTCGTGGTTTCCCATAATAAAATAAAAAGGGTCTTGGTAGATAATGGCTTTGCCCTCAATCTGTGTACTCTAAAATATATAAAACAGGTGGGGTATACTCAAGCAGATTTAAGTAATCAGATCATCACGATCAAGGCCTATGATAATGCAGAAAGGAATTTAGAGGGAATTATCAGTCTTCCTATCCAAGTGGGACCTATGGTTTAGTACACTACCTGTCATGTCCTTGATCTAGACTTGCCATATAATCTCCTCCTTGGCTACCCATGGCTCCATGCTATGCAAGTCATCCCCTCCACGTACCATCAGTGCCTAAAATTCTTGGTCAATGGAAAAGAAGTCACCATCTATGCTAACCCCCAACCATTTGAATATTGTCACACTTTAGAAGCGTCATTTCCCCATTTACATTATTGTCCCGGGGTCAAAATGGGGGCATCTCAGTCATCATCCACTAATCCACCCTCCACCAGGACAACCACTCCATCTTCCACCACTAATCCTACAATCACAAAAGTCCAAATCATTGACAAAGGGTGTGGTGAATACGAAATACATACTGCTCTTAATGTAGCAACCATGCCGCCATCACCACATGAGTATGGTCAACCTTCACATGCTACTCCAAAGGAAGACAAGACTATCACCTTCAGTGGTAGTAACATCCCTACCACCACTTTCAGGTCCCCTAGTATCAAGATAGATGCACCACAAGAAGATATAAGTCAATGGGTATACTGAGAAGAACCCCAACCAGATCCCCCTCTAAAGGAATATTTTCAAGAAGCATATTCTTGGTCAGCTAAGTTTGCAGAAAAGTATAACTACCAAGGTAGGGGCCTAGGTAAAGAAGAATAGGGGCGGTTGCAACCTATTGATACATCAAAGCTACCAAAGAACATAGGCATCTGATATGATAAAAAGCAGAAAGGACCTACAACATCATCTAATACCTCTAATAGTGTTGTTGTGGATGATGGCTCACTGGAAGACATACTTGAGGAGGAATCCATCATACGTGCATATGATGACATTGATCACACTGACCTATCATCCATGTTTGAATGCTTATCCTTCTGTACCATTAGCCTATCCCTTCGTCACCCTGAGCTTATTGATTAGGACCTACAAAATAGCACACCTGTCAATATTTCTGTGGATACATATGTCAACCTCATGGGGTTGGGGGAGGATGAACACTCCAATCACAAAAATAAGAATAAGAAAATTAAAAAGTGGTCATCTAGTGAAAACCTCCTCGAGGCACTTCCTGACCTTGAAAAAGTAAAAATAAAGGACACATCCGATGGTGAAAACCTAGAAGAGGTGCTAGAAGATGGAGATGTTCATCTTCCCCTTGTGGGAACTCAGTTATCTGCTCGATCATCCATTCTAATCGAAGAGACTCAAGAAGTTAATCTGGGTACTGCAGAAAATCCTAAGATCACATATGTAGCTAAGTCACTCTAAGAGCAAGAGTATCTAGTCATCGTGTAGCTACTCCAAGAGGGAATCATTAACTTTGCTTGGTCATATTCAGACATGCTAGGCTTAGACCCCGCCTTAGTGGTTCATCATCTAGATGTTCACCCAGATGCCAAGCCTATCAAATAGAAGCTCCGCAAGATGCATCCATAGGTAGCATTGTTAGTCAAGAAGGAATTGGAGAAGTTACTAGATGCAGGTTTTATTAGACCAATTGACTACTCTGAGTGGATCTCCAATATAGTACCAGTTGCCAAACCAAATAGAGACATCTGGATCTGCACAAACTTCAGGGATCTTAACAAGGCTTGCCCAAAAGACGACTTCCCTCTACTTAACATTGACATGTTGGTTGACCTCACAGCAAGACATGAGATGCTATCCCTTATGGATTGCTTCTCTGGTTATAATCAAATTTGAATTACACAGGAGGACCAACACAAGACCACCTTCACAACACCTTGGGGTACTTTCTGTTACAATGTTATGCCCTTTCGTCTCAAAAATGTGGGGGCAACATATAAGAGGATAATGACGGTCATCTTTCATGACCTCATCCATATCATCATGGACGATTATGTTGACGACTTGTTAGGGAAATCCAGAACATAAGTGGAACATCCTATCATCCTGAAAAAGATCTTTGAACGGTTGGAGCATTACAAGTTAC
Source organism: Sequoia sempervirens (assembly GCA_007258455.2). Taxonomy (NCBI): domain Eukaryota; kingdom Viridiplantae; phylum Streptophyta; class Pinopsida; order Cupressales; family Cupressaceae; genus Sequoia; species Sequoia sempervirens. Next base: position 636,250,419 of record VDFB02193867.1, read on the forward strand.
GGCTAAATCCAAAAAAGTGTGTCTTCGGTGTCACGTCAGGAAAGTTGTTTGGTTTCATAGTCTCTCGAATGGGTATTGAGGTTGATCCTGCCAAGGTGAAGGCTATCTTGGACATGCCACCCCCATGAAATTTGAAATAGTTAAGAAGCCTACAAGGGAAGATGCAATCCATTTGTCGGTTCATAGCCCAGCTCACGAATAAGTGCCAGCCATTCACTCATCTCCTGAAGAAAGACTCCACCTTCTGATGGAACCAACAGTGTCAAACAGGTTTCGATAAGATCAAAGAATACTTAGATCATCCTCCAATCTTGATGCCACCTATTCCAGGGAAACCCCTCCTATTGTATATCTCTACCACTTCAGTTGTGTTGGGGGCATTGTTGGCACAACATAATGAATCATCGAAATAAAGGGCGACCTACTACATCAGTCGGACATTTGTCGGCTATGAATTAAACTAATATCCCATGGAAAAACCTTTCCTCGCACTAGTCTTCAGCACACAAAAACTCCAGCATTACATGCTCAGCCATCTAGTCAAATTAATTGCTAAAATTGATCCACTTAAGTATTTGTTATCTAGAACCACTCTGACTAGCCGCATGGCCAAGTGGGTCATGCTCCTAAGAAAATTTGACATAGAGTATGTGGAGCGTAAAGCCATAAAGGGACAGGTCATAGCTGATCAGTTGACCGAGGCATCATTAATAGATGCTTACCCTCTAGACAATAAATTTCCAGATGAATTGTTTACACAGTTATAGAAGCACCAGCTTGGACACTATATTTTGATGGCTCATACACTTATAATGGATCAGGCACAGGGATTTTATTAGTTACCCCTCAAGGTGACTACATTCCAAAATCATTTAGAATAGTATTCCCATGTACCAACAACATCGCTGAGTACGAAGCCCTCCTCACCAGCCTTTGAATTGCAAAATAGTGGCATATAACTCACTTGAAAGTCTTTGGTGATTCATTATTAGTCATCAAGCAAGTTAATGATGAATTCCTCACAAAGGATGATAATTTGTTACCCTACAAGCGCATGGTGGATGATTTCAAGAAATATTTCACCTTCATACAATTTGACCAAATTCCTTGTGTATAGAATAAAGCAGCAGATGCAATGGCCACTATCGGTTCCCTGATTGACATGCCTAAGGACCGGACGGAATGTGAGTTCCTTGTTGAACAACTTTTAATCCCAGCGTATGATTTTCCTGAGACTGATATGGTGTGTGATATCATAGATCCCGCCTCCCCCTGGTATGAGGACATATATACCTATCTCCATGATAATATCCTACCCCCAGACCTCACATGGAACCAACAAAAATCATGTATTCAACATTCGGCCCGTTACATTATCATCGGTGATACACTTTATCATTGCGGGTATGATGGGATCCTCCTTAGGTGTCTGACTGAGACCAAAGCCCGCACAACACTAACGGAGGTACATGGTGGTATTTGTGGGGCTCACTCAAATGGTATGGCTCTGGCCAAAAGGATTCTCTAAGCAGGATATTACTTGCCTACACTAGAGCATGATGCTTGTGTATTTGTGAAGAAGTTCCTTCTAGGCCAACAACATGCAGATTTGATTCACGCTCCAGCACAAGATCTTTAGCCCCTTCTAGCACCGTGTCCCTTCTCTCAATGGGGTTTTGACTTGATTGAAAAAATTTACCCACCATCATCTGATGGCCACACATTCATAATCACTACCACTGAATACTTCACTAAGTGGGTGGAAGCAATGTCGCTCTCACAGATCACCAGTATTCAGATCTCAAAGTTCATCCTTTACCATATTCTCTACAAATATGGTATCCCATCCACTATCCTTTCCGATAATGGAAAACCCTTCAAAAACCAAGCCATGAAACACCTCTACAACACTTTTCACATCCAACATTGTTGGTCAATACCTTATTACCCCCAGGGTAATGGTTAGGCAGAAGCAACAAAAAAGACCCTCATCTGCATCCTCAAAAATGTTGTCAATAACACCGATCGAGATTGGCACCTCCATATTCATCCCACCCTCTGGGCATATTGTACCTCCATTCACACCCCTACAGAGGCCACTCCCTATTCTTTAGTCTATGGCGTCGAAGCCATCTTTCCAATTGAAGTTGAGATCCTATCATTGAGAATTTCCTTAAAAAATATTATCAGTGAGGAGGATGCTCGTGTTGTACGGCTTGCACAACTGGATTTACTTGATGAAAGAAGAATCAAAGCTTATGATCACTTGCAAGCATACCAGAACCACCTCAAGTGTCACTACAACAAGAAGGTTTTCCCTTGACAGTTTTAGGTGGGTGATCTTGTCCTCAAAGAAAATCAGTGTACTTAGCAAGACTGAGACAAGAAAGGAAAATTTGAGCCAAACTGGTTGGGGCCTTATATCATAGCCGCCAAATATGGATCTGGGATATATAGGTTGACTACTCTTGAAGGAGATCCCCTTGATGAACCCATCAACATCATGCATCTGAAGAAGTTCTACGCCTAAGTCCACTTGGTAACCCCACCTATCGGAAAATAAAAAAACAAAAATAAACATTAGAAAAACCCAAAAATCCAAAAACAAAAAGTAAAGATCTAAATAAGTTCGTCCTATGGTGAAAACCACTTTTTGTGGTGCCTTTGATAAGTATGGATGGTGAAAACATGGTAACAGGTGTCATCCATAGAGGGATTAATCATTATCTACCTAGCATCCTAGATATTTTATGCTTTCATCCGCACTATCGTCCTCACCCATCTCATCCTTGGTCGCTTGGTATATTTTGATTGAGCATTAGATGACCTATCTAGCCTATCCCCCATCTTGAGCTTTTCAGTATCCCACTCTGAGCTTATGTTTTTCATCTCCTCATCGGTCATTCTATGTCATCACATAGGATCATCCATCCTATCAGTTGTCATCTAGATCTCATCCTATCGTGTTGCTAGTCGAACTACGTTGCCCCTGTGCTATCACATAGGCAAGGCTGATCATTTGATCTACCCCCAGGGTATTTTGACCATCAAGTGTTGGTCGTCTATCATCTGTCTTCACCGTCCTCTTTCCACTTTATCCATGGTCTTTTCATGAACTATGAGGGCTCTGCGCTTTCACATACACAAGGCTAATCTCTGATCGACCCCCGAGCCCCTAGGTCTATTGGATATGTCAGTCTGTGTCCTTGTCTGGCTCGTTATTCTCAAATAAAATCCCCTATTATCAAAAGATTTGGTTAATGAAAAAACATCTAGCGTCAAATTGGGTCATTCTAGCTTAGTATCCATCATCAGTCTCAATAGGATGCATCCTTCCTAGCAAACCTCATCAATCCCATCCATACCCTTGATCCTATGGCAAAGGACGTTTGAAATTGATTGTGATCTTTTGATGTTTTGGATTTTGTTTATCATTTGAGCTCACTATCAACACTTTTCATGGTCGCTTTGATCCATCATATCATGGTGTGCTTTGACTCGTATACATAGGGGCTTATCTTGGTCTTTTCTCTATTGTTGTCTTCTCGGTTGTCCCATGTAGTACCCACCAAGATCCATGAGGTCTTGTGTTATGTTGGGGAATCATTGTGTGTTTGTGGTTATCCCAATACCTGGCCCGACCAAGGTCATCATGACCTTGGGGTGTTGGGGTAACCTTTCTGTTTGTTGTGTTTGTTTCATGCAATGGATGCCGATTTGCCTTGGTCTTACATATCAGGGTATCCGGTATCTTAAATTCTATAGCAAAAATGAGTGCTTCGACAATGGCAACTCATATTAGGATTGCATTCCATCATCTGTTGCATTGCATTCACCCTATTATTTTGGTTGTGCAAATACTTTATCCCGCTCTCTCCCATTCTTCTCGGGATACTAAAAGTTTTTGACAAGTGACAAATTACACCCATTTTTCACAATCACTACATCCCCATCTTCCATTATCATGTCAGTTCTTATTGACGCTTATGACCATGTGTTATTTCCTTTCATGATTAATTCATATAAATTACAAGAGAATTATCACATATTAGGTTCATTCTATTAACCACACACACATCACCATTTGCATCACAATGTGTTAGAACCACACACACATCGCCACCTGCATCACAAAGTGTTAGACTCATGATACATCACATCCTGCATATATAAAATATTCATATAGAATCCAACATACACACATACATACATGTCAATAAAACAACTAGACATCCATACACATAGGTCATCATAGATATAATTATGCATACATCATATCACCATGTGAAAATTTGCATTAATAAATTCATCCATATTCCACAAATACATAAACCAAATCATCCATTGTCATATCATAAATATGTGCATAAATAAATATACTCATACATCCACATAGGCATGAAGTATCATATACTCATGCATCCCCATAAGCATGTAGTATCATAAACATGCGCATAAATAAACCAAAGTATCCATCTACATAAGCAGGAAATATCATATACATATGCAGGAAATATCATATACATATGCATACATAAACTGAATCATTCATCACAAAAAACATACTGCATAATGTCAATAAGGACTATCCCATATCATAATCAAAATAATACAATGTACGTCATATATCCATGATACATCAAAATCTACCATATATCCATCTCATATCCCTCATACATCATTAAATAAGGTACAAAATCCAAAGATGTAGAGCATCTCTGATCCCTTTCGATAAGTACTGCATGCTCCACCCTGCATCTGTTAAAAACTGGTATCCTGTCATCTCCCAAATGAGCTACCCACATCTGATCTCTGTGGTGAATTAGGTACTAATCTCCTACCTGGGGTGACACCTAGTGAATCACTATAACCTCAGGTCTGTGTCCCCAACGACTGAGAAGGCACTGGCATCTATGGTGTATGTCGAACATACTAAAACATCTGTTGTGTAGGGTCTGGAACTACATGGTAGTACGCAGCCATCCAAAATCTTGCCTCCCTCAAATTCTCCTCTCACTCAGCAACCTAAACCCGAGTGGAATTCTGCTCCTGATGATATCTATCTCGATCTCTCATGATCAATCTCCTCTCCTACTCCCAGGCCTCCCGGGATAGTCGTAACTGTGCCATCTCTACCTGAACCCAATCTCTCATCTCCTCGGCAACCACTGCCCTAGCCACTATTGCATCTCTCTCCCCCTATAACCCCTGTGCATCTGTCCCTATCACATCACTGACCTACACTAACTGCCACTAAGCCACTATTGTGTCCCACTCTCCCTGCAGCATTTGCATCCATACCTCTACAACATTTCTCTCTCTTTGTGCGGCCTATGCTCGAGCCTCTGTTGCACCCATGTCCCTCTGAAGTTCCTGCAGTCTCAACTCGGCAGAATCTCGCTCCCGTCACAGACCTGACACCTGTGACACCATTTTATCCCTCTCTCTCTGGAGAGACTGAACCTCTGACTCTACCACCAGCCTATCACTCTCAACCACTTGAGCACATGCCTGTGCCACATCCTTGTCTCCCTCTAAGACCTGCATCTATGCATGTGCCACATCTCTCTCCTCGTCTCCTCTCTCTGCTACATCAACCCCATGTCTCCAACTGTCTGCTCTAAATAGTCGACTCTGTCTCTAAGCTTAGCCTGCTCCCAGTGCCAATCTTCTCTCTCTCTCTCTACAACCACTCTAGCTATCTTTGCAAACCTTTTGTATCTCTGGCAGTCCCTGTCCTAGTCTCTGATGGCTCCTACCCTGTCACCCCTCTAGCAGCCTATCGTATTGCCACCTCTGCCACTAAACGGTCTCGCTCACATCTCGCTGCATTTCCCTCCTCATGCTCCCTAGCCACCTCTACTCGCAATCTCTCTATCTTTGCTTGCAGGTCAACTGCCTCATCTTTCTCTCTCATCAATCTCCTCCCCACGTCAGACACCAGCGCGGCTAGGACTGCGTAATCTCTCTCACCCTAGGCAAATCGCGCATGTAGCTCACTCAGCATTGCCTCTAATCTGACCCACTCTTCCTCTATCTATCATAACCGCTGCTCGCTGAGGCGCAGTCTCTGTACAGTCTCTCTCAACACCACCATGGGGTCCTCTCCTCTGGGTGGTACTATCGACAATGGTCGGAGGTCATGCACATCCGTGTCAATGTCCATCTCTCGTAGCTCATACCCCTCACTCTCTGCCAATGTCTCCATCGCATCCACATCTATCACTAAAGGGGCTCCCTCTCTCCCTGTCATCCTCTCGTGCGCTCTAATGACCTCATCCTCTCCCTCCCCTCTCTCCTATTGATGACCTCCTAGGGATGCACGTGCCTCCTACCTCCTCTCTCCCTAGATCTTTGGCCCCTCATCCTGCTATGTTGTAGCCCTAACCTCATTCTCTCCTCCCCTTTCTCCTGCTGATGACCTCCTGGGGATGCACATGCCTCCTGGCTCCTCTCTCCCTAGATCTTCGACCCCCCATCCTGCTGTGTTGCAGCCCTAACCTCATCCTCTACCTCCCCTACTCCATCTCCTCCCCGGGATCTATGGTGTCATCTCCTCCTCTTGGCTACCCTCGCAGGCTCCTTGTCTGGCCCAACCGCCTCCTATCTCTTCCTGGCTACCCTCGCTGGCTCCTCCACTCCTCCAACTACCTCTTGTCCTCCTCTTGTCTGACCTCCTCTTTGTCGCCCTCAAGGTGTCGGTCCCGCTGCCCTTAGTCGTCTCTCATCATCTCACTCGAACCCTAGTACTCCCTTAATCAGCACTATTGGGGTAATCCGTGGCAGTGGATGTCGCATGAACCACTATCGGTATCGATCCATCACCCCTATATCCCTCGGCCCCTCTCACCTATCTAGATATGGCATAAACTATAGTGTCTCCAACTTTTCCCACACTACGTTTGAGCTCAATGGACCCCCCATGGCCGCTCCTGTGACAGTCGTCGGACTCTCACCCGCACTGCAGGAATATCCTACCTCACTCCAAACTGTCGTGTCACCCAATCGGGTCTATGTAGCTCCACTACAAGCAGAACTCTCCCAATAAGATAATAGCGGGTGAAGAAGTAACCATTGTGTGTCTCCTCATCCCCCTTCCAGCCCCTGAACTGTCGTATCATATAAGGATGTCACACTATCATCTCCGCCTGCACATCATCTAACCATCTCCTCCATATATCTACATCTCTCACCTCCTAATACCACAGTATCGCTCCTGCCTCTGCCCCCAACCCCACGCCACAACCTCTTTATCATCCTGCTCTCCTAATCTGTGCATAATCAGTCTGGTCACCCTGATGTGCTCCCACACCCAAACCTATAGTAGCGTGACATGGGCCACACTCAGTGCCTTCTGATAGAATATCTGGTGCATGTCCCGATACAGTTGTACTAGCATGCATGTCCCCCATGCAAACTGCCCCTCTCGGCCCTCGATGATATGCCAAATCACCTCGATGAACCTGAGATGCAAAAATTGACCACTCTGATCTGGTACCAAGATCCCACTAATCAGTCCCACTAAGTACAAAGACAATGCCGATACCCTGCATGACAGACACCTGTCCACATCCAGCTGCACCCACTAAACTGGTAAATCATCACTGCCAAAAACCACACACACAGACTCATCTAGTGCCTCGTCCGCTGACCAGCACTTGCTAACTATGAGCCCTCCTATAAGGAGCCTCAGAATCCACCAAACATCCTCTAAGGTCACTATCATCTCCCTAGTCGGTAGGTGGAACGTCGATGTCGTCGAGTCTCAGCACTCTCTCAGGGCTATTAGCATGGCCCTATGGGCCTTAATCATCGAATATGTCAGCATATGAAGTAATCCTACCTTTGCCAGTCTCTGGTGCTCCGCGCCTATCATCCATGACATGCATCTTGTCAAAACCTCGGACCATCTCTCTCACATCTGCAAACTCTCCACCTTCTACATCCATCACAATGACACCTTGTTAGTCTCTTCTAGCATTGTCTTATCCTACTTTTTTCTACCCCGAGATTTCCCTTCCCCATCCCATTATTTTATCCATCCCCCTTGCCCCCTTTTTTGTGTTTTTTCCCTGTCTACTACTTTTTCCCAGGTTCGCCCTGACCCTTGGGCGGACTCACCCACTCCTGGGTGGACACGCCCGAGCTCGCAGTTGAGCCCACCCAAGCCCGAGCGGACCCTCCCGACCTCACGGGCGAGCCTGCCCAAGCCCGGGTGGACCCGCCCGAGCTAGCAGGCAGATCCGCCCAAGCACGGGTGGACCTGCTCGAGCTCTCAGACGAGCCCGTCCGAGCTCGGGCGGACCTGCCTGGGCTGGCTGGGCAGGCCTCCGCCCGTGCCCAGGCAGACTCCCCCGAGCTGGCTAGGCAGGCCTCCGCCCAGTTCGGGCTAACCCTCCCAAGCTCAGGTGGACCCACCCGAGCCCAGGGCGGACCTGCCCGC
>VDFB02193867.1:636258961-636270785 GCA_007258455.2 Sequoia sempervirens
AAGCTCATCGTAATGAAAATTCCAATGTTACACAAAGGGAAATTGATTTAGCATATAGTTTAAGAGATAAACATGTACGTATAAATATATTAATCACCCATATTATTTAATTATTTTCAATTATATTGATGTATATATATGTTGAGATTGTTTTCTTTGCATACATTTGGCCAAGAATAAATATGTTTATCAACTAACGATATTGCAATAATTTTTTACATTTCTAACATATTGCAGGTGAAACACCACAAGGCTATGTGGTGCAATGGCCATAAATTTTGAATCAAAATGTTGGATGACACGAAGAAAACTTGTGATTTTGGTATAACTGCAGTCTTTCAGGTGACTAATGTTTCATCTAGAAGCGACATACATCCAAAAGTCTCAAAAAATCGATACTATGGGATTTTGGATGATATACTTGAGTGTGACTTTAAGTCCTTCAAATTAATTATGTTCATCATCCTTTGGTATAGGCTACGATTGAATGAAAATGATCCTGAGAGAACTTTTATTGAACATGATAATGGATTTAACATGGTTAATACATGTTTGATCGAGTGAGCTGGAAATGAGCCCTATGTTCTTCCAAGCCAATGTGAGAAGGTGTTTTACTCATAGGTTCTAGGTAAACCGGGTTGGTCATTTGTTGTTAGACATGATCCAAGAGGAAGGTCGGTAAAGTATAATGTGGTGGAAGAAGAAGGATCAAAATCAATAGTTAGGTGATGATGTCCCTAACGAAGATGTCGAAGAGGAGGAACTAGATCATGATGATGTAGGAGTTAATGTTCATGAAGATGATATCTGTGTGGATGATGACATTATCAAACCTGATATCGATGATGATGATGATGATATGACCAATCCTTACAATGTCAAATCTAGATCGGATGAAACAGACAAAGAGTTGGATGAAGAAGAAGATCAATGGCATTGAAATGTATGAGTTATGCGATTATATTATCTATTTGATATTAATTTTTTGATCGAATTATATTTGACTTATGTGGTTACCTAATTAATTCACGATGTTTTCAATTTTTATGCCATTACATAATTATTTAATGATGTACTTTTTAATGTTTGAAAGGTCAAAAAATTAAAACATTTGAATAGTGATGTTAACAACCTTGAAATTAGTGTGTTTTATGTTTCATGTGATCATAAAAGATTAAAAATTCAATTGTAGAGGTGGTTGTATAGTGGTTGATGTGTAAAGGCCTTTAAAAGGCATAAAGTGATCATTGTAATGGTTGTTGATGGTTGAGGAATTAAAATACAAGCTCTTGACATTCAAAAATCTATGTTTTTCTTCAAAAAAATTGTATTTTTCTTGTTATGCAGTACTATACAGTCACATGTAGCCATATTTTGATGTGAAATCAATTCCAAGTCGTGAAGATATGTGTTAAATTTTATTTGAATCTGATTTGAGGGCTTAAGGCGTTGATTTGAGTTAGAAAGCTTCATTTATTTCCATACAGCCCGGTTACCCTATTTTTGAGGGTTTTGTAGTCCAAACATGATATAAAGGGGCTCTTACACTTTTTATGATTATTGTAGCTTATGTAAGAGGCTCCATGGATATTTTTGTAATTGTAGGATGCATGAATAGGGCGTAGGATGAGAAATAAAGAAGGTATAGTTGTTGTCCTCAAGATTTTTGTGAAGAAAAAGCATGTGAAATGAGAGGTACTTTCTGGCCCGATGCTTGTTTGCTCCTTAATTTTCTATAAGAAGGATTTCAAGGCTAGAAGTACAGGTTAACAAGTTAGATAATTTTTGGTCGAGTCTAGGTAGAGTTGTAGAGAAAATTGTAAAGTTTGATGGTTTTAGAGAGAAATACAATTTACGTTTTGAGTTATTCTGTAATCGGTTTTGAATTCATGGGGATTTAATGTTGTATAACAATACTAGCATCTGAGTTGAAATGATAAATTCAAACTCATGTCTCTCCATTGTACATGCATATCTGAATTTTGAATAAGATGACTAAGGGTTGTTTCATTCATCTCACTATTTTGGTGTGTATAATCCTTATTTTACCTTTAATTCAAGGAATTAATTAAAATGCTTGAATTGGATTGTAGGTGGATATGTTATGTATAAGGATTTGATAAGTAGTATTGGGTTAGAATACATATTGATGAAATTGTAAAGCAATGTTCTCAAGGATCTTATATGTTATGTGTTAAATCTGTCATAAACCCTTAGATGTTTGAATTTGAGTTCCTCAATGGATATATGGCACTAATGTAAGTTGTACTAATTTGTAGGGTTCAGTTTTTTGTTTGTCTTTACCTAGCGCTTGCTACATATTACAAATCAATGACTATTTTACACTGTGGAATGTGTTGTAGTTATCTCATGCTCCAAATAGTTGATATTATTGATGAATAACCAATTTTATTCAGTATTATGCTATTATGTTGAGCTATTAAATGAGATTATCTATTGTTAATGTTGTTTATGATAATGGTGCAAAGGTTGTAAATGCATTAAGGGATCACCCTCCTAGGTCTTGTAGAGCCCAAAGTATAGGAGGCCTTTAAAATCCTCGTCAATTGGTCCAGGTCCTTCAAGCTTCCCTTGATTGGAATTGACAATTCCATAGGTAAATTAGAAGACCAACCTGGTTACAATAAAAACAACCAACAGGTAGAGGGGACAGAGATAGAGGGATTCAGTGAGAGAGAGACGGAGGGAGTGGGAGAGAGATACAGGGTAGAGGGTTAAGGGTAGAGGGGAGGGAGATAAGAGTGAGTGAGAGAGAGAGAGACTTGAGAGAGGGAGAGCGGTTAGGAGGGTGAGACTTGAGAGAGAGAGGGAGAGTGGAAGTGGGAGAGAGATAGAGGGTAAAGGGTTAAGTGTAGAGGGTAGATGGTTTAAGGTTTTACAGTTTAAGGGTTAATGGTTTAGGGTTTAGGGTTAAAGGTAGAGGGCAGAAAGATAGAGGGAGTGAGTGAGAGAGAGAGACCTAAGAGAGGGAGAGGGGGTAGGAGGGAGACTCTTGAGAGAGAGGGATGGAGAATTAGGAGAGAGATAGAGGGTAGAGGTTAAAGCATTAAAGGGTTTAAGGGTTTAGAGTTTAAGGGTTTAGGGTTTAGGGTTTAGGGTTAAAGGTAGAGGGGAGAGAGATAAAGGGAGTGAGTGAGAGAGAGAGACCTGAGAGAGGGAGAGGGGGTAGGAGGGAGAGACTTGAGAGAGAGAGGGAGGGAGTGGGAGAGAGATAGAGGGTAGAGGATTTAACAATTTAAGGGTTAAGGGTCGAGGGCTCTTATTTATCTATAACTAAGGTTTTGAGGCATGACTCATCATGCAACTCGCCACATTGGAAGATATTTTGAGAAGTGTCTAAAATTTGAATTTTTAAAGGTTCGACCAAAACTTAATCATGGAACCCCCAATAGTTCAACCAAAAAAAATCATTTGTTGCTTGTAGAATATGATATTTTTATTTCAATTAAAATTAATATACAACCTAAGTGGACCAAATACTTATTGATAACCATAAATCTTGGATATCTCTACCTTTTTATATTCAATACATATGGACTAATAGTTGAACACAAAAAAATCTATTTGTTGTTATAAAAACAACACATAATTATTTAAAATACAACTTATATTGAACAAAAATGGACCAATAGTTGAACACTAAATTTTTTGGAAAATCCTTCACATTTAATGGGAAAATACATGTTATTTATTGTGCTCACCTTTTATATTTGTGTACACATAAGAACAATATTTTTTCACTATGATAACAATACTTGTTTAAATGATATACTTATAGTGGAGAGTTGTGATATTTTATTTGAAAAAAAAATACTTATTTCACTTCTTCATGAATGTATTTATGTTTTTTTCATATAACATTTAAAGGTTCTCATGTGTTCAAGTATGGGTCCATTTTTTTATCAACATTTGGTTTTTTCTTTATTTACATTTGGACTGTTTATTTACAATATATAGTATAAATATGTGGTAAGACTGGGTATTATCAGCACGATTGAGTGCACAACTATTGGACCCCGCATGACTACTGGGCCCTCTCCCCTAATAAATATTTTTATTTTGCAGAGGGACAAGTTTGCATGGTCGTAGGTCAATTGTCGTGTGATCTCAGTCATTCCCTGCCATCTCGCGATGGCCCCACCACACTATCTTTGTTGATCGCGATATCACGGGCGAGCACCACGTGTCTCATCCAGTGAAGCCAAAGGAATGATAAATACTTTGATGCATCTTTAATACATTATGTCGCAGGTTACTAAAAGATTTATAAGATGCACGTGTTTTAAATCAACGGAGATGTTATAATCTTGGTAGAAAGGTGCTCGATGGTTAATAACATTAAGGCTGGCAACTATGTTGAATGAACAGGATTGTCGATGGTTGAGATCCATGGTTGCCTGCCATTGCCTGATCAAAATTTGCAAGCTCTTTATTGATTGTGATATCACGGGCAAGTGCCACATGGATCTCCTTGGCAACGAGTAGTATGGTGGGCCCCTTATTGCCACGATGGAGACTATGTCAGTTTTCTTTGAAGGCAGTCGTCCAATGATCTCACCAAGGTGAAGAATCGATGGCCAATATTTGAATCTACATCAAATGTTATTAGAGTCATTTGTGCAACACGCGAGTAAGCTTTAATGGTGGACATGACATCTATTGCCATGGTTTGATCAAAATAAAGCAACTATTCTTCTGCTTTTGGTATCACAAAGCATTAAAAACATCTTAAATGGGGATTGTCGGTTGATATGTTTTGTATAAGGATTTAATAAGTAGTATTGGGTTAGAATACATGTTGATGAAATCGTAAAGCAATGTTCTCAAGGATCTTATATGTTATGTGTTAAATCTATCATAAACCCTTAGATGTTTATGAATTTGACTCCCTCAATGGATATATGGCATTGATGTAAGTTGTACTAATTTGTATGGTTCATTATTTTGTTTGTCTTTACCTAGCGCTTGCTACAAATTGCAAATCAATGACTATTTTACACTGTGGAATGTGTTGTAGTTATCTCATGCTCCAAATAGTTGATATTACTGGTGAACAGCAAATTCTATTTAGTATTATGCTATTATGTTGAGATATTAAATGAGATTATCTGTTGTTGTTAATGTTGTTTATGATAATGGTGCAGAGGTTGTAAACACATTAAGGGATTACCCTCCCAGGTCTTGCAGAGCCCAAAGTATAGGAGGTCTTTAAAATCCTCATCAGTTGGTCCAGGTCCTTCAAGCTTCCCTTGATTGGAATTGGAAATTCCATAGGTAAATTAGAAGACCAATCTAGTTATAGTAAAAACAACCAACAGGTAGAGGGGAGAGAGATAGAGGGATTCAGTGAGAGAGAGACGAAGGGAGTGGGAGAGAGATAGAGGGTAGAGGGTTAAGGGTAGAGGGGAGGGAGATAAGAGTGAGTGAGAGAGAGAGAGAGACTTGAGAGGAGGGGGTAGGAGGGTGAGACTTGAGAGAGAGATGGAGGGAGGGAGGGAGTGGGAGAGAGATAGAGGGTAGAGGATTTAAGGGTTTAGAATTTAAGGGTTAATGGTTTACAGTTTAGGGTTAAAGGTAGAGGGTGTTGGTTTGTTTTTTACACTATAACCAGGTTGGTCTTCTAATCTACCTATGGGATTTCCAATTCCAATCAAGGGCAGCTCGAAGGACCTAGACCAACTGATGAGGACTTTAAAAAGCCTCCTACACTTTGGGCTCTACAAGACCCAGGAGGGTGATCCCTTAATGTGTTTACAACATTTGCACCAATATCATAAACAACATTAACACATAACAAATAATCCCATTGAATAGCTCAACACAATAGGATAATATCGAATAAAATTGGTTGTTCACCGATAATATCAACTATGTGGAGCATGATATAACTACAACACAATCCATAGTAAAATATAGTCATTAATTTGTAATTTGTAGCAAGCTCTAGGCAAAGACAAACAATTATTGAACTACACAAATAAGTACAACTTAGATTAGTGCCATATATCCATTGCAGGAGTAAAATTCGTAAGCATCTAAAGGTTTATGACAGATTTAATACATAATATATATAAGATCCCTGACAATATTGCATTACAATTTCATCAGTATGCATTCTCACCCAATACTACTTATCAAATCCTTATACATAACATATCTACCTATAATCCCATTCAAGCATTTTAATTAATTCCTTGAATTAAAGGTAAAATAAGGATTATACACACCACAACAGTGAGATGAATGAAACAACCCTTAGTCATCTTATTCAAAATTCGGATATACATGTACAATGGAGAGACATGAGTTTGAATTTATCATTTCAACTCAAATGCTAGTACTGTTATACAACATTAAATCCCCATGAATTCAAAACCGATTATAGAATAACTCATAATCTAACTTTTATTTCTTTCTAAAACCATCATACTTTACAATTTGCTCTGCAACTTCACCTCGACTTGACCAAAAATTATCTAACTTGCTAACCCATACTTCTAGGCTTCAAATCCTTCTTATAGAAAATGAAGGAGAAAACAAGCATCGGGCCAGAAAGTACACATGTCATCAGCCAGTCGACACACTTGGTGATATTCCAAAAATTGTTACAATAGCCATCACCTTGGAGAATATTCTTGCTCATCATGTTAGCTGAGAAAAGTTGATGCAACAAAAAAAAACCACAAGAAACCCACACCGAGAATTCCATCAAAGCAAAACTGGAAACCGTTGTAACTGCAACATCTGATTTACCACCTGTTACTAGTCCATTCCTTTACTCTTCCTCAGTCAAATATTTAGTTACCCATTTCTGGTATTCTTCATCATTCGGTCAGTCAAAATTAATCACCTCATTCACCTTGGCATTATAAGGTGTGTATTTTACCACTACCTGATTTGCATCTCTTTCAAAAGCTTCCAAAAATGAGTAGGTACTAATGATTTTATCCATACAGCTCACCAACAAGTCATAATCTGAGTCATCACAAATTAATTTAATTTGATCATTGATGACTTCACTTGCTTGATCCTGCCACTGCTGGAGTGACCTAATTTTCCCCTTCTCATCAATTATATCTGGTAACAATGTGTTACCCCAATCATTAAAATTCTTCACCAATTCCCTGATCTTCCTACTCAAATCATCTGGTAGGGTCTGAAAACCTTGCAATGATTTAACCAACACTTGAGTAGGCTTTAATGATTAGGGCCTATTATTTGTATCAAACCTTGAAGCATTATAAATGACATCCAAATCACTAGCCCTAGGGATCCAATTTTCAACCAATGGTATCACTACTTCTTGATCCCTATCAATATTCTTTATTGCATCTAACAACAAAGAATATAAAGAATGTATAGATAGTAATTTACTATCAACCTTTCCATTTAAATGCCTCAAGACAGTAGTAACAATCTCCTTTTGTTTTGAAAGAGATCCCTCCTCACTTACCTTCAATGATGCCTACAATTCATCAATTATTTGCAAGAGCTGCTTCTTTGTAGGATCAACAGAGCACTCTATTTCTTCATCAATTTGTTCTAAAGGAAGGGTGAGAGAAATATTCTGACTGGGAGACCCTGGTGTGGAAACAATTGGAGAATCAGTAGGCACTGACCCTACTGTGGAAGGTAATGTACTGGTCCCTGGAGCACTTGATGTCTCCCCAATCTGTTTATACCTAAACCTTTCCACCTCAATCTGCAACTTAACATTCCTCTATTGCATCTTGTTGTATTGCTCAATCAAAAGGTTATACTTCTACATTAGGCTCTTCTTTTATGCCTCCTCCCTTTCAGCAGTCTTTTGGGCCAATTTGGCCACATTTACAATCAAATTAGTGGCCTCAGTGGTTGAGGTCTCTAAAGCTCTCTTTATTATTAATCCTCCTCTAAAATTTGGATTAATATCTGTAACATTTGGCTTTCTTCCTTGAGAGGCCAATGCCCAAATTTCCAAAGTTTCATATTCCTCATTGAAGGAAAAATTTTGCAATGCTGCCTTGACTTCTTCTTCAGAGTCTTGCAAATGATGCTTAGACTTTAAAATAGCATTAAATGCTACAACATCTGCAATGTCCCATTCAGGAAGAATCAATACACTAGCCTGACTCACTAGTCGTCTTCCCTCTTCAGGAGTGATGTTCTTAAATTCCTCCATTAATTCAGCTTTTACCTCCTCATCATTATCCTGGTCTGACCTCTCAGGCCTTAGTTCTCTTCTCTTCTTACATTTCTCTTGATATTCTTCAAATTTAATTCTCCATACCAATTGCAAGAATACAAGATTTTTTACAAATGTATTGTCATCTAGAAACTCCTTACATGCTTCCATTCTTGCATCTTGTACACTTTTTCTTTTCATATCTAAATCAAATAGAACCAATTCAGCTAGCCTAGGAGGGGAAGGCATACCAACCTGCATGTCCTAATCAGTAATTATAATTTCATCCATCAAATCCTCCTGTGGTTGATCAATTCTTTGTCTTTTAGGGCTTGGCTCGGATGGTGGTGATGAGGGACTGTCTTCTGGTGATGATTCTAAATCAGTGATTTTCATTGCCCTAGGCACTTTGAATTTTGGACTTGGTTGTAAAGGAAACTTCATTATTTACTTTCCTTTTCTTTTCACTTCCTCTTCATCACTGCTATCATCCTTTTTCCTCCTGTAAATAGGCCACCTTTCTGTAGGCTGGTATGCTAGCCTTGTTTCAATTGGCCTGGAACCTTGTTCCTATACACCCAGACTCAGTTCTAAATTTATCTTTTTGGTCTTCAATGTGCCCATAATTTCCTTGAAGTTCTCCATTAGAAATTCAATCTTCTTATGGTATGGATTGAACTCCAACAATGGATTATACTTCGGATCCATCTTATGTACAATATCTAATAGCTTATCATAAGCTATCCATTTCTCCTTGTTCAACTCCTGCCTATTTAGATCAAATTCATTTCTGATCAAATCCTCAGGAAATTTGAACTCATGCACAAATTTTTCAACCTTTATTATTTTTCTGAAAAGGGAAAAGAAACCCTCAGGATCATGTGTTGCCGCTTTAGACCACACCTCAAATTGTAATCATCAAATAATTTCTCAAAATGCACCCAGCCTCCTTTTGAAAAGGCAAAATTAGACACCACTATATAATTAGGGAAAAATGTTCCATTACCCCTCCCTATGATCATGATACAACCTATTTACCACATAACTTCTACAAACCCCACTCTTGGTGGCACATTGTATGGTAGTATATGGGGGGTTCCTTGAAAACCATATACTCTCAAAACAATGCTGACTAGGTATGGGATAATGTCACCCCAGTTATGGAAAACTTTCAATTCTGGCTTCCTCCCTTTTGGCATGAGGAAATCATGCAATTCCTCAGGGATCCTAGGTACATTCACTATCATTCTAGCTCTCAATCTAGAAGCAAAGCAATTATCAAATTTCACATAACTGGTGCTTTCCTTATTGCAAAATAAATCTGCAGCCCATAATTGTACTGGAATTTTTTCTCCATCAATCGATTGCCTTAATTCCATCTTTTTAGAGAAAAAGTCAGCATTCTTGAACAACATATGCATTAGCATAGAATACCAGAAGAATTGAGTGTTAGTATCATTTTTATGCAACTTTGACAACCCTTCATGTATCCTCTCAGCCAAGAAAGAACAAAGTCATATGTCACAGAGAAGTTAGGGTGTTGTATTTTCCCCCCATGAACATGTATGCAATAGGCATCCCTGCACTAGGACTGAAACCCAAAATTTGACACAATGAATAGAAAGTGGCCAAGAAATGATTTGCAAAATAGTTTAATCTGAAAGGTTCCTGGTCACTGGGGCTGATATGAAATCGTGAACCTCCTGCCCTAGCCAGATGAGGTGGAAGCAACTTAGCTCTAAAAAGAGACTTCAACTTTGCATATTCCTGCTTCATTTCCTCAAGATTGATAGGAACCAAGTCTTCACTCGGCTCACTCAAGTCAAAAAAAATTTGGACCTCTTCTCTATTAACGCTCAACAAAACCTTTCCATCATTATCCTTGATTACCCGTGTGGCAGGGTCATATCTTGCAGCCACTGCCCTGAGTAAGTTTATGTCAGGGAACACATTTGGGACCACCAGCTTTCCCAAATCATACATCCAGCCGTTTGAAAAGGGGTGAGGAAAATTCCTCTGTCCATACCATAATCTGAACATTTCCAAGCCTATGAGAGGAACCCTAACATTGGCAATGTTAGAGCAATTATATACTAACCCTTCCCCAAGGATTTTCCCTCACATTAGAACCAATCCCTTCTTCCTATCATTCGTTGACGAGGGAAATTGATCTAGGAAATCATCCTACAGGTTTCTTCTTAAATAGTCAACTTGGCCAGAATGTTGCTTTGGCAGTGCCATCTTGGACAAAGTAGGGTCTTTTTACAATTTCACACTTCGAATAGCTAGGACTAACTAGAGAGAGGAAATTATAGAACAAAACACTACAATTTCTCACAACTATAATTAAACTATAACCCTAACACGTTTATCAACAAGCTCAATGACAACCATAGCAAATCTTTTCCCAAATTCAAGTGCAGAATGATCGGGAAGCACAAAAATTAACTCACGGCTTTGTTTGCAGAAGTCCCAAATTCTGGCTGCAAAGATTCACAACTTTTCTTTTAGCTCTAAAACCACTCCGCAAAATACTTGAATTCTTTGTGATACAAATAAAATAGGAGAATTTATTTTATCTTGATCAAATCATCCCAGCAAATGTCTCATTCACCATTAAAGCTCACTCATGCATTGGACGAACGACTCCAACCATATTTGATGCAAATTTAAATTTTAGTCGTCGATCCTTTAGTTAGATCAAATCATCAAACGAGCGTCTTCAAAACAAGCTAACACAATTGCCAATGTGGCAATAAGGGGCCCACCATACCATACGTTGCCAAGGAAGTCCACGTGGCAGTCGTCCGCAATATCGCAATCAGTAAAGATCCTCCAACTTTGGATCACATGATGGTGGGCAACCATAGATCTTGAGCATTCGTAATCTTCTTCCTTCAACACAGTTTCCAGCATTATTATTAACCATTGAGCAACTTTTTCATCAAGATTATAACATATCCGTTGATTTAAAACATGTGCAGATCAAGAACACTTTAGTAACCCACCTTTTAATGTATTAAGGTTGGATTAATTTACCATAGTATTTCCTGTATTCCTTTTGCTTCATTAGATGAGACACATGGCACCCACCCGTGATATCCTGAACGGTAAAAACCTTGCAACTTTTGAGCACGCAATGGTGGGAAATCATTAAGATCTAATGAAAATTGATTGATGCTCAACCAAATTTATCAACTTCGGCCTCACCAAATAGGACATGTGGTGCCCACCCATGATATCATGATCAACCAAAGCGGTGTGGTGGGGTCATCGTGGGATGGCAGAGAGCGGCTGAGATCAAATGATAGTTGATCAACGGTCGCACAAACGTCATCCTTCTGCAAAAAAAACATTTATTACAAGGACAAGGGGACATCACTAGGTAGATGGTAAACAATGACATAAGTTGTTTTTAAATGATGAAACACGGGGCCAACCAAGACTTAGGAAAATAAAACCCTGTAGAGGAAATATAATATTAAAACAAAGGGACTTAGCCTAGATGAAACAATAGGACATAAGTCATTTTAAAACCCCTCAAAAATTAACATTGAAATAGATCCCAACCAAAGTGTAAAATAAACACAAGGGTTTAATATGAAAGTAAAGCTAAAACCACCAACCCAAGGAAAATTT
>VDFB02193867.1:636280692-636323734 GCA_007258455.2 Sequoia sempervirens
ATATAGAGAGGAGTAAGAGGGAGATAAAAAAGAGAAATAGAGATAGAGATATAGAGTAGGAGAGATGGAGGGAGAGATGGAGTGAATGAGAGAGAAAGGGGGGAGAGGGAGAGATAGATCAATAGATAGAGGGGGGAAGAGGTGGGAGTGACATAGATAGTGGTAGATATAGAGATATAGAGAGTGACAGGGAGAGATATATCAATTACCCTCCCTATATCTCTATCTATTCATCCTTATCTCTTTATCTCTAACCCTATCTCTTTGTCTCCCTTTCTATTTGTATGTTTGTCATTATCTCCCTCTCTCTCTATATTTTCTTCCCTATATTTATCTTTGTCTCCTTAAGTGTGCAATGGGTACATTGAAGAGGTCTTAAAGGAGAATTATCATATCTTTAATCACAAAACTTGTGAGTAAGTTGTCATGAGGTGTTTAATTATAACATAAGTTCATTCATGGTTTTATATGTCATGAACTAAAATATGTGTTGTTTTTACATGATTTTTTGCATCCTCATGATGCTTTTGGCCATGATCAGGGTACTACAAGTGTTTCCTGAGGAGTAGGGGTTGGTACAAGTGTCCATCTTGATCTTCTTACGCATACATCACATCATCTGACCCCATCATTCATGCCTATATTGTCGTCTCA
This sequence comes from Sequoia sempervirens, assembly GCA_007258455.2. Lineage (NCBI taxonomy): Eukaryota > Viridiplantae > Streptophyta > Pinopsida > Cupressales > Cupressaceae > Sequoia > Sequoia sempervirens. The sequence goes on from VDFB02193867.1 coordinate 636,281,347, forward strand.
AATGTCAGCAACACATACCATGTAGGCATCCGTTAGTGCACCCTCCGGGGGCGAACACATGCCAAAACATGTGTTAGGACATGTACCTGGGGATGCAGAGGCCACTAGTACTGGTGATATTTTAGAAGCATTTCCTAGATCTTCCTGTATTACTAGTACGGGAACATTGCCGGTCACATTTGTGGTGACTGAAGATTTCGTTCCCATAAAGATAGAGAAGGTCCTAGGTACTTTAAAATGTTTTAATTATTATTATATATAATCCAATTGAAATTTACTTATTGATCGCTCTTTTTAGACTATTGACCCCATTATCATTTTGCAGGAAATGATGTTTTTTTATAAACATCTAAGTGATATTACATTGGAGCTCTTTGGGCCCACCATACATACACAGTGGAATGCCCAAAATCAATATTTAAAAGATGATCTCATTAACCGTTTAGTTGTGCTCTTCAGTGATAAAACATTCAACTAAACCAAGGTCCTTAAGAAAGCTGGTACCTATCTAAAGTATGTGAGGGACCATTATAGGTCACATTTAGAGAAGAACAAAAAGTATGAGCATCCCCCCATGATTCCGTAGAGGGAGTGGAAGGACCTGGTGTCAGATGGAAAGGAGAAGGCTGAAAAGAAAAAAGGAAAGATACCACCGGGCCAAGGAAGGTATGTGATACTATCAACAATGTAATTATATACTGATTACTCTTTCTTTTTACATAATCTAACGTATTTCAAACTTTTCATAGGCTGCCCGACACATCGAAGGCAACAAAGGAAAGACAAGAAAAACACGGGAAACACAAACTTGGCTCTAGTGGTTATATGAAATTAGCCACACGAATTGTAAGTATAAGTAAATGAAATATAGTATCCAAATAATAAATTGAAAACAATTTTGGTTTTATCACACGATAGAAGGAAAATTGATGATCTTATGCAAAAATGTAGGGCTCTGAATTCAACTGAGTTCCCACAGAAGATGACCTGAAGATTGCCTTCCAACAAGGCTATGGAGCCATGGCTAAACATTGAAGAGTCTTGACTAGGAAAACACAACCTTCCACTACATTTGACACACAGGTAAATAAAATCAATAAAGTTTATTTAAAATTGAATACTTGTGCAATCTATTCAATATTAATTTCCACCATAAAGTAAATACATGCCTATTTGTTTTAAACATTCAAGCAATGATAATACTGCACATGACATTGGAATGCAGCCTAGTGAGGGTGGAGCACAACCTGCAGATGAAGGTCATGGTGTGCATCTTGATACTTTAGTGCATGTAGAGCGTTATCAACATGTTGAGCATGATCAGGCTAGCGAAGATTAGGAACATGATGTGGCCCCATCAGGTAAAGAGGAGCACTCTAAAGTTCTTTTAAACATATTTAATTGCAATTGGTGTACTAATTAATGTAACCTTTCATGTTTCAACTTTAGAGCATGTAGAGCGTGATCAACGTGTTGAGCATGATCAGGCTAGAGAAGATTAGGAACATGATGTGGCCCCATCAGGTAAAGAGGACCACTCTCATGTTCTCTTAAACATATTTAATTTCAATTGGTATTAATTAATGTAACATTTCATGTTTCAACTAGATCAGATTTAGAGGGTGTTCAACATGTTGAGCATGAGTCCATAAAAGTTTAGGAACATGATGTGGACCCATCGTAAAGATAACCACTCTAATGTTCTTTTAATTAATGAAATACTTGTAACAATAATAATAAAAACATATCGAGTTTAACATTTCTTTCTTATTGCAGCACCCCCTTGCAGTGGAATCCACATCATGAGCGGATGACTAGGCATACATTAAGATCACGAGCATAGAGGGAAACAACTAAAGGGGGGAAAAATATTGATTTAGAAAACAATACTCCACTTCAGATTTGTGTAGCTTTAAAAAAGAAAAAGAAAAAAGTGATTGTAATCATATCATGACAATCATATTTTTGATAATATGTAAAAATTGAAAGAATGAATATTATATGTTAATGAATGAATATGAATATGTTAATTAATGAATGTTATATGTTAATGAATGAATGTTATATGTTATTAATGGATGAATGAATGTTATATGTTATTAATGGATGAATGAATGAATGTTATATATTATTAATGGATGAATGAATGAATATTATATGTTATTAATGGATGAATGAATGATTAATGTTATATGATTGGGTATGGGGAATTGAGAGTGATGTGAGGGGGGGGGAGGGACCAAATGAGCTTCCACCATCACATGGTTGGCCCTATTAAGTAGAGAATATTAAACTATTCTCGAAACAAAGAGAAGCTCACTAAGGTAATGCACTTTTCAATATAAGAAATGCATCGTTTGAAGCATCAAACCAATATGCAAAGATGAAAGAAACTGCTAAATTTTCACTATGGTGGCAGAAAAATGATTCTTTATACCCTGAATCCATGCTCTGCATCATAATTTGAAGTTGTTTCCATTCCAATGTTCTGAGTTTAGTTTGTTTGTATGGCTTTGTATGAATACCACATTGTGTTGTTTATGGATTTGGTTTCAAAGCTCTATTTATTCTGTTTTTAGTGGTGTCATAACTCTAAAATTTGTTGTTTGTGCATAACAGGTTAGTGGAAAAATTGATAGCTCTGAAGGGTTTAGAGGCTCGATTGAGATAGATACACAGATATTTGGATCTTGTTGTTGATGGGAGGCTTCGACTTAACCATGAAATTGTGTACCATCTGCAGGTATGCAAAATTTTCTCTACTGACATTCATTCTTGATCATAAATGTTGTAAATGATATTAATGCTTCAAAATTAAGATTCGTTTCATTGTTATAATGATCAAAATGTTATACTTTGCTATGCATTCAAGCATTCTCTTGCCCCCTACCCTTTGCTCTCTCCCCCCTCCTTTTAAGAATTTTCTTTGTCATAAAAGATTCACATTTTTGTCTCATTTACACAAATTTATCTGAAGCACTAGAAGTGAATAAAGATATGTAAAAGATGATGGATTATGTCTAAACAACAACTTTCCATCTTATAGCTAATTAAATCCTTAATATTTGAATAGTTTAGATCTTGAATAATGCTTGTATATGCATGTGTAGCAATAAGGGAGCCTATGTGAAGATTGAAATTTAAAACATCACTTTGGTATTTTTCCTTAGGCAGTGAAATGATATTTTGAGTAATACAAACCTACACACACATTGATATTTTTCAGCATTGCATTGAAGAAATTTTTTTCTCTTATACCTACCCTCGGCTAGACATGGAGGTATATAATATTGCTTTATGGGTTTATTCTGTAAGTAGTTAATTTCACAGAGGAAGACTAAAATCTTCTTAATGTCCTGTGTCAAGTGTGAAAGCATATGAATCACTTGCTGAAGGCACCATTTTGTATTCATCCAAAAACTAGTTTGTTCTTTTTTTTTATGTTTCTTGCATGTGTTTTTTTTAAGCTCTAGAGATGTAGCTCGACTCTTTCCTTTGCACTTTTCATCTATTTTGATGATTACAGTAAATTGTCCTCATAATTTTTCATGTAGATCTGTTTGTAACCTTATTTTCTACCAATCAATTTTCAAACCAATCACATATTAAGGACCATTTCACTAACTTGTAGTAGTCCATTACTTCATATGTTGCAGGTTGTGTCTGTGTACCAATAAATCCTGATGATTGTGAGAACTATAATCCTACAAGTGTACCCAATCTTTCTCAAGTAAAAGTCTTACCTTATTTTATAGTACTTTAAATGGTTAATTGAAGGTGCTTCTTTAGATCTGAGATAGTTGAACCCTAGATTAAAATATGGTATTAGATGAGCAGTATAATGATAAAACTGAGGTCCATTGAACTCAAATTATGAACATAATTTACTGGACTATGAATAGTGTTACAATTATAATTATTTCTCCTTTACCTACCTCTGCATTAATGAAAAAGATAGTAGATATTGGAATTTCATTACATGTCTCATGTATGTGTTAGTATTTTAATTTTGTTTAAGTTGTTCAAGAGCTTGATTAGGTCAAGAATATGTTCTACAAGCTTTGTTCTCTTGACACTGCTCAGCATTTTCCCTACACATTTTTCTCTTCAATCCAGACGTTTCTATAATCCTTCCCTTGTTAGCCCTTGGTTGTTCTCAAGTGTAATTCTTTTTCTATGCATCTTGCAGTCTGTATGTATGATCGGTCATCTCTTATGAAGCATGGATAACCTTTCATGGGATTTTTGTTGTAATTAGACAATTTCCATTGTGAGAATAATCATTTAATTTGTATGGAAGTAAGTCTTTTTCATATTATTTGACTTGGTATTGTAAACTTGTCTTTGTTGGATTCTCTCAGGGGGAACAACAAAACTGTGATGATAGGTAGAGTTTTTTCTTAACTCCTTCCCTTGTTAGCCCTTGGTTGTTCTCAAGTGTAATGCTTTTTCTATGCATCTTGCAGTCTATATGTATGATCAGTCATCTCTTATGAATCATGGATAACCTTTCATGGGATTTTTGTTGTAATTAGACAATTTCCATTGTGAGAATAATCATTTAATTTGTATGGAAGTAAGTCTTTTTCATATTATTTGACTTGGTATTGTAAACTTGTCTTTGTTGGATTCTCTCAGGGGGAACAACAAAACTGTGATGATAGGTAGAGTTTTTTCTTAACTCCTTCCCTTGTTAGCCCTTGGTTGTTCTCAAGTGTAATGTTTTTTCTATGCATCTTGCAGTCTATATGTATGATCAGTCATCTCTTATGAATCATGGATAACCTTTCATGGAATAGTTGTTGTAATTAGACAATTTCCATTGTGAGAATAATCATTTAATTTGGATGGAAGTAAGTCTTTTTTATATTATTTGACTTGGTATTGTAAACTTGTCTTTGCAGGATTCTCTCGGGGGGAATAGTAGAACTATGATGATAGGTAGAGTTGTTTCTTAACTCCTTCCCTTGTTAGCCCTTGGTTGTTCTCAAGTGTAACACTTTTTCTATGCATCTTGCAATCTTTATGTATGATCAGTCATCTCTTATGAAGCATGGATAACCTTTCATGGAATTGTTGTTGTTATTAGATAATTGCCATTGTGATAATAATCATTTAATTTGCATGGAAGTAAGTCTTTTTCATATTATTTGACTTGGTATTGTAAACTTGTCTTTACAGGATTCTCTCGGGGGGAATAGTAGAACTATGATGATAGGTAGATTTGTTTCTTAACTCCTTCCCTTGTTATCCCTTGGTTGTTCTCAAGTGTAATTCTTTTTCTATGAATCTTGCAATCTATATGTATGATCAGTCATCTCTTATGAAGCATGGATAACCTTTCATGGAATTGTTGTTGTAATTAGACAATTTCCATTGTGAGAATAATCATTTAATTTGTATGGAAGTAAGTCTTTTTCATATTATTTGACTTGGTATTGTAAACTTGTCTTTGCAGGATTCTCTCGGGGGACAAAGAACTATGATGATAGGTAGAGTTGTTTCTTAACTCCTTCCCTTGTTAGCCCTTGGTTGTTCTCAAGTGTAATGCTTTTTCTATGCATCTTGTAGTCTGTATGTATGATCAATCATCTCTTATGAAGCATGGATAACCTTTCATGGAATTTTTGTAATTAGAAAATTGCCATTGTGAGAATAATCATTTAATTTTTATGGAAGTAAGTCTTTTTCATATTATTTGACTTGGTATTGTAAACTTGTCTTTGCAGGATTCTCTCAGGGGGAATAGTAGAATTGTGATGATAGGTAGAGTTGTTTCTTAACTCCTTCCCTTGTTAGCCCTTGGTTGTTCTCAAGTGTAATTATTTTTCTATGTATCTTGCAGTCTATATGTATGATCAGTCATCTCTTATGAAGCATGGATAACCTTTCATGGAATTGTTGTTATCATTAGACAATTGCCATTGTGAGAATAATCATTTAATTTTTTTACTTTCTCTTAGACACTTGTTTAATCAATGAGACCCTCAAAATGTCTTGTTGATAACCAGCAGTGTTTAAAACTCTGGAAGAGGTCAGATCAGTGTGACATTAGATCTGTCTTGCTAACAGAAGTCATCAGCAAGACATGGACTATCAGAGTGAGTTTTATATCCTATGCCAATGATTGATCTCTCACCGATGGGTTGGCTTCGGTGGTCATCACCAAGAGTCTCCATGATGGTACATTTCAATGAATATTTTAAAAAAAAAAAAATTGCATTGTTTCGTCGCAATTTCGACAAAAACCACCAATGAATCACCGAAAAGGTCTGACGAAGTTGCTATAGCTGCAATGAAGGCTTCGTCGTAACTCCTTGCCCAATTCATTTCAATTTCGACGAAGTCCACTGATGAATCACAAAATAGGTCCAATGAAGTTGCTTAGCTACGACAAAGGCTTCGTCATAACACCTTGCCCATTTTGTCGCAATTTCAACGAAAGACACCGACGAATCACAGAAAAGGTCTAACGAAGTTGCTTAGCTACAACAAAGGCTTCGTCATAACTCCTTGCCCATTTTGTCGCAATGTCAATGAAGGCCACCAACAAATCACAAAAAAGGTCTGATGAAGTTGCTTAGTTGCGACGAAGGCTTCGTCATAACTCCTTGCCCATTTCGTCGTAATTTCGACGCACGCTACCGACGAATCACATAAAAGGTCCGACGAAGTTGCTTAGCTACGATGAAGGCTTCATCGTAACTCATTGCCCATTTTTTGAAATGGCGACGAACGTCTGGTGTTGTTTCGACGCTTCGAAAGAGCCATTGCAATTGCATTTTGGTTGTAATTCGTCGATGGATACACAAATTTTTTGTTGATATTACAACGAACATCTGAGTCATTTTATGATGCCAACGACCGAAAAATCTATGTCATTATTTCGACGTTTAATGCGTCTTTGGAATTTCAACAAAAAAATAGCGACAAAATTGTTTTCATCATTTTGTCGCTTTTCTGAAAAATATTTGTTGAACGACCAACAAACATTCATCGAAAAATGGAGCCAAATTCAGAAGTGACAATTGATCAGAGTGATGGACAATGCCTTGTTTTGTTGTGTTTCACTTTATTTCTCCTGTGTACAGATATGTCTGTATATCATACTAGATGCAAACAATATTGATACATACTCAGACATCCTTCGAATGATAATTTGTATTTTAAGTGTTGTATGGAACATTGATGGCCCCATTGATCACAGTGATGGACAATGTATTTCTCTTATGTGTAGATACGTATGTATGTCATAGTGGATGCAAACAACATTGATGCATGTACATATTGATTCCTATGTTTATTTTTGTTGGGACATTCTTGGAATGATAAGTTGTATTTTAACTGTTATATGGAACATTGATGCCACCATTGATTACACTAATGGACAATGTATGTTCTAGGTTGGTTGTTTTGCAAGAACATAGACTATTTTTGAAATCATTTACAAAGAGTTCTCTAGATGTGCCTTTTTTATATTATTTGTTTTCAGTCATATTGTAAATATCCGCACAAAAAAATTGAAAGATAAAAAATTTGAAATAAAAAAAATTGGGAATGGATATTGTTAGCTTTGTTTCCTTAATTGAATCTTCGGCCCTTGTGTTGTTGTCACAATAGAGCTCATGGCCATCCGTCAGCGTTACAACTCTGGCCTTTTCAAAGAGCAGCCCCAACAATGCTAGTGGACTCTATCTCTCCCCAAGCTGCTAGACAACCCTCAGGCACCAATCCTGTAAGTCGATTCCTTGTTTACTTTTTTTTGTTGACACTTGTATTGGCTCTTAGCCATGTGCATCCAGTGAAATGCAAAAATTATTTGCTTGCATTTGTAGCCCTTGTGGTATATAGTCTGACTTATTTATATTTGAGGTATTTATGTGGCCTTCACCTTTTTGTTTGCTAGCTATTTGGGAGTAGCCTATGTGTAGAAATTTATGTGTCTTCCATTTTATTTGAATTGCATATAACTTCATTTTTTGTTATAATATTTCCTACGTGACATTCAGTGATAATTGTCACCTACGTTCTGCACAATACTTTTGTGATTTAGCTTGAGCCTAGCTGCATTGTGAAGTATAGGTGTGGATAACTATGTATGTTGTGCAACTCAAGCTATATCTCTACACTAAACAATTCCTTATTGAAAATAACCTAAAGTGTTGAATTATTGTGCTAGGTTTTGAATGCAACCTATTATTACAACTGCCACCAAAATATGCAGCCCATAGATGAAGCAGTGTTGTCATCACAAGTTGTGCCAAGTGATGTTTATTTCATTTTCTCAAGCAACAACCATATGTATCTAGATTTAAACTTATCTATATTTGTTCTTGCACCTATTGATAATCACTATTGGAAAAAATATTTTCTAGGTCTTTGTTGAAATCATTGTTGTTTCATTTAAGGCTTTTGTTTTGTGGTGATGGTTGCAACATTATACAATTTATGTTGTTTTCTACAAGGCATTGTTGATTGTTGTTTTGTAGCTTCCCAATGCACACTAGTCACCTCCACCACCTTTTTCACGACCACTAGAAGGCTTGCAACATGGGAAGGTTGTCGACTAGTTGGGAGGATGATAGTTTATATTATTTTCTACAAGGCGTTGTTGACTATTGTTCTCTATCTCTAGCTATAACCTGAAGCTAAAGAACAATAGTCAACAATGCCTTTTTGTAAATAGCATAAACTATTTAGTTGCTTTGGTAACTTTAGAATGCTAAATATTATTGTGGGGCCATATATGTGGACTATTTTATTGCTTATTGTGTGTGTATATGTGGATTTTTTATTGCTTTGCAACTATCGCCACTACATGGAAACCATAAATGAAATAATATGTTCAAAACTATTCAACAACAATCAATAATGTGTGTATATGTGCATCTAACATTAGATATGTGTGTGTGTGTGTGTGTGTGTGTGTTTGTGTGTGGCTTTTGTTTTTGAGCTACATATATATGCATTGCATACGTTGGATCCATTTGTAGGAATTTGTTGCTTGCAAATATATAAACACAAAAAAGTGTTTGTTTGTTTTGTTGTGTTTCATTTCTCTTTTTCTCTGATATGTATGTATGTGAAATTGGATGTAGGCAACATTGATATATATTGCTCGCCATGTTTATTGTTTGGGTCTGAATCTAAAATTAAATGCACCTTTTTAGTTATTATTTCTTTAATCCTCACAAAAGGAGTTGTTAGAATAATAGGTTGTATATTAAGCATAATAAGGCACATTGATTTCACCATTGATCAGAGTGGTGGATGATGTATGTTCTTTCTCGAGGGTTTGGTGAGAGCCGATGAGGCTCCATGACCCAATATGCTAGGGTGGACAACAAGCCTCATTTTTTTGTGTTTCATTTTATATTTCATATGTGCAGATCTGTGTTTTTTTGACATTTGTTGTAGACAACATTTATATGTTTGAGGTCCACCTATGGATATATATGCGTTGTCTACATATAACTTTAGATGCATAGATATTTGTATATATTTTCCTTTCTAGGCTTATATGTAGACTCTTTTCTTGCTTTCCACCCATTCCCACTAGATGGAAATCATAGATGAAATAATATTTTTGTAGTTATTCAACAACAATCAACAATGTGTATATATGTGTAGTTAACTTTGGAAACATATATATTGATGTAGATTTTGTTTTGCAACTCCAAAAATATGTATTGCATGCATTGGATGTATATGTATGAATCTATTGCTTGGAAATATATACATGAAAAAAAGTATGTGTCTCTTTTGTAGTGTTTCATTCTTCTTTTGGGTATGTGTAGGATCATCATGGAAAAAATAGGCCCTTAAGTGGCAAAAAAATCAGAAAAATTAGAGTTAGGAAACTTGACGTAAAAATTTGAATAAGTTATCTATATTATTTCAAAAATATGTAAGAATAGAATCTGTAGAAAATTGAATGTAGTTTCTAAACTACTAGGTTTGTTTAAAAAAGAAAAATCTATTTGGTGAAAATTTAAAATTTCAATGCAGTAGTACTTAATTTCAGGGAAAAAATAAGAAGTAGGTATCTGTCTGACCACCCTAACCACAATAAAATGATAATTATTTTTTATAAGATTTTACATGTAAGTAGATTACTCATGTCCCAATGTGATGCATATTTTTTCTGTAATTTTTTTCCAAGTAAATAATTAATTATGAATTTTTTTATTACAACTTTTAAAAAATATAAAAACTCATATGTCTAACCAACTTAACTTGGTCAAAACTTCATGAAATTCAATTTTTCTTTTTTTAATCCTATAGTATGTGAAGCATAGAATGTCACACATTTTTTGGATTTAAAAAATGTGATACCATTTGAAAGACATAGATGTTTTTCAATCAGTCTATCAATCAGGATTTTAGTCATAATTTGAATAGAAAATGAATAATAATTACTTATTAAACTCAAAGTAAATAATAATTTATATTGGTGTAAAGCTGAGAATCTCCTTTAAAAATCCTTTTCGTTTCATCAATTTTGGGTAAAAAAAAGCCATCAGCCACATACCCATCATATTGCCACTTTTTGGCCCATCATGGTCCTGCACATACCCTTTTCCCCTCCATAGATATGTGTGTATGTGAAATTATATGTAGACAACATTCATATATACTACTTTCCATGTTTATTGTTTTGCAAAGATAGTATGTTGACAACATTCATATATACTCGTCGCCATGTTTATTGTTTTGTAAAGATAGTTGATATTTGTTCCATCCTCAGAGAAGCATCCTTACAATAATAGGCTTTATATTAATTGTAATAAGGAAGATTAGTTTCACTATCCATCATAGTGGTGGACCATGTTTTTTCTTTCTTGGGGGGTTTGGCAAGAGCCTATGGGGCTCCATGACCCAATAAGGTAGGGTCGATAGCAGGCCTTCTTTTGTTCTTGCTCATTTTACTTTCCCTATGTATAGATATCTATGTTTGTGAAATTAGAAACAAACAACATTCATCCCTATGTGTAGATATGTATCTATGTGAAATCAGATGTAGACAACATTCACATATACTCCTTGCTATGCTTATTTTTTTCATAAGATAATTACGATTTCCATTTGATCTATGATTTCTATCCACTAGGAATGGTTGCAAAGTGATAAAATAGTCCATGTTCTTCACGATAATCCGTTGTTGGTTGTTTTTGTATCACTTCAAGGATAGTTGTTATTTGTCTAGGCCTCAATAATGATTTGATCAATTTTTCATCTGACACTTAGTATACAACCTTCCATTGTAACAAACCCTTATAGAGGTTTAGAAAGATAACAACTATGCTTCAACAAGAACATCGACTATTTTATTACTTTGCAAATATTGCCACCACAGACGAACCATACAACAATTAATGTTGATGTGAACTAGTGTTTAATTTTCCTAGCCTTCTCTATCGACATGCCAAACTCTTTTAATTTAAAACTCAAGAAACATCGGCCACCTTTATCCTGACCAAACCCCCCCAATGCCAGAAGGCTCAAAAACTAGGAAGGCTGATGAAAATTCCAACCAAAGTTCACACAAATAGGGGGAAACTGCACATCCTACATGTGAGTTCCTAAAGTTATGCCAATGGTGGCATCAATCTTCCATTTAACACTTAAAATACAACTTATCATTCCAAGAATGTACCAATAGAATAAACATAGGGATCACTATGTATGAATGTTGTTTGCATCTACTATGACATATATACATATCTGCACATAGGGAAAATATATTCTCCATCATTGTAATCAATGGTGGAATCCAACAAAAAATCACAGTAACAAACCTATGCAAAAAAATAGTCTTTACTCAACAATACCTTGTCGAAAATGAAACAATATTTCCTTCTCAACACTCTCTTATTGAAAATGGAATAGTATACCCTACGCTAGAGAACAACAATCAACAATGCACAAAACCCACACAAAACCATAGCCACAAAACCCATGCAGAATGATAGCAAAAAAAAATCCAACTGCAAACGAAACAATATTGCTTTTAACAAATAATATAAGCTTTTTTGAACAGTACCTTATGGAAAATTGAAACAATATAGCATTTTCAACAACACTTTATCAAAAATGAGACATACCCTCAGCTAGCCAACAACAATCGACAAAAAACTACATAACATTAACAATCTTATTTCGTTGCAAACATAGCCACAAAATGGAAGCCATAAAGAGAAACCGACAAACAATTTGCAATAGAAAAGCCATGCAAAAATATACTCTTTTCTCAGTAGAGCCTTATCAAAAATTGAAACAATATAGCCTTTTCAATAGTCCCTTTGTGAAAATGAAACAATATAGCCTAAGCCAAAGAACAATAATCAACAATGCTTAATGGAATCAAACATAAACTGTATAACATTAACTATTTTATTTTGTTAAAACCATAACCACAAAACGAAAGCCATAAATCAAACAATATTGGTTTCAACAACAACCCAAAAGGAGAAATCCACAAAAGAGACAGATTCACAGTAACATACCCATGCAAAACCATAGCCACAAAATGCAAACCATAAATTAAAAAATATTCATTTTTACAAACCATATAGTCTTTTCTCAACACCTTATCAAAATTTGAAACAATCAACAGTACCTTATCACAGATCAAACAATATAGCCTGCCACACACCGCAAACCACAAAGTGAGACAATATCGCAAAGGGTTTTTACAATATGCACCTCTCCTTGGTTGTTTCAAACATACCTCTTCCTACTAGCTTTCTCCACACTGGCTTGTTTCTCAAAGCCTGCAAAAACATGTATAACATTAAGAATTTTATTTCATTGCAAACATAGGCACAAAACTGATGTCATACAAAGAAAGGCACAAAAATTTAGAGTAACAAACCCATGTATAAATATACTCTTTTCTCAATAGAACCTTCTCGAAAATTGAAACAATATAGGCTTGTTTGTATCTGCTATGACATACATACATATTTGTATATGCCACATACATTTTCCATCACTCTGATTAATAGTGCCATTACCAAGACTTTTGTATTGCTTTTGGAGTCATTGGCCCATGCAAAAAAAATAAAAATAACCTCCAACCACCTTCATAGAAACTCCACAATGGGCAATCGGACTTGCACCTTCACAGAAGCTCGCCCTCTTAGCATCAACATTAACTATTGTATGGTATCTATGTAGTGGCGATGGTTGTGCCAACACCCACCATTTAAAACATTAGAAGAGGTGGTGAAAGTCTTTGCAATTTTCAATAAGGCATTGTTGGGTGTTCTTTTGTGGCTTTACCTACTATCAAAGCTATGAGCTAGGATTGTGAGCTTCTTTGAAGGTTGAAGTTCAATCACCCTTTCCAACACATGTACCAACACATATCCATAGCTATAGGTTTTCATTCATTTATATATGTGTATTGTCTACATCTAATGCCATGTACATAAATTTCTACATGTGCTTTTTTAGTGTGTATATTTCCAAACAGAAAATTCCTACATATGCATCCAATGCATGATGTTGGATTGTATTTGTTGGCATACTTGTTAAGTGTGCCTCTTTATTTTTTATTCCTTTCAGCCTCAAAAAGGAGTTGTTGGAATGATAGGCTATATATTAAGTATGATAAGAAAGATTGGCTCCACCAATATTGATCAAAGTGGTGGACAATGTATGTTCTTGCTCGGGGATTTGGTGATAGCCCATGGGGCTCCATGACCCAATCTGGTAGGGTGGAGAGCAGGCCTTATTTTGTTGTCTTTCATTTCATATTTTCTATTTGTTGTTTAGTTGCACTGTTGGTATTTATGTTGGTGTTTGCAAGCACCTTATTGTCTTCATTGTAATATATGCATATGTATATGTATTTTTATATATGCATGTGCAATCAAAAAAATGTATAGCTAGTTAAACGAGTAACAAAGCAACAACAACAAAAAGGAAATGTCTTTTGATGTGACAAGCACTCCAAAGAAAGAAAAGGAAATAGATGTCTAGTCAACAGAAATCATAACAAATATCCAAAGTCACAACTAAGGAGGGTTGTTTGGCATTCAAAGTAGTATGAAAATTATCTCTAGAGAGTCTTGCACGGCAAGGGAAATTGCAGACAAACCCAATAGCAACAACTTTCACTCAAATTCAAATTTAGTTCTTGCAACTCTGACTATTATTGTTTCAAGCCTTGTTTTTGAATTATAGGTCTGAGTTTTAATAAGAACAGTGAAAAAAAAATATAGGAATATTGTCTACATCTAATTCCATGTACATACATTTCTACATGTACTTTTTTAGTGTGTGTATTTCCAAACAACATATTCCTACATATGCATCCAATGCATGATGCTAGATTGTATTTGTTGGAATATTTGTTAAGTGTACCTTTTTAGTTATTATTTCTTTCAACCTCAAAAAAGGAGTTGTTGGAATGATAGGTTGAATATTAAGTGTGATTAGAAAGATTGGCTCCACTATTGATCAAAGTCCAGTGGACAATGTATGTTCTTTCTCAAGGGTTTGGTGAGAGCCCATGGGGATCCATGACCCAATATGGTAGGGTGGAGAGCAAGCCTTCTTTTGTTTTGTTTCATTTCATATTTTTTTATTTTCTATTTAGTTGCACTATGGGTCTTTACGTTGATTTTTTCAAGCACTTTATTCTCTTCATCACAATATATGCATATGCATATGTATATATATGTATATGTATATATGCATGTGCAATAAAAAAATTGTACTTTTTTTAGATGGAGGCTACAATGAAGGAAAGCATGATGCATAACCATAAGTAGCAGCAACGTTACACTTTCCTTTAAAGAGTGCATCGTACCTTCCATTCCTTGTAGTCTCCATCAAAAATGCATTGCATATGAACAGATACATTTACATATACATATGCATATATGCATGCTTTAGTTATTCTCCATAAGGCATTGTGCAAAAAAGAATTGGTGCATGTGTGGGTTTTTTATTTTATATTTTTTTGCAGATGGTTTTATATTTCCAAGTAGCAAATCCCTACATATGCATCTAAAGCATGATGTCGGTTGCGACAGCTTGGCTATTATTCCTTTCAGCCTTAGAAAATGAACTGTTAGAATGATAGGTTCTATATTGAATATGATAAGCAACATGTGTTTCACCATTGATCATAGTGTTGAACGATGTGTGTTCTTGCTCGAGGGTTTGGTGAGAGCCCATGGGGCTCCATGACCCAATATGGTAGGGTGGAGTGCATGTCTTGTTTTGTTGTGTGTGGGTGTTTGCAAGCACATTTTTGTCTTCATCATAATATATGTATATGTATTTGTATATGTATATATGCATGTGCAATAAAAAATGTGAAGTTTTTTTAGATGGAGGCTGGAATGAAGGAAGGCACAATGTACAACCATAGGAGCAGCAATTTTACACTCTTCTTTAAAGTGTGCATTGTACCTTCCATTCATTACAGTCTCCATTGAAAATACATTACATATGTATAGATACATTAGCAAATATATTTGCATATATGTATGCTTTGGTTGTTGTCGATAAATCACTATTGGAAAAAGTATTTGTGTATGTGTGGGTTTTTTATTTTTTATCTTTTCTTTTTACCATGGTTTTATATTTCCAAGCAACAAATCCCTACATATGCATTTGATACATGATTTTGATTGTGACATCTTGGTTGTTATTCCTTCCAGCGTCAAAAAATAATTCTTAGAATGAAAGATTCTATATTGGGAATAATAAGCAACATTGGTTTCACCATTGATCATATTGGTGGAAAATGTACATTTTCTCGCTCGGGGGTTTGGTGAGAGCCCATGGGGCTCCATGACCCAATATGGTAGGGTGGAGAGCAGGCGTTTCATTTTATATTACATATTTGTTCATTGGTTGCATTGTTCCTATGTAAGTTGGAGTTTGTAAGCACTTTTTCGTCTTCGTTGTGATGTATGCATATGTATATGTATATGTGTATAGGCATATACAATGAAGGAAGTAAATTTCTTTTAGATGGAGGGTACAAGAAAGGAAGGAACAATGCATAGGCATAAGCAGCAATAGCATTACATTCTCCTTCAAAAAATGCATCATACCTTCCCTTCCTTACACTCTCCATCGAAAATGCATTGCATATGGATAGATACATTTACATATACATATGTATATATTTATGCTTTGGTTGTTCTCCATAAGGCATTGTTGAAAAAAATAATTGATGCATGTGTGGGTTTTCTCTTTTTTGTACATGGCTTTTTTTATGTGGATTCTTTTTTTTTCTAAGTTTTCCATCTAGGGAATTGTTGAAACCAATATTGTTTCATTTATGGCTTTCGTTTTGTGTCAATGATTGGAACATAGTAAAATAGTTAATGTTATACAGTTTATATTGTTTTCCATAGGGCATTGTTCAATGTTGCTATCTACCTTTGGCTATTTTGTACCATATTCGATTAACTTGACCTCTTTACTTATGCCATTGCACTTTAAGTTGGTGTCTACAAGAATTTTATTATTTTCCTCATATTATGATTGTAGGTTCCTCGGGCTTGTTCATGTTCCAACCCTACATCAAGTGTGGACCGTAAAAAGGTAGCAAAATGCCAAAGAAACCAACTATATTATGTGTGCCATAGAGACCAGATTAGTGTAGCTCGTCAAGCCAAATGCTGGCAGCAAAGAGGCACTGTAGATTGGCCTAACTTGGCCCCGCATGTCCAAACAAGTGCACTACAATTGCAACCAGGCTTGCTAGTAGAACTTGCTAACTAATGTAGCCCCGCACCTCCCATCCCTTGCCAACTTCCACACAACCATCGCAGTGAAGTCGCCTCCACAATAGGTGGCTACAGACCTCAATAAACTCTTGCTAAGCATGGCTTGCCATCCACATCATTGGCTACCCACTGCTCAAGTAACATGTTTGGTGATTCTTTTCGCACTGCAATGAAGTCCTTCCATTGGCACATTGATGCTTTGTCTGATTTAAAAATTTGTAGTGTTTGCAAGGAAAGCTACGTCAGCATGAGAGTGCAAGCATCCAGCATAGGCGTCATGTGTTTGCATTGTGCTTCTGAAAAGAGTGTCCATAGATTTAGCTTAGTGAACAAGATGGATCCAGGCCCACAACCTCTCGTCCTCGCAAATCTTACTCAAGTTGAAGAAATGTGTATAGCTAGAGTTGCTCTAGTTTTGCAAGTGACCCATGCTAGAGGAGGCCAATACAAATATAGTGGCCATACTATAAGCTTCCCTCAAGACATCACAGCCATTGCAACTTTGTTAACGCGTCGTCTACATGATCTTAAAGTGGTGATTGTGTGAAGAACTAGCATTGAGGGGACAAACTATGATTGCTATGTTGACAAACATAATGTCATGGCTGCATTATTAAACAATATTGAGAATGATCCATACTATAGTGATGTTGCAATAGATTGTGATGCTTTAAAGTTGTTGCCTACTATAATTACTAACATCTCTCATATTCTGCACACAATGAAAGAACCAACACATAACACAATTGAACTAATGGCAACTCCAGAAAGTGTTGTTGATGAGGAAGCTGAGCTTGAGGGCTCGTCATCATTTATTCCATTGATGCCCAACCCTCCTCGAGAATTGCAGGAAATTAGAGATGCCTTGCAGATTATATACATTAATCAAAATAATTTTCCTTAGCATGAGATAAATTCTAGCCCTATCAATGAATATAATACAGAAGGGTAAAAGCACAAAGTTGTGTCACACTTTCAACCAACTTATCAGCACAACTGAATTTAAGTATTTCTAACTAAAACTCAATTTTGGTCAAACATATGATCTAGTAAGATTCATTCTAGCTAAGTTAGATGCTTCCACAACTTTTTCAACTAAAATTGTTGGCTAAAAATATATCGAGCACCACTTTGAGTCCAATTTACCAAAAAATAAAATTATTTGAAAAACTTGAAGTTTCAATTACTCCTGCTAATGTAAATAACATTTTTTTTAAAATATAAAAATACCCTTTTGTAGATCCATAAGTGTAGTTTTCAAAAATATATTTATTTTAATAGTTTAATTATTTTTATATTTTATTTATTATTCTTACTAAAAGTAGGTTATCAACACAAAATATTAGGTTGATTACTATGCCAAGGAAAAATACTAAAACTTATTTTTAAAAAATATAAAAAAATATGATGCACTAGATAAAAGAATCTATTTTAAGATGGTATAATTTTTTTTCCATTTTAGATAAATATTTAATATGAAAGTTGACGTCTGATGAAAACAGTCATTTTTTTATTCACACACATTTTAATATTTATTTAAAAATATATATTTATCAAAATTGGAAAAAAAATATATCCATGATGCACTAAAATTTCAAGTTATAAATACACACAAAAAATTTAAATGAAAAAAAATAAAGTTTACTATAAAAATTTTGACGTCCCATGCAACTTCATTTTTTCAGCATTTTATCAGCAACTAAATTATAGTTTTAGTTTATTAAAAACTAGTATGAAATTACAAACATAAAATATACTAAAAAATACATATTTTACTAGTTTACATCATTTCAAAATTCAAAACATATATGACACCTTTTAGTGATTCAAGTTTAAAAATAGGATCAGCGTTGGCCATTTCCTTTATAAAGTGTGACACAGCTTTTCTTTTACCCAGGGTTATTAAGCATGGCTTTTCCAATCTTGTTCCCCACTGGCGCAGCAATGCCCCTACAATCGAGAAGCATGTAGATTCACTTACATGAATATGCATTGCACTTGATGAGATACTATGATAATAGATTTGGGAGGCATGTCAGATTTAGATATTACCTTTATAATTTGATAATAAGACATCAAAGCCAAGGGTCGGCTTCAGTTTTTATGAAAACAAACTTGGAGGAAAGGATCCCAAAGTCTGTTTTTGCTTTGTGACAATTGCTTCAGGATGCACTAGACACCCAGATAGCGAACCAACTTGTTCTCTTTGGAGCATCTTCACAAGGAACACTCATATTGTGGAAAGTTTCATCAAGAGCTTGTGGCAATGATCTAGTAACTTGGTACACTGAATCTCTTCTTCACTCTGAGCTCTACATACACAAAATGGCCTAATTTTCATAGGGTGATTGATCCTCATGCCCAGTCCAATATGCCATACTCCTAAAGATGCTTCACAGACAATGTTGTGTAGAACCCGCACATAACAGCCTTGTACATGCACTTGAGGTTCACCATTTTTCATGAAGAGGTTATTGGGAGGCTTTTCCACACAAAGGACTATTGGTATAGATATGAGTGGCAACATCGTGGATCAACACATGTCCACGGTTTTTTGTGGCTTCCAAGTGCCCCGAATATGGACATGCTTGATTGGTCTAACCCACATGAGCTTCAATAGGAAAAAAACTTCTTTGATCGCTATGTTTCAACATGGAACCCTCGTTCCCCAGATCATCTAATATCAAGGGTCCACCACTCACTTTTGGAGGACCCTTGCTTGCTTAATAGTATGTAAATCTCTTGCATGGATCCAATGGTGGATTATGAACAGCTATTGAACACAGTGCAAAGGCATACCAAGTGTACTCAATACACTTGCCTTAGGAAAAAAGGCCACCAATTATAATGTCAATGCAAAGCTCCTTGGAATACACAACCATCATCGACATTGGTGATTGATAGTGAATTGAAAAAATCTTGTAAGCCAGCAAGAAATGATGAGCGTGTTAATATCCACAACCCTGAAATGCTTGTAATTTGGCGAGCAAACATTGATTGTCAACTAGTCTCGTCTAGACAAATTGTGTTGAACTACATTTCCAAATATGCATCAAAGTCTGAAAAAAAATTTGAAAGCTACATTGATATCTTGTAGAGGCTTGCAAATACAAATTCATTTGGGGACAAATCATTGCTTGCCTATCAAAAATTCATGATGAACTTGGTTGCAAATCATGGCATTGGTGCATAAAAAGCATGCCATATGCTGCAAAATTTTCCCCTTGTCAACTCAAGTCGGCATTTCCTATCTTTGAACATCAACAAGCAGACATTCCACCATTTGAAAATAGTTGATAGTGGTGACGAGCTTGCAAGTCGTTATATTCATTGTTACATGCAAAGACCAGCTGAAAGGAGACAATATCCCTTATTCAATCTACACAACTATATACATATCGAAAAAATCACAAAGGTGTGGGTTGGCATCCCTGACCACAACCTGTTGTCATCATTGTTTACCCATTGTTCAAGACCGCCCCCTCAAAGCAAAGTGGTAGATTTGAAACATTTTTCTAGTCAAAATTGCCACTATACAAGCCTTTCCAAAATGTTGAGGCAGACATAGGCCTCACGAGAGAAAGCATAACACAAAAATGGAGGCTATTTTATGTTGATGGCTATGACCCTTGACATGTCAATAGAGTTATCGCTCTCACTGCCAATGAAGAGGAAGGTGACAGTGATACTGATAGCATGCAATATCCGCCTCCCACATATGAATATGAATGGGAGTTGCTTTCTTGGCTTGGTGCTACAAACAATGTTTGCTTTGACCAGCTGCAACTATTTGGTAGACGGGACTTTGATCTATGTCACAAGTGGGATGCACACCATGTTCTATAGAATCTGCATAGCATTGATAAACAATTTATTTCAACAAGTAAATTACATACAGTTTAAGACACTCTTAGCTCGTTGGTAGCGCCTACACTTTGTCGTTAGCTATCTCCTAGGAAAAAGCTTGCTTTGAATATCATGGAACAACACCATCTTGGCCCATCTTCATTGTCACCGTTGTGTTTGATCATTCAAGGAAATGTTGGCACAGGTAAATCATTCCTTATAGAAAAGATTCAAAGAGCACTAAATACATCGCCAAATCAAAGAATGAATCCTTTTCTTGATTTAGTGCCAACGGGGGTGGCTGCTTACAATATTCATGCCTCCACAATGCATACAAATCTTCGGATACCAATTAGAGATATGAATCCATTAAAAGGACAACCATTGACCATATTTCAAGAGGAATTCAAACATATTAAGTACATCTTAATTGATGAAATGAGCTTCCTGGGGCCCAAGTTGTTGTTTAAAATAAATAGTTGACTATGGCAAGCATTCCCTGCTAGACATATGCAACCATTTGGTGGTGTCTCTATTATACTAGTGGGTGACCTGGCATAATTGCCTCATGTTTTGGACATGCTTATCTATGCTTCTCACTCCACAGCCGTTGGCTCTTTGGCACACTTTTAATATTATTGTCACACTTGACACTGTCTTTCACCAACATGGACAATCTGATACACAACAACAATTTCATACACTCTATTTGAATATTAGAAATTGTCAAGCATCCCAGTCTGGCTAGCAAATTCTTATGAATTGAACAAATTTCATGCTTTCAACTAAGAAAAACCAAGAGTTTGATGAAGCTACCCACTTATTCCCAACAAATAGTTTGGTTTCCTTGCACAATAAAAAAATGCTTTAGTAGTTAAATCTTCCCATTGCAATTAGTGTTGTTGAAAGTTCTCAGCAAACCACACTTGATTATGGGGATGATGAAGAACTTCAAGCAGAGCTCTTACTTGCAATTGGCTAGAAAGTAATGTTGACAACAAATCTTTGGGTGGTAACTGGCTTGGTTAATGGATCATTGGGTTTAGTGGAGGCTATCGTATATGGTAGGGGTGCTAGACCACCTCAACTCCCTAAATATGTTGTTGTTGACTTTCCAAACTACATTGGACCAGCATGGGATCAGGACAATCCAAGAGCCATCCCCATTCCCCTCATCACATGGGGTATCCAAAGGAAGCTCCCTTGACAATGGCTTGGGCAATAAAAATACATAAATCTCAAGGCTTGACACTAGAGAGAGCTACAATAGATATTGGAACTAAAGAAAGGAAAGGACTATTGTTCACAACTCACTCTTGTGTTAAATCAATAATAGGAATACGTATAGATCCACCTTTCTCTTTTGATAGGTACTCTAGGTTGCATTCCAACAAATACAATGCACTTTGAAACAAAGAAGAGGATCACCTCCAACAATTGTCTACATTCCCATCATGATGAATTTTTTCTTTTCTTGACAGTAACTATACCACTTCTCCTTTTCCTTTTCATTTCAATGCATTTAGAATTCCCACCATTTCTAATTTTCCTTCCTTCTCATTCCCTCCATAGTGCAGTTGCAATCACTTCTGCCAAGATATCCAAGGTTTTGTTTCTACAGTGATTACTAAGAGAAGTTGCTATTCAATTATTTCCCTACATTTCCCCTTGCCTTCAATAACAAATGTGGATTCCTTCCTATTCCTCGCTTGACCAAATATTATTTATATTTAATTTTTCTCTCAATACATTCCTCTCCTTCACTCAATGATGCCGCTTCCAGAGCTATCACCTTTGAACCATTTTTGTCTAACTATATCAAATTCTAACAAATTTAGATTGCAAACATTTTCAGCTATAACTGCAGATCTTGACAATTCTTAATAGCTTCATGCTCACAAGTTTTCCATGGTGTCCAAGTTGCAACTACATTCCATTTATATACTATAAGGTAAGGCTATATCTGCTTTATTCAATCTCTTCTTTCACAACTACATCTGAATTTTTTTGTGACAAATGCTACAACTATATATATTTTTAAAAATGGATAACACTAATTTCAAATGAAAAAAATTTCCAGGTGCCAAAAGAGAATTATATGGAAGTTATAATTGTAGACATATTGTCTCCTGCTCTCCATAGAAGGTATGCATGTATCTTGTTTATATGATCTTTTCTATTACAGATGCATTGGATATTATTTGTTATAAACTATAGAGCTATTTATATTTCCTGATTTAGATATTCTATACCATTGACACATGTTCGTTGCACTAAACTTCAAATTTTCCTTGTGTCTAACTACATTTCATTGAAACCATTTTAGATTGCAAACATTGTGAACTATAGATACACACCTCCACAATACTAAATAGCTTTGCAATCACATGTTTGGCATGTTCTACAAGTTGCAACTACATTCTACTTAGATAGAAGGTAAGGCTATATTTCCTTTATTCCATCTTTTATTTCACAACTACATGTCAAATTATTTGTCATAAACAATACAACTATATATATTTTCCAAAATGCAAAAGATTGGTTGTAACTAGATAAAATTTCTAGGTTAATGCTATGATATTTCCACAATCCATAATGCTTAAGATTTGTTGTTACTGGATATTTGATTATGTTTTTTTTTTTGGATGGACAAACTCACACACAATCAAATATCTAGAAACAACATATATTAAGCAAAAATTCTCAAGCGCCGAAAAATTGGTTTCACCATTGATCATAGTGGTGGGCAATATATGTTCTTTCTCAGGGGTTTGGTGATAGCCCATGTGGATGCATGACCCAATATGGTAGGTTGGAGAGTAGGCCTTCTTTTCTTCTATTCATGCTACATCCCATTGCACCCACAAGGTATGTCTACATCTTATTTATTTAATTCCTTTTATTGCGCATGCATTGCATATTATTTGTTATAAATTATAGAGCTCTTTATTTTCCCTACTTTACATATTGTCTACCAATGACACATATTCATTGCACTAAACTTCACATTTCCTTTCATTTTTTGCATACCATACTCGAAACAAAGAAATTATGTTTCACATAAGATAGTAATGTCTTACTGTTAGCTTATATTCATCAATACTATGGATCTTTTCATAGCATTAGATCTTCTATGAGGTCAACCTCGCTGCAAGTTCGGTTTTCAAATTGTATTATGGGCATTTTGAGGAAGTAATGTTTTGTAAATGACATTTGACAATGATTAGAAATAAAATAGATAAATATAGTTTCAAATTTTTGTATCAATCTTCAATAGAATTGTGTGGATATAATCATCTCTTTATTCTTAAGGTTTTGCATGGCTTATGTAAATAGACTTATTTGACATTTCAATGATACTCTAAGCTTTCACATAAT
This sequence comes from Sequoia sempervirens, assembly GCA_007258455.2. Classification (NCBI taxonomy): domain Eukaryota; kingdom Viridiplantae; phylum Streptophyta; class Pinopsida; order Cupressales; family Cupressaceae; genus Sequoia; species Sequoia sempervirens. The sequence goes on from VDFB02193867.1 coordinate 636,305,328, forward strand.
TGTATTACATTTTTGAGATAATATATTGTCCATTGCTCCAATCAATGGTGGCATCAATGTTCCATAAAACACTCAGAATACAGCTTTTGCATGGCTTTATTGCTGTGAATTTTTTACTTTTCTGGGTTTTCTCATCTCACTCATTGTTGAAACCAATATTATTTGATTTATGGCTTCCATTTTGTGGATGTGGTTGTAATGCAGTAAAATAGTTAATGTTATACAATTTATCTTAATATATTGTTGCATTTTCCATAGATTGGTTATTGTGATTTTTTCTCTTTTGTGAATATTGTTACTAAAACCAATATTCTTTCATTTATAGCTTCTACTTTCTGGCTATGGTTGCAATGCAATAAAATAGTTAGTGTTATACAGTTTATGTTTCTTTCAATAAGGCATTCTTTTCCTTGGACTATATTGTTTCATTTTCAAAAATATGTTGTTGAAAGGGTTGTATTGCTTCAATCTTTTATATAGTGTTGTCCACAAAATACTATATTATTTTTTACAACCGATACTACTACATTTATGCTTTGCATTTTGTTACAACTACGCAACACAATGTATCAATCGTGTTTGTATCTACTATGACATATATACATATTTGTACATAGGATAAATACATTATCTCCATCTGCTATGACATATATCCAACTCTGCACAACCCTTTGTTAGTTACTCCTCCCAATGGTGACATTGATGTTCTATCCTTAATTCGTCCTTAGTGTGTACACATCGCTTCCATTTGGTGTTCCCCTCTACCTATCAATTCATCATTTCATGTCACTACACGTAACTACTAGTTTTTTTTTGTTTTTTTTATAATCTACTTAAGGCTATATGTGAAATTATTGTAATGTCTTTACTTTAAGAACCTCTACTTATACATCTATGGATTTTTCATCTTTTACATATTTCAAGATCCCTTTAATGTTTGCTATGAACCAACATATTAAGGATTGTTGATGAATGAATTGGGCCTAGATTTGTGTCTTTTCAAGCCCTAGTTTACTTGAAAACTTTTTTAAAATAATTTAATAGCACTTTTTCATATTTTAAAAATATTTTTTAAGAATTATTAATTTTAAATGATACTTTATCCAAAAATAACTTGATTAACTATTTTGCACATTAGAACAACATTTATAACTATCATTGTATTTGTCCATGAGAACTTATAGGAATGTCCGCCTAATCCTTGTAGAGATTAAAGTGTAGGAGGGGGCCTTCATCATCATCGGACATCGTCATTCAATGATTCTAATCATAGGATTTTTTTCATACCTTTGTACATGACAATCTCCAAAGGTTATACAAATTATTTAATTAGCTTCTTAGGAATTACTAAGAATTCTAAGCATATTTAAAAAATTTCTAACAAAAAGTTATATTAGGGGCATAAATTTTAGCAATGCATCTCTTGAGCACATTGAGACAAAGAAAACTATCATTGATGACTTCATTGGCTAATCTCTCCATCTAACTCTTTTATTGCATATTAATATTTTTTATGGTATGTCCATTTATGTTCTTTCAATTTCATTTTTTCACTTTTTGGGTAAGGTTTTTTTTCCTTGCATACATATATTCATGATTTTTTATTAGGAGATAAAAGTGGGAATAAATTATATCCTCATCCACAATGGTTACACATTGTGATGTATCTTTAAGGTGTATCTCCTAAAACATGATTTTCAAATTATCATATTCATGATTCAAATATAGTTAATATATACATAAATGAGAGATAATAATGTGATACTATGATGTGGAATGGTAAATATTTGATGTGATGATATGTAATCATTACTAAAGTGACTTGGTTCAAGAACTAGGGTTTTGACTTTTTAACCAATATAATTGATGAAAAATACTTAGTAATTATTGAGTGATCTTTTAAGATGGTAGGTTCACATAATTTGTGAAACCTTTAGATTGTTTAAATGACCTAGGGTGATGTCATTGTATACATGACTTATTTATATAATTCAAAATTTTGCATAAGTAAAAATAACATCTAGTTACCAATAAGTCAACTTGGGTCCATAAATAATTTTAAAACTAGACAAGGGGTCAAGTCTATAACTATAGCTATAAACTAACTCAAGGTTGTAGTAGGGGAAATGACAATCTAATATTTCTAGAAATGTTTTGAACTTAGAAGTAATATGATGTTTCTAAGTGTAGAACTAAATATTGGGTTAGCAAGATCACCAATTCAATAAAAATTATGTGCTAGGTAAATGCACAAGTTAGGAAATCTACATACAATGATGTAGAAAAAGAGGTTCATCCTTAAATTTCAACCTCACAAGGGATATGCAAAGATTATTAAGAAATCATACTAAGAAATAAATAAATAGGTAGGCACAGTTGAAAGAAAATTAGTGATTCGGCATGATGAGCCTAGGATTTGAGGTATAGGACTACAAAGAAGTGACTCTAGATGTTGTCCCAAGTTTGTAAGTGGATTTAAGGCTACAAGGGGTGTAGATTTATCAAAAAATTGAAAATTAAAGAAACATGGGGTTATAAAATAAACTAAGATATTTGGTAATGACATACTTGGAGAACTTGCATATGCTTGATATAACCAGTCAAGGAAATGCTACATTTAGATAATGTGTTGATGCCTTTAGGTTGCTTCATTCACACGTCAATGATCATATTCATTTGAGACCCCAAAGCCATCCCTTCATGCTCTTATGATGACACTCCTTTCCTTTCTTTATGATTTTTATCCTTGATGCCATTGGACTTGATGTCCAACATGAGACCCATCTCTATGCCATATTTGTGAATTGGATGCTCAACCATTTTTTAACATGTTCATTTTTGTGTTGTATGTTTCATAGGTTGCATGTTATGCATTTCATGTTAATCATGCTTGTTGAGCTATTATGCATTTGATGTCAATCACTTTTATTGTTCTATTATGCATTTATTTTTTATTATATGTGTGTTGGCTTATTATACTTTAGATGTTGATCATGCTTGTTAGCCTGTTATAGTTTAGATATTGATCATGCTTGTTGGTGTGTATGTTGTGATGATTTACTTTACTAAATGAAATATGTAAGATGCATTGGATGCTCGTACTGACTAGTTTTTTTTATCCATGATCCCTTATTTTGCACAAATGATGTGCTTATAATTAAGTGATTGTCTCCTAGCATGGGGAGGTGGACCTAAGGGCACCACATGGATTCATGGCATGAAAACCACCATTGGGGATCAGTGTGATTGGAGGCTTCATCTTGGAGGAGCTATGGAAAATGTGCAAGTGGAGGTTCTCTCCTTTAGTTTCTCATTTCTATATAAAATGTATATCAAGGACATTTTATTCCTCTCATGTAATTGTAACATTATTATTGTGTTGCTTTTTTATAGGAGTGTGATCCTTTTATGTTGGGAATTAGCCTCCATCTTGTAATCAAGTAATGAACTTAGTAATTGTTGATTACAATCTTTGTAAGTAAGGTACATGTGAACTTTATAATTATTTCATATTTTTTATTTTATATATTGTGATGTGATTTATGTTTTATCCATATTTAGAATAAAATCCTTCAAATGGAATGGTTTAATATAATCATTTAATATTTTTCCACATCTCTTCTTGTGAGGGTATTGGCCCATTTGTAGCCTTGAAACATTAATAGCTACGCATGTTTGAATTAAATTATTATATGTTGTATGTTTGTGGGGAAATATTCATTGTATTATCATAATGTATGAGTTCCCCATTGTTTCCTTGAGCCTATCTCAAATAGTTTGTGGAATAAGCTTGGCTTTTGTAGTTGCTTTTTCATGTTTTATTGGCAATTCCCTACTATGTTTTAGAGCTAGTGTAGCCTTGTGTTGTGGTTCTTGGGGTTTGATTCCTCTAGAGAGGCCCTCATATGACTATTACAATTTCCATACTCCCTTGAATGTTTATATCAAACCTTTTTGTAACATATCATAAATTGAGGAAGTTATGTCTTGTTGAATGTGGAAGTGGAGTCTACTAGAAGTATGTGCCTTAGTCCATTTTTGGAAATTTATGTTGGGGTATCAAAATTTTAGTAAGTTTGATACCATGTAATTTTGTGCCTTAGAGTTGTATTTCCTTGTGCTAGGCCATCAAACTTGAGGGAAGTTCAATGCCCAAGGATTTTTGTGCCTAAAAGTTTTAATCATCACTTGTATTAGGGTATTGATTTTATAGGAAGTCTAATACCAAAATATTGTGCCTTCAAAAATGATTAGGGTATAAAACTTGTAAGAAGTCTAATACCAAGGTGTTTATGCCTTAGATTATTTTTCTTGGGCTCACATTAGGGTATCAAGAAGTCTAATACCAACCCTTTTCATGCCTTCGAATCTTTTAGCAACTCCTTGTTGGTTGTGAGAAGTATAATAACAATCTATTTCATGCCTTGGGAATCTATTTTCCAATTGTTGGGGTATCAGACACTAGTGCAGTTTGATACCATGTTGTTAGGTATTAGAATTTTGTGAGGTTCAATATCAATCTCTATGGGTATTGGACTTTAGTGAAATCCAATACTGGTCCCTTTGAGGTATTAGACTTTAATGAATTATGTATTGATTCTTTGGTATTGAACTTTACAAAAAATTGATACTAATTCTTTTTAGTATTAAACTTCAATGAAGTCTGATACTAGTTCTTTTGGGTATCAAACTTCAAAGAAGTTTGATACCAATTGAAATAATATTCTCAGGGTTTAGTCCTTGGTGATGCCTGATGTGGCTCCAACTTGGGGGAAAGACCAATACCTTTCAAGGCTTAAGGCCTTGAGTTTATTTTGTAAAAATGTTAAGATCTTGCTAGTGGATTCTTGGGTCCAATCATGGTGTTCTTTCTCTCAAATTTTTAATTTTTTTTCTTCTATCACCATACCTTGTGCATTGATGTTTGTGCCAAGTGTGTCATCAAATTATTATGACACCTTGTAAATGTCTTTATGTTGTGTTGCTTTGTTAATGCCACTTTTGTTTCATTTCAAATATTTTTCATTGTGCTTTTTTCGTTAATATCCTAGTCATGTGGCTTGGGATGTTACACATCGCATCATATAATTCCTCAATAAAAATATATAAAATAATCAACATTTAACATAACTACCATCTTTTGCATAGACCAATATTGTCTAAAAATTTAGCCAAGAGTGCATATAATTAACTAATATTTTATTCTCACTTTATTTGAGTAGAACTTTTACTGTTTCTTTTCAAAAATATATTTTCTCATAGATTTTTCCCACTAACTAAGTTATAAAAAAGGTTCCTTGCAAAGGTAAAGAAAATATAATCTTTCCAAAGTAAGTCATATTTTAAATAAATATAACATACCATTACATCATATCATTCTAAAGAAACAATGCCAAACAATCATACATTTTACATCATTTGCATATGTTCATAATGTCTAAAGTTCTAGTCAATAATACATATATTTGATTAATCTTTATATTTTACTTTAAATTATTAGTTTATTTAAGTTCTATAATTTTAAAAATTCAATTAATGTTTAATTTCAAATATGTATTTCTTATAAAATTTTCTTACTAATTAAATTAATATATATTAAATAAAATTTATTAAAAAAATAAAATAAACTTTAAATTCTTCAGAGTTTCAAGGGATAGAAAACGAAGAACAATATAATTATTAATTTACAAAATCATTACATTATATCATTTCTCAATAAGTAACATGAAATAAACAATATCTAAATATAATTTTATTCTTCATAGACCAATCTTGTTTGCATTTTATTCATAAGTACATGGATTTGACTAATGTTTACATCTTACTTTCTAATTACAAGCTTAAAAATGTATTTTCTTTTGTAACTCATGTAATGTGCAAGATTGAGAACAACAAAGAAAATAAAGATGCGTCTACTTAATTACATAAAAAATCCAAATTTCATACATCTTTTGTAGTTCAAGGAGAGAAATCATTAATGGGAACTATTTCTTCAAATACTGGTAGTCGTCGATATTTTTTACGAGGTAGATTCACCTCAATGTTGATTCTAGCTTCCCAATCAACCATATCTAATGCATTGTCACCACTCAATAGTTCTATCGAGTCAGTGGAAGATGAGAGCAATCCATTTTTGTTGTTTGAATAATGATTCTCTCCATCACTAAAAGAATAAGATTCTTTTTCATAATTATTATGATTAAAGAATCTTGATAAGGATCTCTTAGAGCCTCCTTCATGTACTTGAAAATCTTGAATTTCCTTCAACAATTGATTTGCTCGCTCCAATGATCTGATGTCTTTTTCATGCAAAGAAATAATATTTTCTAGTACCATAGCTGCCTCCTTGGCCTTGCCTTGCCTCAACAAACAGACACCCAAATTGCATGCCTTGTTGGCATCTGCAACAAAATATAATGCCTTCCTACACATAATTTTGTTTACAAATTCATTATATTCAAAATGACTAGACAATGAACAATAGATACATTGCAATCAACACACTAATTATTTATATGAAAAATACATAAACGACAAATAAATTAACATAATACACCAATTATTTAAAACCTTCCTTTAAAACATCATATCGAAAATAAATTTTATAATTTAAACAATATATAATCTCTAAAATTTACCTATATGCTACTTCAGCAGCAACATAATTGTGTTGTTGCATATATGCCCAGCCTAAATTGCCCTGTCAATAGAATCTATACAATCACTTTCCATTGCTTATCCCCTAAAAAATAAACATAAACAATGCAAACATAATATCTAAAATACAAACTAAATATAAGTATATTGTAAGTGCATTTGCATACCAAAATCCGACTGGTCTCTTCTTTAATAGAGAGCTGAAACTTCTTCCCATGTGAGCGAGCTGTCTTGGTGGAGTTACCATTAAAAACAATTCCATGTTGAATGAGGCACAACTTCTCTTTGAGCAACACAATTTGTTCATCCACCCTTCCACATTTCTACAATAAATATAAAAGTGAGATCCCAAACTTTTGATAAAGAAACATTCTTCTAGATTGATTGTATAAATAATTATAATGATTTTTCCCTACAATTATAATTTAAACTTTATGTTTATATATTTATTTTTTATATACAATCATTAAAAAAAAATAGACATTTTGTTTACATACCAGATAATAATTTATGACTTTTATATTTAAAAGAATAATATTTTTTTTTTTTAAATGAATGAAACGAGAAACAGATTAATAAAACAGTTTTCTAAAAATAAAAAATTTAAAATTTATTTTATCACTTCGAAACTTACTCTTAATATTTATTTAAAAAAAAGAAAACTATTCAAATAAGTAATAGTTCCCTCTCATAAACAAAAAGTAGCTTTTTATGGCCCATCATAATTAGAGCTTATCCACAGTCATTCTTTTCATGGTAGCCATATGTGGACGAACTTCCTCAATTTAAAATCATCAAAGCAGAGGTTACTTCTATGGCCCATTACAATAAAAGCTTGTCCATAACTACAACAAATTATGATAGTTTTGATGTTATAATCATAGTGGGACGAGTTTCTCCATAAAACGTTTAACTGGATTCTAATTATCCTAAAATCATATGGTAAAAATCATATTCAGTTGTATCAGATGCCCAAAAAAATTGAACAGTTGTATGTATAGTTTTTTTTTTTTTTAAGATTCTCAGTTATATTTAAATCAGGTAAATTAATGTTAAGTGTTGTTGTTTCTGTGTGAGGTTTTTCTATCAATATTTCGGATAACATTTTATGATCCATCATCAGAATTGGACGTTAAATTCTTCACATAGATTCAGAGTGACGATCCATTAATCTATAATTAGAAACAAACTAATTTTCTCAAATTAAAATAGAAGAACAAGAAAGTAAATATTCTATTAAATTAGCATAATTAGAACCAGAAATCCTCTGATATCCCACTTCACACTTAGCATAATCTGATTCCTGCTAAACTCTTTATCAGTCATACCCACAATCTGCTTTTAATTAGACTACTATTTCTCTTCAAATCTCATGGAAATTTTGAAACTTCAATTTGAACATAAGAATTCCACATGATCTGATTGGATGTATAGGCAGATAGAGTATATATACCTTATAAAGATCAAGCAGAACGTTGTCAAGGGATTCCTGAGCTTGAAGAGAGCAGCGGTGTCTGAAGGATTTAATTGCCTCAATGGCTTCATCTGTTCGTCCCAGCTGCTTCATCACAATGGCCATGTCCTTCAGTGCGCTCTCTACGCGGTCTCCTGCATTTATAGCTGCCCAAAACAGAGCTATGGCCGCCTCTGGATTCTTCTCTACAAGCTGTTAAATCCTAACATTCCATCACTTAAATTTCTTCTATGCGTTGTGATCAACACCCCTGCTTACATATAAGAATTAATGGCATTATAGAAAACATACCTGAACTTGCTTAGCCCTGACGTAGGGAGTGTCCCCAGTTGGAACCTTGTGCATAGGAGCAAACCCCTTCATCCAACCTGAACTGCTGTCTCTCCCCACCATTTTTTTATTACAGCAGTGCTTGCATGTTAAATGGGTTTCACCTTACAGGAGAATTCAAACCAAATACTAGGCGCAGTACAGATCAATCTTGGGCTTTGAAATCATAATCTACTCAAACAATAAGGAAATTTCTATGGACAAATGGTAGGCGACTAGTGGGTGTGGCCAAATTTAAGGGCCCAAAGGAACCCTAATACCGAAGACTTGTTTCAGATCTTCTGGTGTGGACTGTCGTTACTCCATAGTGCAATGAATAGAGAATAGATGCATTGAATCTGGACGGAAATGAGTCCGCGTACGTTGGGTGGTTCATGCACCTCCCTAAACCATATTACAAAGGCCTACTGTAAGGTGTAGATTCATTCCAGAGTTCTTGGAATGCATGCGCAATGTCCCGTACAGTAGCTATTTAAGCCTCTTTTGGAATTTCTCGAACAGTAATAAGCTTTGTTAATGGATCCAAAGACTGTCTGTCGTACGATGGTGGATTTGTAAAATAAAACTCCAATTATTGTCGATTTAGCGCATCTGGCCGGCATACGTCACCTGACAGTTGCGTAAGACACTAATAGAAATGAATGAGGTATGGTATTTTTATCAAAATTCTAATCCTAATCTTAATTGAATGCTATTTTAAATTGTAACTACTTTGAGATTAGGGTTTCATATTTATCTTTCTAAAAATAATATTAAAATATATTTAAAATAATATTTAAGTTTTATTGAAAAACAAACTGTTTTTCAAATTCATTTTAGGAAGTTAACAATAATGACTGCGTTTTTTTTTTCAAAAGATAAGAAAATAAGATTTAGAGTGGATATGGATTTGCATGTCATTTGAACGTCAATTTCTAGCTGAAGAGTTTTTCCTTACACATTGTTTTTTAATGGATGCCATTGTAATACACCTCTAGCATAATTAAAAGTATGAAAATTGTATAAATGAACATCAATTGAAAACTTTGATTATTGTATATTTATGTTATTTTTTCTTGTTAAGAAAAGTAAGTTATTAGGGTTTGTGGGTTGATTACCAAATCTAAACATTCAAAAGTTTGTACACTATTTATATATAAGAGAATAGAAAATTGATTCAATAGAGGAAAGGAATCATATCCCTCTAAATTATTAGTTTTCTAATGGTGGGGTATTCATTACACTTTTTCAATTATGACTTTCACTAGCTTTCTAATGGTGTGGTATCCATTAGACCTTACAATTGTAATTCACAACTATTAGAGTGTACTAAATGTAATAATTAGTTTATAAATGACATTATCATATGAATTTGATTCATGACATCACCACATCATTGATTCATTTATCATTGAACCTTAGATATGTCTGTTGGGAAAAGGTGTCTCAATTGCATTCTTAATGTTCATTTTAATGCATTCCATATGCACATGCTATTTTATTTTCTTGTGATTTTCTCTACTTGTGGGAAAGTTGGCATCCCACTTGAAAGATGACCAAATTTTATCTTTAATGAGCTTTTGGCCTCGCATGAGGTGGGTATCCCACTTTGACGCGGCATAGTTTCGCCATGTGTCAACATCTTGTGGTGTATGTAAGGTCATTGTGTATCAACATCTTGTGGCACATGTAAGATCAAATTCTATAACTCATAGGAGCATGTAAGAGATAGGTTATATTAAAATCTTGATGAACATTACGACATGTTGATACACTTGTCATCGAATCATCGAATTGATTGATAGAGAATAAAATAGCATGCCCAAGTTTATATGATCATATTATGACTTGATATATACCGAGACAAAACATGACTAAATTTTCTAAAGTTAAAAAGTCAAAATATTATCTTAACATTGGTAAAAATCGATACTAACACTAAAGACAGGTAAACTCACTTTAATATTGTCCTCCCTTCTTTGCATGAACACGCAAAAGTGACTCGAAAGTCGCATAAAACAACTAAAAATAAGTTGGCACCGAGAATTCGTACAATAATACAAACACGTATAATATGACTTTTGTGAATTAAAAAAAAGGTAAATGCACATGACTATCTAAGATGTTAGAGGCCCCACATAGACGAACTTGACTTGAGAGGCCCATGGTTGTTTGATAGCTTTACTAGTAGATTGCATTTTATGCGTTTCTTTTAATAATAGAATTACCTATAAGCCAAAAGAAATGGATGTAGTTTGTTTTTTTAATAAAATGGAATGGAATTATGCACTAAAGACACAAATAGGTAGGAGTAGGAATCAAAGTAGCATATAGTTTTAAAAAGGAAACAGTTGGAATAAAAGAAGTTTATTTTAAAAATAAATATTTTTTATAATAAAATAGAGTTTTAAAAAAACAAAATAATTATATGATTAAATTAATGGTGAAAAAGAATTAAATAATTAAAATTATAAAGTTTATATTAGTAGAGGATTCTAATCATTTGAGTTGTTCAACTTTCTATTAGAAAAGTCTTTTTCATGAGCTTACAAAAGTATAATATGTATTTTCACATAATATAATTTTAATATGATTAAGTTACAAAAATAATGTTATCTATAAGTTTAGTCAAGAGTCTACACATTTAGCTATTTATGGCATCTCACTTTCTAGTTAATTTAGTTTGTAAATATGTTGCCTATCATTTAGCCAATTGATTTAATTTGTTTAAGTGAGAATAAAGTAGTAAGGAAATAAATATTTTAAAAGGAAGTTGAGGTGAAATATACTTCCTACATTAATTTGTAAGAGGACAATGTGCAAAATCAAACAAATCATAAAGTTATAAAGAAATAAATACAAAAGTATGTCAAAATAAATACCCCACTCCAAAGCAATTCAATGTATTATTTAGTAAAAAAAAGTTGTACAATACACGTGTAGTGTTTAAGTCTTTTATATTTGGTAGCATAACAACACCTACAAAATTCACTATCAAACTTCTATCTCAAGTTCCCAATAAATAGAAGAAACAATACATGAAACTATCAAATGGGAATCACATAATCATGAGCTAAAACCACCTAAAATGTGGCACCCAAATCTCTAGTTAGAAATCCAACAACCGAACCCCAAGATGAGTCTACAAGCTAAAATTAACACATTCCTTCCACTTGTCATAAGCTCACCATAATGCACTTATTGATTAAAGGGAATTATATCTTCACTTTATTATTTTCATCCAAAGATGTCTTATGATGTATCATAACATGCATCATTAGTTGATCAACAAGTGTAAATCCCTCTTACATATCTTTTGTATGTCATATATTTTTGTTTCCAATACAAGAGGCCATAAATTTTGGTCCAAAAGATCATTGAGGCCTTTTTCTAATTGTATATCTCAATGATATATATGCATCAATGGTCAATTTCAGTGATTTTGAATAACTCAAAATTTATTTAGGCCAAAAATAAACTTTATAGTCCAAAAATTAAGTTTTTTCTATTATACAGCTCAAAAATAATAATGTCTACAATCTTAACATTAGGAGCAAGATTCATACACCTTTCTTAAAATTCTCCCACTTGTTACACACTTTGCAAAAACAAAGAATGCCAACTCTTATGAATTAATTTCTAGGGGCCAAGATGCACATAGACTCATAGCACCACTTAAACTTTTATGTGCTCAGTGGCTTTGTCAATGTATTTACAACATTCTACAAAGTGTCAACTTTCTCCAACATCATCCTCCTATTCTCTACCATATCACAGAAAATGGCACTAGGCATCAATATAGTTCATTATTGCATGTGAGATTAAGTTCTTTGCTAAACATATGACACTCTATCACATAGAACTATAATAGCTCATATAATTGGCCACACATTTGAACACAAACATTTATGATAAATGAATTCCTTACAAGAACGAGTAGCTATCATGTACTCTAGTTTGTATAGTAGACAAAGTGACCACCTCTTGCCACTTATTCATCAACTAATTCAACACAATCAAATATAGTGAAAATATATCCACTAGTGGATCTCTTGCTATCAATATCCTCTACCTAACATGAATCCACAAATATCAACTAAGTATTTGCACAAGAAAAGAATTATTTAAATATTTAAACAAATATTTACTTGTGGTGCATCTTTGGAGCTGTGTTTAGCCACATTAAATATTTATGTGGGTCCATTTGTAAAGTTGTACTGTAACATTAGTTAGATATTTTGTGTGTGGATCACACATTGAAAAAATATATAATATTAGGAAAACTTAGTATCAAAAAGTAAAATGTTGGAGTTAATCATTTTGTACTATCACAATTTTCAAACACATGATTTTGTTAATACCACAATTGTATTTGTGTGAGGTTAAATGTCCAGAAGAAAGAACATATTTAGTGGTTGGATTAGTAATCATATAATTGAAATATCTTGTAAAGTGCACACATGTGAAGCATGGCATGAGATGTACATTTACATGATTACTCATTATGCTTCAAGGATACCTATAGGATGCATTGAACAAGCTTGATGTTTTAAAAATATTCATGGGGACTCTATAACTATATTATAACATTTTCATCACTAAATAATGCATTGAGTGTGGATTCTTTTGGATGATGGATTTTCTCTCATGAGAATTTTTCAAGATATTCTAATATATCTTGTATTTAATCTTGTGGCATGCCTTTGATATTTATATTAAGGTTATTTTGTATGCTTATATCTATGATTTTCTCTCATATGGTTATGTAAGAAATTGTTTGATCATCTTGACAATTTCCAAAAAAATGGTATAAGAGCTATGGTTGTGATTAAGAGAGTTGAGAACTCCCTTATTGTGTTTTACCCTTATTTGAGAATGTATATTGTAAAGTTAAATCCATGTCAATGTTGGAGAGATTTTAAAAATTTCAAGGTACATATTTCGAGTGTTGTGAAGGTTGTGAAAAATGTAGGCATATGGTTGGAGTTTTTAGATTTGTGGTCATTATTATAGATCTATACTTGAACAAGATTTGATAAAAAGGGCTTCTTTCTTGGTGTTCATTATGATGATTTATTGAAGATGTTATAAAAATGACCTTTTAGAATAAAAAATCCTCACCATTAGATCCAAGAGGCTTGAGATATGAATATTGACATAAATTTTGATATATTTTTGCCACTAAGGCTTGGTGTAGAAAAATCCCTTGGTTTAATCATATAATCATATTGTGATAGGTCGAATATATGTGTTAGAAAATGAGCAGCAAACTAAAAAGTGCAAATAAACACCAAAACAACCTACACCTCAAGATTAGCCTAAGTTGGAATCAACACAAGATAAAAGCAACAAATAGAACTTTATATCTTGTCTTGAATCGATCATTTGGTTGGCCCTTCGATCTTTGATGTGTATGCTCCTTGGATGGAAAGATATGAAAACTAGATGAGGATGTGAGGATGGATGGAAATGGAAAAAAGCATGAAAATGGCTAAGTGTAGATTGAGAAATAAAATTGCAAGAGTTTGGCTAGCAAAATGATCTCCCCTTTAAATGAGAGAAAAGAGGGGGTATTTATAGTAATTTTGAGAATTCCTATAAGAGATGGATGGCCAAGATTGAACCACCAATGATCAAGATGTAGGGCTAAGGTGAGTTGAGAACTCACAAGCCCTCACATCTTGACATGTGGCATGTGATATAGCCCTAAAAGGTGAAGTGGACATGAGGTGGAAGGATAGTACATGACATGAGGGGGGTACAAAGTACCTTGGGATTGGACAAGATCTCTTCATAAAGGAGGTGTTTGTCCCTATGTGGGTGAGAGGACATGTGAGGAATTAAAAATTCCTCAAATATCCTCATGGGGAGAGGGGAAAGAATAAAGAATAAACGGAGGACATGTGGGAAGAAGTGAAGGAATTAAAAATTCATTTTGAGTGTATTGGGGGATTAAAGGGTGAATTAAAAATTCACATGGCAAAGTGGAGTGCCTTGCCCAAAAGGAGAAAGCCTCTAATAAGGTTGACCAAGGACACATGTCATAAAGGACATGGGGAAGAGAAAAGGAATTTAATATTCTTTGAAGGATAAGAGTGGAATTAAAATTCCTCAAAGGACTTTGGGAAGACAAAAGGAATTAAAAATTCCTTGGGGGATGGGAAGAGTTGACTAAAGGGGGTGATTAGACAAGTTGATGAGGGGTTAGAGGAAGGTTAGGTGGCTAAAAAAGATTAGAGGCCAACTTGCAAAAGTTGGAGGATGTGACACCTCCTAATCAAGGATTAGGAATGTGCACATGATGAGATTAGAAGATGGATTAGGATAAAGATAAAAATGATGGAGGATGTGTGACCTATGAGGAATTAAATAAATGTGATATTTATTTAATTCATTTGATAAAAGGGGAAGGTATTTAATTATTTAACTAGATACCTTAGGGATTAGAAGAGCTTTAGAGGGATTAATTAAATAATAGTGATATTACTTAATTAATGCGGATAAAGGGGATAAATTTGGATAAATCAAGTGTCCAGATTTAGGTGTCTACATTTTGCCCCTCTTTGAGATGGTGTTATGAAGTAGCATCATTTCAAAGAATATTAAAACATAGAACCTAGAAGAAGATGGTTAGATTGGGAAAGATGCCCCAATCATTCCTTTGAATGATTAGGAAGGGAAAAAGATGATGAAAATTAGGGATGAAGGATTCCCCCTCGAGAGGACATGCGGGTTCAAGAGAACATGAGTGTTCTCTCGAAATGGATGAGATGATGCAAGAGGACATGCAGGTTCAAGAGAACATGAGTGTTCTCTCGAAATGGATGAGATGATGCAAGGGGAGATGAAGAAGATGATGCAAAGACAACAAGAGATTGGGAGGGGAGAGTGATGAAGGATGAATGGATGGGGGGGATTGTAATAGATGAGGGATACATGCAAGAGGATGGAATGGAAAGTGAAATGCAATCCTAATGCAATTTTCCATCTTCAGAGCACTAATTTTTGCTATAGCAAAAGACACGATACACCAAGGTATAAAGGACCAAGGAAAATTAGTGTCTAATGCATGAAACAAACACATCAAACAAGAAGGTTATCCCAACACCCCAAAGTCACAATGACCTTGGTCGGGCCAGGTATTGGGATAACCACAAGCACACAAGGATGCCCCAACGTAACACAAGACCTCAGGGATCTTGGTGGGTACCACGTGGGACAACCGAGAAGACAAAGAAAAGATCAAGACATACCCCTATGTTGACTAGTCAAAGTACACCATGATATGATGGATCAAGGCGACTATGACAAGTGATGATAGGGAGCTTAAATGATAAACAAAATCCAAAAGCATCAAAAGATCACAATGAATTTCAAACGTCCTTTTCCATAGGATCAGGGGATGGATGGGATTGATGAGGTCTATTAGGAAGGATGCATCCTGTTGAGACCGATGATGGATACTAAACTAAAAGATCGATATGACGCAGGATATTCAAAACTAATTGGATTTGATGATACAAGTGAATCTCATTCGTTAAGAACCAGCTAGATGAGGGCATAGCTTAACGACACGACACAAGAGACATGACACACGATAGGAGACTGACACATCCTAGCAACCTAGGGGCTCGACGGTCGATCAAAGATTAGCCTTGCCTATGTGGAAGCACAGAGCCCTCATAGTTTGATAAAAGGTTGACGATAGACCATGATGGAGATTTTGATGGATGACCAAGATAGGATGGAGAATAGGAGAAAAGTGGACAATATAGATCGATGATGGAGGGAACCCCGAGGACGGATCAAATGATCAACCTTGCCTACGTGAAAGCGCGGAGGCAATGTAGTTCGACAGAAGGCCAAAGACAAGTGATGGATGAAAGATGATGAGATAACCCTAGATAAGGGGATAAAATGATTGGACTGACAAGATGGGACAAGATAGACCTATTAGATTGGATCGGAGGATGGTGACCACACAAAGCTCAAGGATGGGATAGTTATCCAAATCATCAACAGATGAATTGGGAGGATGATATGATGGAGAGATACCAATGACAAGGGATTATAAGATGGGATGAGGAGAAAGAGATGAGGATTGGGAGATGAAAAGGATTCATTGGATTGATGGATAGGCAGATAAGGATTTGGAGATGAAAAAGACTGGTTGGATTGATGGATAGGAAGATAAGGATTTGGATGAGGAAAAGGTTACCAGATGGATAGATGAAAATGGATTCCATGATGGAAGGATAGGAAGATAAGGATGGGGAGATGGATATAGGGATTGTGTGGAGGGATGGGAAGATAAGGATAGGGAAATGAAAGGGATTGTTTTGATGGAATGAATGATGTCTCCAAGGACTATATCACAAAGGAAGATAGATGCCCCCACTCTAGATATGTCATGTGCGGGGAGGAATGAAGGATGGAAGACAAATGGATGGGAAGATAAAAGAGTGCGATGGATGAAGATAGGATGTAGGGATAAGGAAGGGAGATGGAAGGTAACATGACAGGTGGATAAGGAAGATAGACGAGTGCAAATGAGGATTAAGATAGTGTGCGGATGAGGGGAATGTATGCCGAGAGGTGTCCAAAGTGTGCTTATATGTTTGCCCCATTGTTATCAAGATCACAAGGAGGATGGAAGGATTGGGATAAATGAGATATGCCAAACAAGATGTGTAAGTTCAATAGGGTGGAGGGGATGGACGAAAATTATGTATAGCAAGAAGATGGGTGCATAGCTGAAAGCGTAGCAGGAAGCATAGCAGATGGAGGGAATGCATATCAGGAAGCTGCCCCAAGTGCAGATAGGGATTTACAGATGATGCATGTTTGCCAGGTTTTCATCATGGTACTTATCCAAGGTGCTTGTTTGCCAAGTTTTCACCATTGGACAGATTGTTTCTCTTTACTATTTTTTTTTTTTTTTGGAGTTTTTGACTTTTTTGGATTTTTGGACTTTTTGCATAGCATGCAAAAGGAGATGGATAAGGATAGGGAGGCGAATAAGTGGATTTAATAGACATGCGATAAGGATATGGATGAAGGACTCAAGCATCAAGTTCTAGATGAGGTATTAAGAGCCCATGTTCGAACCAACTATTGGTTGTTGGTACAATCTTATGAGGATAAATGGATTATGCAAGAGGATGAATTAGAGGGATTTGAGAGGGGAGATACATGGGATAATGGATGGGATGCTACAAAGGGTATGGATGGAATGATGGGGTGGATATGTGATGGGGAGATGTGTTCAAGACCAACATTAGCACATGTAGTGGGGGATGTGAAAAGATAATAGGATTAAGGGATGAAGAATGTGGGGATAATGGAGAAGATGGAATGGTGAATTTTGAGACATAGGGACCCAAAACAGACTTAGGAGAGGGTGGATGAGAATGATTAGCTTTTGGATTAGCAACTTTGGATGTTCTTACAGATTTTTCATGTGATGGCATTGCATCTTTTTTCTTTGGGATCCACATGGTTTTGATTTTTGCTTTGTTGGGCCTTTGTGGCCTAAAGATTTGATTTGGATTTAGATTTTTCTTCTCTTCACCATGTCTTTTAGAGGGGACATGGGGAGCTTTAGATTCATGTGGATATGTAGATTTATGCATTTTTGTGTCAGCATCCAAAGTGTGTTTAGTAGCAATGGGATGGGTGTGAGGAGATGGACGATGTGGAGCAATGGAGGTAGGATGATGAGGATTATGTGTAGATGGAGAGTGTGCAGGTATGTGCCTTTGTTGATCCTGATTATGGGACATGCGAGAGGGATGTTTATGATGGATGACATGGATAGGTGTTGGATGGATGAGCGAATGAGATGGAGTGATCTTGGGATATACGGACCCAAGATGGATAGAGGATGGGAGATTGTGGATGGAGGGATGTAAGGACCCAAAATGGATGCAGCGGATGAAGGAGGAATATGGATAGTTGTTTTGAGGTG
>VDFB02193867.1:636323834-636343827 GCA_007258455.2 Sequoia sempervirens
GATTTGTGTCTTTTCAAGCCCTAGTTTACTTGAAAAACTTTTTAAAATAATTTAATAACACTT
This sequence comes from Sequoia sempervirens, assembly GCA_007258455.2. NCBI lineage: Eukaryota > Viridiplantae > Streptophyta > Pinopsida > Cupressales > Cupressaceae > Sequoia > Sequoia sempervirens. The sequence goes on from VDFB02193867.1 coordinate 636,323,898, forward strand.
TTTCATATTTTAAAAATATTTTTTAAGAATTATTAATTTTAGATGATACTTTATCCAAAAATAATTTGATTAACTATTTTGCACATTAGAACAACATTTATAACTATCATTGTATTTGTCCATGAGAACTTATAGGAATTTCCTCCTAATCCTTGTAGAGATTAAAGTGTAGGAAGGGGCCTTCATCATCATTGGACATCGTCATTCAATGATTCTAATCATAGGATTTTTCCATACCTTTGTACATGAAAATCCCCAAAGGTTATACAAATTATTTAATTAGCTTCTTAAGAATTACTAAGAATTCTAAGCACAGATAAAAAAATCCCCAACAAATAGTTATATTAGGGGCATATATTTTAGCAACGCATCTCTTGAGCACATTGAGACAAAGAAAACTATCATTGATGACTTCATTGGCTAATCTCTCTATCTAACTCTTTTATTGCATATTAATATTTTTTATGGTATGTCCATTTATGTTCTTTCAATTTCATTTTTTCACTTTTGGGGTAAGGTTTTTTTTTCCTTGCATACATATATTCATGATTTTTTATTAGGAGATAAAAGTGGGAATAAATTCTATCCTCATCCACAATGGTTACACATAGTGATGTATCTTTAAGGTGTATCTCTTAAAACATGATTTTCAAATTATCATATTCATGCTTCAAATATAGTTAATATATAAATGAGAGATAATAATGTGATACTATGATGTGGAATGGTAAATATTTGATGTGATGATATGTAATCATTACTAAAGTGACTTGGTTCAAGAACTAGGGTTTTGACTTTTTAACCAATATAATTGATGAAAAATACTTAGTAATTATTGAGTGATCTTTTAAGATGGTAGGTTCACATAATTTGTGAAACCTTTAGATTGTTTAAATGACCTAGGGTGATGTCATTGTATACATGACTTATTTATATAATTCAAAATTTTGCATAAGTAAAAATAACATCTAGTTACCAATAAGTCAACTTGGGTCCATAAATAATTTTAAAACTAGACAAGGGGTCAAGTCTATAACTATAGCTATAAACTAACTCAAGGTTGTAGTAGGGGAAATGACAATCTAATATTTCTAGAAATGTTTTGAACTTAGAAGTAATATGATGTTTCTAAGTGTAGAACTAAATATTGGGTTAGCAAGATCACCAATTCAATAAAAATTATGTGCTAGGTAAATGCACAAGTTAGGAAATCTACATACAATGATGTAGAAAAAGAGGTTCATCCTTAAATTTCAACCTCACAAGGGATATGCAAAGATTATTAAGAAATCATACTAAGAAATAAATAAATAGGTAGGCACAGTTGAAAGAAAATTAGTGATTCGGCATGATGAGCCTAGGATTTGAGGTATAGGACTACAAAGAAGTGACTCTAGATGTTGTCCCAAGTTTGTAAGTGGATTTAAGGCTACAAGGGGTGTAGATTTATCAAAAAATTGAAAATTAAAGAAACATGGGGTTATAAAATAAACTAAGATATTTGGTAATGACATACTTGGAGAACTTGCATATGCTTGATATAACCAGTCAAGGAAATGCTACATTTAGATAATGTGTTGATGCCTTTAGGTTGCTTCATTCACACGTCAATGATCATATTCATTTGAGACCCCAAAGCCATCCCTTCATGCTCTTATGATGACACTCCTTTCCTTTCTTTATGATTTTTATCCTTGATGCCATTGGACTTGATGTCCAACATGAGACCCATCTCTATGCCATATTTGTGAATTGGATGCTCAACCATTTTTTAACATGTTCATTTTTGTGTTGTATGTTTCATAGGTTGCATGTTATGCATTTCATGTTAATCATGCTTGTTGAGCTATTATGCATTTGATGTCAATCACTTTTATTGTTCTATTATGCATTTATTTTTTATTATATGTGTGTTGGCTTATTATACTTTAGATGTTGATCATGCTTGTTAGCCTGTTATAGTTTAGATATTGATCATGCTTGTTGGTGTGTATGTTGTGATGATTTACTTTACTAAATGAAATATGTAAGATGCATTGGATGCTCGTACTGACTAGTTTTTTTTATCCATGATCCCTTATTTTGCACAAATGATGTGCTTATAATTAAGTGATTGTCTCCTAGCATGGGGAGGTGGACCTAAGGGCACCACATGGATTCATGGCATGAAAACCACCATTGGGGATCAGTGTGATTGGAGGCTTCATCTTGGAGGAGCTATGGAAAATGTGCAAGTGGAGGTTCTCTCCTTTAGTTTCTCATTTCTATATAAAATGTATATCAAGGACATTTTATTCCTCTCATGTAATTGTAACATTATTATTGTGTTGCTTTTTTATAGGAGTGTGATCCTTTTATGTTGGGAATTAGCCTCCATCTTGTAATCAAGTAATGAACTTAGTAATTGTTGATTACAATCTTTGTAAGTAAGGTACATGTGAACTTTATAATTATTTCATATTTTTTATTTTATATATTGTGATGTGATTTATGTTTTATCCATATTTAGAATAAAATCCTTCAAATGGAATGGTTTAATATAATCATTTAATATTTTTCCACATCTCTTCTTGTGAGGGTATTGGCCCATTTGTAGCCTTGAAACATTAATAGCTACGCATGTTTGAATTAAATTATTATATGTTGTATGTTTGTGGGGAAATATTCATTGTATTATCATAATGTATGAGTTCCCCATTGTTTCCTTGAGCCTATCTCAAATAGTTTGTGGAATAAGCTTGGCTTTTGTAGTTGCTTTTTCATGTTTTATTGGCAATTCCCTACTATGTTTTAGAGCTAGTGTAGCCTTGTGTTGTGGTTCTTGGGGTTTGATTCCTCTAGAGAGGCCCTCATATGACTATTACAATTTCCATACTCCCTTGAATGTTTATATCAAACCTTTTTGTAACATATCATAAATTGAGGAAGTTATGTCTTGTTGAATGTGGAAGTGGAGTCTACTAGAAGTATGTGCCTTAGTCCATTTTTGGAAATTTATGTTGGGGTATCAAAATTTTAGTAAGTTTGATACCATGTAATTTTGTGCCTTAGAGTTGTATTTCCTTGTGCTAGGCCATCAAACTTGAGGGAAGTTCAATGCCCAAGGATTTTTGTGCCTAAAAGTTTTAATCATCACTTGTATTAGGGTATTGATTTTATAGGAAGTCTAATACCAAAATATTGTGCCTTCAAAAATGATTAGGGTATAAAACTTGTAAGAAGTCTAATACCAAGGTGTTTATGCCTTAGATTATTTTTCTTGGGCTCACATTAGGGTATCAAGAAGTCTAATACCAACCCTTTTCATGCCTTCGAATCTTTTAGCAACTCCTTGTTGGTTGTGAGAAGTATAATAACAATCTATTTCATGCCTTGGGAATCTATTTTCCAATTGTTGGGGTATCAGACACTAGTGCAGTTTGATACCATGTTGTTAGGTATTAGAATTTTGTGAGGTTCAATATCAATCTCTATGGGTATTGGACTTTAGTGAAATCCAATACTGGTCCCTTTGAGGTATTAGACTTTAATGAATTATGTATTGATTCTTTGGTATTGAACTTTACAAAAAATTGATACTAATTCTTTTTAGTATTAAACTTCAATGAAGTCTGATACTAGTTCTTTTGGGTATCAAACTTCAAAGAAGTTTGATACCAATTGAAATAATATTCTCAGGGTTTAGTCCTTGGTGATGCCTGATGTGGCTCCAACTTGGGGGAAAGACCAATACCTTTCAAGGCTTAAGGCCTTGAGTTTATTTTGTAAAAATGTTAAGATCTTGCTAGTGGATTCTTGGGTCCAATCATGGTGTTCTTTCTCTCAAATTTTTAATTTTTTTTCTTCTATCACCATACCTTGTGCATTGATGTTTGTGCCAAGTGTGTCATCAAATTATTATGACACCTTGTAAATGTCTTTATGTTGTGTTGCTTTGTTAATGCCACTTTTGTTTCATTTCAAATATTTTTCATTGTGCTTTTTTCGTTAATATCCTAGTCATGTGGCTTGGGATGTTACACATCGCATCATATAATTCCTCAATAAAAATATATAAAATAATCAACATTTAACATAACTACCATCTTTTGCATAGACCAATATTGTCTAAAAATTTAGCCAAGAGTGCATATAATTAACTAATATTTTATTCTCACTTTATTTGAGTAGAACTTTTACTGTTTCTTTTCAAAAATATATTTTCTCATAGATTTTTCCCACTAACTAAGTTATAAAAAAGGTTCCTTGCAAAGGTAAAGAAAATATAATCTTTCCAAAGTAAGTCATATTTTAAATAAATATAACATACCATTACATCATATCATTCTAAAGAAACAATGCCAAACAATCATACATTTTACATCATTTGCATATGTTCATAATGTCTAAAGTTCTAGTCAATAATACATATATTTGATTAATCTTTATATTTTACTTTAAATTATTAGTTTATTTAAGTTCTATAATTTTAAAAATTCAATTAATGTTTAATTTCAAATATGTATTTCTTATAAAATTTTCTTACTAATTAAATTAATATATATTAAATAAAATTTATTAAAAAAATAAAATAAACTTTAAATTCTTCAGAGTTTCAAGGGATAGAAAACGAAGAACAATATAATTATTAATTTACAAAATCATTACATTATATCATTTCTCAATAAGTAACATGAAATAAACAATATCTAAATATAATTTTATTCTTCATAGACCAATCTTGTTTGCATTTTATTCATAAGTACATGGATTTGACTAATGTTTACATCTTACTTTCTAATTACAAGCTTAAAAATGTATTTTCTTTTGTAACTCATGTAATGTGCAAGATTGAGAACAACAAAGAAAATAAAGATGCGTCTACTTAATTACATAAAAAATCCAAATTTCATACATCTTTTGTAGTTCAAGGAGAGAAATCATTAATGGGAACTATTTCTTCAAATACTGGTAGTCGTCGATATTTTTTACGAGGTAGATTCACCTCAATGTTGATTCTAGCTTCCCAATCAACCATATCTAATGCATTGTCACCACTCAATAGTTCTATCGAGTCAGTGGAAGATGAGAGCAATCCATTTTTGTTGTTTGAATAATGATTCTCTCCATCACTAAAAGAATAAGATTCTTTTTCATAATTATTATGATTAAAGAATCTTGATAAGGATCTCTTAGAGCCTCCTTCATGTACTTGAAAATCTTGAATTTCCTTCAACAATTGATTTGCTCGCTCCAATGATCTGATGTCTTTTTCATGCAAAGAAATAATATTTTCTAGTACCATAGCTGCCTCCTTGGCCTTGCCTTGCCTCAACAAACAGACACCCAAATTGCATGCCTTGTTGGCATCTGCAACAAAATATAATGCCTTCCTACACATAATTTTGTTTACAAATTCATTATATTCAAAATGACTAGACAATGAACAATAGATACATTGCAATCAACACACTAATTATTTATATGAAAAATACATAAACGACAAATAAATTAACATAATACACCAATTATTTAAAACCTTCCTTTAAAACATCATATCGAAAATAAATTTTATAATTTAAACAATATATAATCTCTAAAATTTACCTATATGCTACTTCAGCAGCAACATAATTGTGTTGTTGCATATATGCCCAGCCTAAATTGCCCTGTCAATAGAATCTATACAATCACTTTCCATTGCTTATCCCCTAAAAAATAAACATAAACAATGCAAACATAATATCTAAAATACAAACTAAATATAAGTATATTGTAAGTGCATTTGCATACCAAAATCCGACTGGTCTCTTCTTTAATAGAGAGCTGAAACTTCTTCCCATGTGAGCGAGCTGTCTTGGTGGAGTTACCATTAAAAGCAATTCCATGTTGAATGAGGCACAACTTCTCTTTGAGCAACACAATTTGTTCATCCACCCTTCCACATTTCTACAATAAATATAAAAGTGACAATTTATGACTTTTATATTTGAATGAAAGAATAATAAAAAAATTATATAAAATGAATGAAGTGAGAAACAGATTAATAAAACATTTTTCTAAAATAAAAAATTTAAAATTTAATTTTTTTTTTATTACTTGGAAACTTACTCTTAATATTTATTTAAAAACAAAACTATTCAAATAAGTAATAGTTCCCTCTCATAAACAAAAAGTAGCTTTTTATGGCCCATCATAATTAGAGCTTATCCACAGTCATTCTTTTCATGGTAGCCATATGTGGACGAACTTCCTCAATTTAAAATCATAAAAGCAGAGGTTACTTCTATGGCCCATTACAATAAAAGCTTGTCCATAACTACAACAAATTATGATAGTTTTGATGTTATAATCATAGTGGGACGAGTTTCTCCATAAAACGTTTAACTGGATTCTAATTATCCTAAAATCATATTCAGTTGTATCAGATGCCCAAAAAAATTGAACAGTTGTATGTATAGTTTTTTTTTTTAGATTCTCAGTTGTATGTAATGTTAAGTGTTGTTGTTTCTGTGTGAGTTTTTTCTATCAATATTTCGGATAACATTCTATGATCCATCATCAGAGCATCAGAATTGGAAGTTGAACTCTTCACATAGATTCAGAGTCCATTAATCTATAATTAGAAACAAACTAATTTTCTCTAATTAAAATAGAAGAACAAGAAAGTAAATATTCTATTAAATTAGCATAATTAGAACCAGAAATCCTCTGATATCCCACTTCACACTTAGCATAATCTGATTCCTGCTAAACTTTTTATCAGTCATACCCACAATCTGTTTTTAATTAGACTACTATTTCTCTTCAAATCTCATGGAAATTTTGAAACTTCAATTTGTACATAAGAATTCCACATGATCTGATTGGATGTATAGGCAGATAGAGTATATATACCTTATAAAGATCAAGCAGAACGTTGTCAAGGGATTCCTGAGCTTGCAGAGAGCAGCGGTGTCTGAAGGATTTAATTGCCTCAATGCCTTCATCTGCTCTTCCCAGCTGCTTCATCACAATGGCCATGTCCTTCAGTGCGCTCTCTACGCGGTCTCCTGCATTTATAGCTGCCCAAAACAGAGCTATGGCCGCCTCTGGATTCTTCTCTACAAGCTGTTAAATCCTAACATTCCATCACTTAAATTTCATCTATGCGTTGTGATCAACACCCCTTCTTACACAATAAGAATTAATGGCATTATAGAAAACATACCTGAACCTGCTTGGCCCTGACGTAGGGAGTGTCCCCAGTTGGAACCTTGTGCATAGAAGCAAACCCCTTCATCCAACCTGAACTGCTCTCTCTCCCCACCATTTTTTTATCACAGCAGTGCTTGCATGTTCAACGGGTTTCACCTTACAGGAGAATTCAAACCAAATACTAGGCGCAGTACAGCTCAATCTTGGGCTTTGAAATCATTATCTACTCTTAATAAAGAGAAATTTTCTATGAACAAATGCTAGGCAACTAGAGGATGTGGCCAAATTTAAGGGCCCAAAGAAACCCAAATACCGAAGGCTTGTTTCAGATTTTCTGGTGTGGATTGTCGTCACACCATAGTGGAGTGGGTTTTCAATGGGATAGAGAGGAGATGCATTGAATCTGGAGGGAAATGAGTCCGCGTACGTTGGGTGGTTCATGCACCTTCCTAAACCATATTACAAAGGCCTACTGTAAGGTGTAGATTCATTCCAGAGTTCTTGGAATGCATGCGCAATGTCCCGTACAGTAGCTATTTAAGCCTCTTTTGGAATTTCTCGAACAGTAATAAGCTTTGTTAATGGATCCAAAGACTGTCTGTCGTACGATGGTGGATTTGTAAAATAAAACTCCAATTATTGTCGATTTAGCGCATACTGTCCGTTGCGCTACTTGTAAGACACTAACCCTGCGGTCCCATGGGGGGGCTTGGGCTCCTGTTTTCACGGAAGCAGGTGGTCTCATGGCAAAAAAAAAATCTGCTACAGGATTAAATAGAATCTTTCTCAGCCCAAATAAGCAGGTGGCTGCAAATTTCAGCTGGTGGAAATGGGGTGGGGCTAGAAATTGCTCCACCTGCTTAAATGTACTTCCTGCCACTTTTGGAGGGAAGTGATGTTTATTTATTAATTTTTTAGTCACATCATGCCATTCCACCACCATCCCACCACCACTCCACCACCAGCCTGCTTCAATTTTGAAGTTTCAAAATATTCATGGGACCACCAGCTTCAAAAATTCTGCTAAAAATTTAAGCAGATTCTAAGCAGATTCTGCCCCGGATTTTTAGGAAGCCCCCCTCCATGGGACCGTGCTAATAGAAATGAATGAGGTATGGTATTTTTATCAAAATTCTAATCCTAATCTTAATTGAATGCTATTTTAAATTGTAACTACTTTGAGATTAGGGTTTCATATTTATCTTTCTAAAAATAATATTAAAATATATTTAAAATAATATTTAAGTTTTATTGAAAAACAAACTGTTTTTCAAATTCATTTTAGGAAGTTAACAATAATGACTGCGTTTTTTTTTTCAAAAGATAAGAAAATAAGATTTAGAGTGGATATGGATTTGCATGTCATTTGAACGTCAATTTCTAGCTGAAGAGTTTTTCCTTACACATTGTTTTTTAATGGATGCCATTGTAATACACCTCTAGCATAATTAAAAGTATGAAAATTGTATAAATGAACATCAATTGAAAACTTTGATTATTGTATATTTATGTTATTTTTTCTTGTTAAGAAAAGTAAGTTATTAGGGTTTGTGGGTTGATTACCAAATCTAAACATTCAAAAGTTTGTACACTATTTATATATAAGAGAATAGAAAATTGATTCAATAGAGGAAAGGAATCATATCCCTCTAAATTATTAGTTTTCTAATGGTGGGGTATTCATTACACTTTTTCAATTATGACTTTCACTAGCTTTCTAATGGTGTGGTATCCATTAGACCTTACAATTGTAATTCACAACTATTAGAGTGTACTAAATGTAATAATTAGTTTATAAATGACATTATCATATGAATTTGATTCATGACATCACCACATCATTGATTCATTTATCATTGAACCTTAGATATGTCTGTTGGGAAAAGGTGTCTCAATTGCATTCTTAATGTTCATTTTAATGCATTCCATATGCACATGCTATTTTATTTTCTTGTGATTTTCTCTACTTGTGGGAAAGTTGGCATCCCACTTGAAAGATGACCAAATTTTATCTTTAATGAGCTTTTGGCCTCGCATGAGGTGGGTATCCCACTTTGACGCGGCATAGTTTCGCCATGTGTCAACATCTTGTGGTGTATGTAAGGTCATTGTGTATCAACATCTTGTGGCACATGTAAGATCAAATTCTATAACTCATAGGAGCATGTAAGAGATAGGTTATATTAAAATCTTGATGAACATTACGACATGTTGATACACTTGTCATCGAATCATCGAATTGATTGATAGAGAATAAAATAGCATGCCCAAGTTTATATGATCATATTATGACTTGATATATACCGAGACAAAACATGACTAAATTTTCTAAAGTTAAAAAGTCAAAATATTATCTTAACATTGGTAAAAATCGATACTAACACTAAAGACAGGTAAACTCACTTTAATATTGTCCTCCCTTCTTTGCATGAACACGCAAAAGTGACTCGAAAGTCGCATAAAACAACTAAAAATAAGTTGGCACCGAGAATTCGTACAATAATACAAACACGTATAATATGACTTTTGTGAATTAAAAAAAAGGTAAATGCACATGACTATCTAAGATGTTAGAGGCCCCACATAGACGAACTTGACTTGAGAGGCCCATGGTTGTTTGATAGCTTTACTAGTAGATTGCATTTTATGCGTTTCTTTTAATAATAGAATTACCTATAAGCCAAAAGAAATGGATGTAGTTTGTTTTTTTAATAAAATGGAATGGAATTATGCACTAAAGACACAAATAGGTAGGAGTAGGAATCAAAGTAGCATATAGTTTTAAAAAGGAAACAGTTGGAATAAAAGAAGTTTATTTTAAAAATAAATATTTTTTATAATAAAATAGAGTTTTAAAAAAACAAAATAATTATATGATTAAATTAATGGTGAAAAAGAATTAAATAATTAAAATTATAAAGTTTATATTAGTAGAGGATTCTAATCATTTGAGTTGTTCAACTTTCTATTAGAAAAGTCTTTTTCATGAGCTTACAAAAGTATAATATGTATTTTCACATAATATAATTTTAATATGATTAAGTTACAAAAATAATGTTATCTATAAGTTTAGTCAAGAGTCTACACATTTAGCTATTTATGGCATCTCACTTTCTAGTTAATTTAGTTTGTAAATATGTTGCCTATCATTTAGCCAATTGATTTAATTTGTTTAAGTGAGAATAAAGTAGTAAGGAAATAAATATTTTAAAAGGAAGTTGAGGTGAAATATACTTCCTACATTAATTTGTAAGAGGACAATGTGCAAAATCAAACAAATCATAAAGTTATAAAGAAATAAATACAAAAGTATGTCAAAATAAATACCCCACTCCAAAGCAATTCAATGTATTATTTAGTAAAAAAAAGTTGTACAATACACGTGTAGTGTTTAAGTCTTTTATATTTGGTAGCATAACAACACCTACAAAATTCACTATCAAACTTCTATCTCAAGTTCCCAATAAATAGAAGAAACAATACATGAAACTATCAAATGGGAATCACATAATCATGAGCTAAAACCACCTAAAATGTGGCACCCAAATCTCTAGTTAGAAATCCAACAACCGAACCCCAAGATGAGTCTACAAGCTAAAATTAACACATTCCTTCCACTTGTCATAAGCTCACCATAATGCACTTATTGATTAAAGGGAATTATATCTTCACTTTATTATTTTCATCCAAAGATGTCTTATGATGTATCATAACATGCATCATTAGTTGATCAACAAGTGTAAATCCCTCTTACATATCTTTTGTATGTCATATATTTTTGTTTCCAATACAAGAGGCCATAAATTTTGGTCCAAAAGATCATTGAGGCCTTTTTCTAATTGTATATCTCAATGATATATATGCATCAATGGTCAATTTCAGTGATTTTGAATAACTCAAAATTTATTTAGGCCAAAAATAAACTTTATAGTCCAAAAATTAAGTTTTTTCTATTATACAGCTCAAAAATAATAATGTCTACAATCTTAACATTAGGAGCAAGATTCATACACCTTTCTTAAAATTCTCCCACTTGTTACACACTTTGCAAAAACAAAGAATGCCAACTCTTATGAATTAATTTCTAGGGGCCAAGATGCACATAGACTCATAGCACCACTTAAACTTTTATGTGCTCAGTGGCTTTGTCAATGTATTTACAACATTCTACAAAGTGTCAACTTTCTCCAACATCATCCTCCTATTCTCTACCATATCACAGAAAATGGCACTAGGCATCAATATAGTTCATTATTGCATGTGAGATTAAGTTCTTTGCTAAACATATGACACTCTATCACATAGAACTATAATAGCTCATATAATTGGCCACACATTTGAACACAAACATTTATGATAAATGAATTCCTTACAAGAACGAGTAGCTATCATGTACTCTAGTTTGTATAGTAGACAAAGTGACCACCTCTTGCCACTTATTCATCAACTAATTCAACACAATCAAATATAGTGAAAATATATCCACTAGTGGATCTCTTGCTATCAATATCCTCTACCTAACATGAATCCACAAATATCAACTAAGTATTTGCACAAGAAAAGAATTATTTAAATATTTAAACAAATATTTACTTGTGGTGCATCTTTGGAGCTGTGTTTAGCCACATTAAATATTTATGTGGGTCCATTTGTAAAGTTGTACTGTAACATTAGTTAGATATTTTGTGTGTGGATCACACATTGAAAAAATATATAATATTAGGAAAACTTAGTATCAAAAAGTAAAATGTTGGAGTTAATCATTTTGTACTATCACAATTTTCAAACACATGATTTTGTTAATACCACAATTGTATTTGTGTGAGGTTAAATGTCCAGAAGAAAGAACATATTTAGTGGTTGGATTAGTAATCATATAATTGAAATATCTTGTAAAGTGCACACATGTGAAGCATGGCATGAGATGTACATTTACATGATTACTCATTATGCTTCAAGGATACCTATAGGATGCATTGAACAAGCTTGATGTTTTAAAAATATTCATGGGGACTCTATAACTATATTATAACATTTTCATCACTAAATAATGCATTGAGTGTGGATTCTTTTGGATGATGGATTTTCTCTCATGAGAATTTTTCAAGATATTCTAATATATCTTGTATTTAATCTTGTGGCATGCCTTTGATATTTATATTAAGGTTATTTTGTATGCTTATATCTATGATTTTCTCTCATATGGTTATGTAAGAAATTGTTTGATCATCTTGACAATTTCCAAAAAAATGGTATAAGAGCTATGGTTGTGATTAAGAGAGTTGAGAACTCCCTTATTGTGTTTTACCCTTATTTGAGAATGTATATTGTAAAGTTAAATCCATGTCAATGTTGGAGAGATTTTAAAAATTTCAAGGTACATATTTCGAGTGTTGTGAAGGTTGTGAAAAATGTAGGCATATGGTTGGAGTTTTTAGATTTGTGGTCATTATTATAGATCTATACTTGAACAAGATTTGATAAAAAGGGCTTCTTTCTTGGTGTTCATTATGATGATTTATTGAAGATGTTATAAAAATGACCTTTTAGAATAAAAAATCCTCACCATTAGATCCAAGAGGCTTGGTGTGAAAAATCTCCCTTGGTTTAATCATATAATCATATAGTAGTTTTATATTCAAAAAATGTTAAAATTTTAAAAAATCATTTGAAAATAATACCTACATAGTTAAAAATAAATAAAATATATTTTAAAAGGGGGTATGGGATCTAAAAACCCAATAATGATATCACTATGGATAGGTGATAGTCACTAAGGCCTAAGGGTTTCCATCTCTTGATTGTGTCATGGATGATAATGCCTTAAGCCCCTAGGATTGGCCCCTAGTTGAGTGGGCCTTACCTTAGCCCCATTAAGAAAAACTTCTTAAATTCAATTTAGAGTCTACCACCAACTCACTACCCATGCACTATCATTGCATGCCACCACTATCCAAAGTGTCAACTAGGTGTTTCCAACTACGTAATGATGATGTCAACAAACAAATATGGTCCATTTTGGCACCTTATAACCCTCAAAGGGGGTTTTACTTCCACAATATATAAATTTCACATATGATATTAAATTTTTAACTTCTTATAGGAGTCAAAAAGCTCTTTAATCACTACATGGTAGTTTAGGTTTGGTTGTTAATTTTTTTATGTGTCAGAATTTGGTGCCTAAAATTGACATTGCTTTGGAATGGTTGAGTGATATTTTACATATGGGGGTAAACCCACAAAAGTGGTTTAAAATTCAAATGAGGAAGGAAAACTTGTAAAAAATGACCCCATGGCAAAATTTTACATTCTGGGGGTTTGTACAAACTAGAAGGTTCGTACGAACTAGAAGGTTTGAACGAACCAAAAAAGGGTTCACCCAAACCAAGGTTTGAGTGAACCCATTAAATGCATGCACGGACAACATTCAAATGAAAATCACTTTATGGGAGGGGGTTCGAATGAACCCTAGTTCGAGCAAACCCCCAATTTCCCTAAATTTTTACCTTCTTCATAAAAAAAAAATTTGTGCATTTGGAGCTCGGTTTGAGCATGAAAATGGTGGAGACTTCTGAGACCAACTAGAATCAGGTAGTCCTTGGGCAGACTATCCAACAAATATAATTTTAATATGTTTTGGTTTTATTATGTATTTGTTTTTTTGGTTTTATTAAACATAGGTTTTTCATCAAAAATGAAGGTCTTTGTTCTACATGTGGAAAAATAGCAGATTATCAAAAAAAAAAAAGAAAAATATGGGTGCACTAGATATTGAAGTCCTTGATCCAACAAAAAAAAAATCGATACATACAAAAAGTTACACATTATAAGATTAAGCTATGTCTAAATTGTAATTGGTTTGACTTTGAAACTTGATTTAAAGAAAAATATTTAATAAAACTATATAACCAAGTGGAAGCACTAGATATCAGAGTTACAAATCTAAATTCGAAAGAATTAGAATTTTATCCTTCATGGAAAAAAAGTTATGCGTTATACGATGAGCATCACTTTTTAAAAATGTTGTTTTCCAAAAAGAATTAATTTTTGAGGGAGATGGAAAAAGAAGTTCTATTTGATTCCAAAAATTTTGAAAAAAATATATTTAGAATCTATAGACAAAATGTCATGAAACTCTAGTTTGCATCATCTTCAAATTCCTCACAGCTTAGCCACTATACGTGCTTGAAAGTGAAAGTTTAGTTAAAAAAAATTATTTCAGTGTCCAGTTTGGCCAAAAATCAATTGTAAACCACTATTGTGGGATCACCCATGGAATTATATTTTATATTTTTAAAAGGTGATGGAGATTATTTGTAGCATACTACATAGTGGATTACATTTTTTTCACTTGGATGAGTAGAGAGAGGTTTGCAATTTTTTAGCACTTGTAGGAGCTTGAGATTTAAGTTGTTATTGTGTGACCATCTACATAAATTTGTAGGTTAAAATTGGTGGGAGTGTATTTTTTTATGAGACCAAAATTATGGTATAGAAGGTTATAAAATTTGGTGCTTCCTGATATAAGTTTAAAGGTATTTTTTAATTGTGAAGTTTAATGGAGACATTTATGTAGATTATTTTTTCGTTTGAGGACATGATTGATATGTGTGAGACTAGGAATCTCAATTCAATGAGAGTTAAGTATAACTACAATGATACTGATGATCATGGTGTCATGAATATTCATGTATGTTTAAGCATTGGCATGACATGATCATGTATGTTATTATAGGATTAGGTTGTAATATTTGATTGATTCATCATTAAAAGTGGTAGTGTGGTTCAATTTTAGGAGGTTTTTCTTATCTCTTAGATGCTTGCCTGGTTCCTTGCTTATGCTTTCTTGTTTATGTATATATGTGGTAAATAAGATCTAGATTTTATTTGTTGTTTGATTCATGAGAGCTTTATAAGTTATCTCCATTGTTATCTCAATTTATAGGTTACTTAAGTGTGATGGTGAGTTTTCAAGTTTCATTGGTTTGGGATCTACAAGTATTGTAACATTTTAGGTTGGTCACCCATTGGTTGTAGTGATGACTCAAATGTAGACTGTCTATATCTATAGGTCATTTGGGTGTTAATATAAATTTCATTAGTTGTCCATGTATATGTTCATTTGTGGATTGGTGTGTTGCATTGAGTTAAAAGGATGGATTATTAGATTTCCTAGATTAGTTAGTTAATAGGACTAGTAGCATGGTTGGTTATCACATGATGTTATGGATGGAACTATTACAAAATTCAATGGGATCTTTTTATCAATGATGTTTTAGTTGTGGTTGATTTCTTTGCTTGGGGACCTTGGTTATATTTTATTATATAGAATTTTTAATATTTTAGTTGAGTGTATGTGGACTATAGGTGATCCTAATTTAGGATAAAATTATCATAATTTTATGGATATCTTAGTATTATAGTTGAGTGGGAGATATGGAAATGGTGTGGATTCATCACTTGGTGATGAATTGGTGGTTTTGTTTTCATAAGAAATTTCTTGAGGTGATCCCAAAACTAGTTTACAAACTTTCAGAGGATCATTTTTTCTTCATCACACATTTTAAAATATAATGATTTAAACTCATTTAAAGCATTCCAATTGAAGAGGGTTTGATCAAACTACCTTAAATCAAACCCCCTTAGATAGAACCCCGCTAGTTTTAAACCATACTTATAACAAAGTCTCATTTACACCCTATCAAAATGCTGATAAAAACCACTTTTGATTTACCTTTTGGGGATCAAATGAATTTATTTAAATTTATTTTTTGTAAGTATGTAGTCCTTATTATAAGCTTCCCAAAAAGTATAATTTTAAATAAATTTAATTTGATTATTATATTTATTTTTTATTTCTTGTGAATGTAGGTTTTTCAGAAAATCAAGCTCTCTATTTTTGCACATGGAAAATAGTAGATTATCAAAACAAAAAGAAGTGCAATCTAATTCAAAAATTAGAAAAAAATATATTTAGAATCTATATAGACAAAATTTTTATGAAACTCTAGTATGCATCATCTTCAAATTTGTCACGGTTTAGCACTATAGATGCCAGAAAGTGAAGATTTAGTTAAAAATTATTTTAGTGTCTAGTTTGGCCAAAAAATTAAACCACTATTGTGGGATCACCATGGATCATGATTATTAAATACAATTAGAGTACTTAGACATCTTGAGTTATATTGATAGGAGATATTTATGTTTTCGTGATTGGATTGAAGGGCATACAATCTACTAAAGGGGGGTGAATCAATAGATCCAACTAATTACAAAAATTCTGGAAACACTCACTAATAATTTATAGTTTTTCAACGTGAAGAGCATTGAACCATACAAGCTACTAAGTAAATAAATTAAAGCACCACACAAGATAACACATGACACCAGATTTTTATGTGAAAACCCAGAAAGGAAAAAACCATAGTTAGAAGCTCTCACAAGAAAAAATAATATAATGAATCTTTACAATATAAAGTAGGCACCAACCTACCGGAGACACCAATCTCCAAATGATTTAGTAGGCACCAACCTACTAGAGACACTAATCCCCAAATGATTCAGTAGGAACCAACTTACAAGAGACACCAATCCTCGCTGAAACAAAGACACCAATCCCTGTTCAAATAATACAATAGAAAGTAGGCACCAACCTACTGAAACAAAAATAATGGTGTATTTGAAACAAAAATCTAACTTGCATCAATAGGGTAATTGATACTGATTCTCACACTTTTGTCACATACCTTTCATGTGCATCCCACTCTTGTACTTTCATTGTAATCTTTAATTACATTTAAACACACATGGATGCACTTAGACTAATACACACTCGATACATAGATGCATTTGAACATTTGAAATATATAGATGACACTACATTAATAGTCTTTTATGTCGACCATGGATCTACACCAACCTAGAAAACATGGGATGGACCTAAATTCAAATTACATGAAACGTGTGATACAAGGGTCCAATCTTGATGCCAACATCACTTGACAACTTGCGCTACCATGGGAACCTTAAATAGGTCCTATCCTCACTCCACACACTTAAAATTGTTGTCACACACTTGTAGCCATTATTGCACTTGCCTCAAACATGAAATAGCTTGATGAGACTTTTGTTATTTCAAACTCCTTGCACACTAAGCTGCACCACCGAAAACTCAAGAACATGATAGAACTAGTGTAGGTATATTATCCTTGTAAACTATAAGATTTTTATGAATTTATGAAAGAAATTCCACCCATATTAAGTAATCTCTCTATCCAAAATATATCCTCCTGGACCACCACAAAAATTTTTGAATTCATACTTGATACATATGGTATGATAAATACATGAACTATCTAAGAGCAGTCATGCCATGAAAAACATGATGCGAGATATGATTGATTAGACAACCTACACAATGTCAACCAACACAATACTAGAACCTTTAGATTGTTGTCAATAGTTGTACTACAATATTTCTTCACCTTTGACAACCTTCACATTTGAAAACTTTGACACCTTTTGATCACCATTGATAGCAACAATGACATGTTGGCATCAATTTGAAATCAATGACAACCTATGCTCAACAATCTCCCCCTTTGTCATTGATGGAAAACAACAAAATTTTGGGACCACCAAAAACACGTATTAGAATAACAAAAAGGAATAAGTCTAAATGATTCATGTGCTATCCCATTCACTCCCCCTATGAAAGAGGCATTGAAGAAACAAAGAAATTATAGTTATTCTTTCTGAGCAATTCAACATCTCACTTTCTCCCAAGATCATAATTATTCTTTCTGAGCAATTCAACATTTTGAGCTCACTTTCTCCCCCTTTGAGATCAATGGAAAAGAATCAACATGGAGATGTTCACATATTCGTTACATATGGAGGACTCTTCAAGTTTTTGGTTGAGGTGTAGGCTTATGACTTACAGATTTGGATAGGGGGTCCTTGGTTGAGAGGATGCTTGGTATTGCTCCATGGTGGAATCTTAAGCATGTGTTAAGTTATTGACATGATACAAGTGATATTTGGAGTATAATATGGTAATTAGAGCATGTTTTCTTCTAAGAGGATATGTTAGATCATGATTTCATGATGTGTTCATAGATTCAATGGATTTAGACTAAAATATTTGATAGTAATCTAGATAGTTCTCTTGGTATTGAATACATTAGTAGTGTACTTGGGAGCTTCATAAGAGTGCAGTATTGAATTTGGAAACTAGCATGGATTGATCGATTGTAGGTATTGATGGATTCATAGAGTTTAAGGTGAGGTTGGATTTCTCTTGAGTTTGGATACACTTGTTGAGGTGATTTTTGTTTGAAGGTTTCATTAGGAATTTCTAAGATCCTTCATCTAAATATGGATGTGATTTCATGATGGAATTATAGAAGTGATTATTCTTGGAGAGAGTCATTATTGTTTGGTGTATCCTAGAGGGGCAACCACATTCCCCACTCTTGATCTACATAGCAGATTATTATTTGATAGTTATTTCCCAATTTTTTGGTATATGTATTATGTTTTATGATTTGTCTTCTCATGGATATGGATATTGATCCATACTTGTTAGTTCTAGAGGTTTCATATGGGGAGTGTTTGGTATGTTTATCTCCTTATAGACATGATTTTAATTTGTGATGTCATTTATGAGTTTTGGAGATATTACTGGGATTATTATTAGTTATGAAATGGATTTGAGTTTGATATTCCTTGGTCTTAGAGACTCTTACATCCATGCTGGTTATATGAGAACAATATTTTTTTAATCTATGAGATTGAATGGTTGCATGTTGTTAAGGCCTTTTAGTTGGAGTTTCATGAAGGACATCTTACTTGATACAAATTATCACTTTGAGGTATTAGTAAACAGACATGTTATGTGATATATTTTTTGTGTTTTATCTCTTTGTTTTATGGCTACTTCTTGGAGGTTCATGTTCATGTGGTTTGTTGTGGAGAACTTGGGAGAGTTATGGAAACTAGTTGTGAGGTAGTATGAAATGTTTTTTTCTACATGTGTGGATCACTGTGATTGTTATTTATTACTACATAATTATGATTATTAATGATACCTTGATTTGAGTGTTGATTGGTAGACTCTATATGCCTTGATCTATTTTTTTTATTTGACATTACACATGTAGTGGGAGTTCCTAGGTACATGTGTGTTCTTCATTGAAAATTTTTAGGCAAGGAGCTTGTGATTGTGGTTTATGGGTTGGTTGTGTTGTTAGAATGAGTTCTATTGATGGTTTTTGATACCTTTGGAGTATGGATGATTAGATGTATTATCATTTTCTATTATTTTTATTTCCAATTGTGCGGGTTTTTTCATTGACAACATCTTGGAACCTTTATTATCACTTGTATTTTATGCTTATGTTCTTTGGATTGGTGCATATTCACCTTGGATTGTTTCTTTTTTTCTATGTGGCATGTTGGAGAATGAAAGAATTTATTTCTTTAGACGGTGATCAACTTGGAATGTGGTTGCATTGTCACCCATTATGCTTGGACACATGAAGGATACATTGGAGGAGCTTGATATTTTAGAAGTATTCATGGAAACTACGTGTATTGTAATGTTTTCATTATTGAATAATATGTATTGAGTTTGGATGCTTTTAGATGCTAGTTTTTTTCCCTCATGAGGGTTTTCCTAAGGTTTATCTTGTGTAATATCAATTTTGGTTGCATTACATGATTATTCTATAAGCTTATATACATGCTTTTCTCT
>VDFB02193867.1:636343927-636473455 GCA_007258455.2 Sequoia sempervirens
GAATTTAGTAGGAAAGAGATGATTCAACAGCTGAAAGCATATGAGATGTTTGAGTTGTATGAAGAAAATAATGTGATCATTTCCTCTAATGTACTTGAACATTGTATGGGGAAAGCAATAAAGAAGGTGAATGGTGATCACTCCAACTATTCTTTATTTTTTGATGTAGTTAGCATGTTTGAAAGAGATAGATTAGTGGTAGTCCCATTGATGGAGTTATGGATGCCCATACTCAGTGCGTTGGGTGGAATGATTAAAAGGTCTATTCATGAACTCAATAAGCTAGCATAGATAGTCCTTGCATATAAAATGGTAAAGGGAATCATTAATTATAATGGGATGGTAGATCCCATGGAGAAGAAAGGTAGGGTGTTTCTCCAACAATTTGATGACAGTGATCTTGGCTTCTTGCCATAAATTCTAGACAACAATGAAGTTGTGAAGACACATGAGCAGTGGAGATCACAAATGGATAATTCCATTGCTACATAGACCCACTTAGTTTGTGATGGTGGGGATGTTGATATTGATATGTTGAAGAATAGTATGAATAAATTTTCACTCACTAGTAAGTTTTTGGAGGATTTTGATAAGGACGCCAATTAGGTAGTAAAATAGTATGGCCCATATAGAAACAGATTGGATGGGTTCATGGCATTTAACTGGACTTCAAAGGAGGATTGTGACACATGGGATAAAAAATACAATGAAATTATTGACTTATAGAGCTTTCTCCTAGTAGTGTGGGCACATTTTGTCTTCTCTGCACATTTAGCATTCCCAAACAGTTTCAACAATGACAAAAAAGGGTTTTTTTTCTTCACTTGCCTGCTCAACATTTTTGGGTTCACATCAAGAAGAATGAAGAAAAGGAGTGTCAAAGAATCAGATATCAATATCATATAGTTTTGGAGGAACAAAGATTGTTACAAGCAAATATAACTATATTTGTCCTAAGAATATTCCATCCTTGAGCAGTTGAGATCACTTTTTGAAATGTAATATTGTTTTTCAAATCAAAATATGATATGTGCAAATGGCTTGAAGCTTTTTTATCTCTTTTCTTATAAAAGGGAATTCAAGTCCATTTTCATGGGATGATTGATCTCTTGGAGAATTTTGTAATGTAACAAAAAGAATAGAGTTCAATTCTTTTCTTAATTTGTTGAGTTTGTATCTTTTCCTTTTTGATATGATTGTATAATAGTACTAGCATTTGAATGAACACAATGATGATTCTAAAGCCAATTGTCTCCTATTGTACTCTTTATGCAAATTATAAATGAAATTGATCAAAGGTCATTTGATGTATCCATTATTATCCTAGTGGATGTATGCTTCTATTGATGCTCTTATTCAAAGAATAGGTTAAATTCTTTAATGGAAGTGTAGGTTTGTGTAACATTGTGCAAGGATTTGATAAGAAGAATTGGTTAAGGAATTTGAGTATGGCATTGTAATGCAATATTGTAGAGCTCTGTAATGCTTAGATGAAATTATATTATACCATATAGTTTGCATTCTATCTTACTCCATGCCCTAGGTTAAGGCACTTATCTAGAATTTGTGTCTGAAGTTGCATCTCTAAGATCTCTCACATTTAAAATAACAATCACAAAATTTCATTTCAGTTGATTTTATTTTTAAAAGTATCATGTGATTTCATATTCTCTTGCTTTAGATTGTCAGATTCTTAATGGATTTTCTAGATCTTCTAAATTATTCATTTATTAATCAAATTGTATGAGAATATATCTATTATCTACAATGTATGAGACAAAAAGTTCAAAGAAAGTATACCTAAATCATCGAGGAAGCAAACTACAATTTAACACACCTGGAAGAATAGGAAGAGGAGATGGGTCCACAAGTACTCGGTCCCGAGGAGAGTTGAAAAAATGTGTTACAGGTCTGTAGACTTACAAAAGGGTGAACACAAGGCTCTGCAAGTGCTCAGTCCTATGGAGTTGAAAAAAGAGATCATGTAGGATGTAAGCACATTATAGGTCCTCAAACTTGCAAAGGAGGCGCCCCAGGTGCTCAATCTTGAGGGAAGATGAATGTGAGAGGTTCCATAGAGTCTGATAGGGCCTTACAGGTGCTCGGTCCTACAAGGTTGATTGGAAAGAAGCTTCACAGGTTCACCTACAAAGCAACATGTTAATCTGCGGATAAAACATGTTAGATAACAAAAAGCCATGTAGGAAAATAGGTAGATAGTCAACAATTGAAGGAGAAGCTTTCAAAGGGGTCCCTCGAGAACCTTTCAAAAGAAAAGGGGTCCACTCAAGGGACACTTTGTTTGAAAGAAATAACATTTTTGCCAATGATTCTATCACCAAGGAATCCTTATGAAAGATTCCTTTCATCAAGGAATTCAAAAGAAAGAATGCTCCCTCGCAAGGGAAAGTTTTCAGACTTCTTCATCAGAAAAAGTACTCCCTCCTCAAAGGAAAGTTTTTTAGATTCTATCTTACGAATTCATTATGAAAGAAATATTTAGATATGAATCCATGTTGAAGAATGCAATTTTTGAAAAATAAAATATTTTCAAGGAGGGATTTGGTGGCCACCGAATACACCTTCTAAAAACTAAAATAGTATGATATCCCCCCTTAGGATGGTGTTTTCTAAACTTAAAGGCACATGACACCCTAAGGAGAGGAAAGCAAGAATGAAAGTGATGTTGTGGCCTGCGAAACATGATGAGATGTAACTGTGGTAATGTTGTCATGCATGTGAGACATAACACATAAACACCACATCACAAAGCAAGAAAAGAAGAGAGAAAGATAAAAATACAACATAAACAAAACACATACACCAAGAGATAGGGGGGTCTAATATTTCGGGGTTAGAGCTACTCATAAATATCAAGGCACAACAAAGAGAAGAATGATGTGACAAATATAAGAAGTTTTATGACACAAAACACTCTTATATCCAAGCACCTACAAGGGTGACAAGGTTCCTCTAGGAAGACACAAAACAAGCATAGGGGAATACAACACACACAATCTAATCTATAGATAAAGAAGAGGCACCCCCTAGTCCTCATCAACCAAGAGGTCATCATAATCTAAATCATTGTAAGGGGAAGGTGGACAAGTATGCAAGGGTAGGATAGCAAGGGGAGCACCCTCCAAATCTCCTACAATAAGAGCCAAGGAAGAAGGCCCCTCGAGGTCTTCTTCACTCAATTCATATGAGGTAAATGTCAGAAATTTTGAAAAACTCATCGACAGAGCCGAGACATCGTCTATAGACTTGAACATTCACTTTATGGGAGTGCCAAGTGTCAACTGAGTGGGTGATGAAGGAGGTGCTCAAGATCCATTGCAAACCTCACCGAAAGACTCGGGGGTAGTGAAAAACTCCAAGGATGTTGGGGCTACCTCCATCACTAGGACAAAACAAGCTAATGTAGAACCAAATTCTGAAGAAGGTGATCCCTTCTTCTAATCCCCATTAGAAGTGGGGTCATCCTCCAACTTGCGCTTCATCAGAGGATGCGAGATCTTGATAGATGAAGTAGAAGCTGGGGAGAAAGAGGAGAAAACCACATTGGACACCACTAAGGTATTCAACATATCCAAGGGTTTAGGAAAAGGAAGAATGTTTGGAAGGGACATCAAAAGAGGAGGCTCAGCCGAATTGGTGCAGGAGCACCTAGTGGAATTCATGCCTCCATGAGGCCATTTTGTAAATATTTGATTTACATGGTATTTTGGTCATGTCATAAGGTCATTTAGAGAATATTTAATATGGTTGAGTCATTTAATAGGTTATTAGGTGAGTATGAGTTCATATTGTCAAAACTTGTAAAAATTGTCAAAAGTTGTCAAAATGCAAAATTGGAAAATTGCAAAAATGCAAAAATAAGAAGATGAAGGGTCATATGAGGAAGTTAGAAAGTTTTAGGTGGTTGGTTAGGCTTAGAAATTTTTTAAATACTCTTTTATGGTTGAATTTTAGTGGAGAGGGATGTAAATAATGAAGAAGCAATAATGAAGCTCTAATTTTATGCAAAATTTCTATGTTTTTTTCTGATAAATCTGAGTTTCAGATCATTGTACAAACTCTTATGGAAATATTTTCATGGGAAAGTCATTTGGAATGATTAATCTATAAGTCTAAAACATTCTCATTTTTGTCTCACTCAATTTCATGCAAATTTGAGTAAGTTATGGTGATTTTATTGATTGCAACTTTTCAGATTTCTCTGTTACAGTCATGTTGCAGCGAATTGTACGACTATGTACAGCCTAAAAATAAAATAAATATTATATGGTTGGATATAGGGAGGAGTTATATTTATTTTGGTGTTGGTTTGAGGTTGTTTCATGTAATATTAAGAAATTTATGCTCATTTTGGTGAAAACAGTCAAGTTCTGATTTACACAGAGCAGCAAGCAATAAAAATTGCATATCTTTCATTTTAACCATTAAAAATTGGTAAAAATTTGCATGAAGGTTTGTTTTGAGGTTTTGAATGATTTCAAATTGGTTTCATTGAATTTTGAGAAGATTTATATTTTTCCTTGGTACTCTGCATCACAAATGAGCAATGAATACTTTCACCCTTTGAGAGTGAGGATCATTCATGCTTGCAGGGTGAGCTAGAAGTAAGATTGAGGTAGAGGGAATTGAAGCAAAAAAGAGAAGAAGTGGAGGATACAAGAGAGGACACCGAAGTAGGAGCTATTGGACCCCCTTTCTCATTTTTCAAGGTGGTCTACTCAGTGGCCAGAGCCTTCCTTCGGTGCTTATGCTCATATGCAAGAAAATTTCTTTGGCTCCAAGAGCTAGACACTGTAGCTTGAGGAGGAACGAAAAATCCTATTCAACCATCAAAGTATCCATCACAACCTTTTTCGATGGAGGGAGTGAATCCTATATAGGAACAGGAGGAAGAGATGGAGAAGCAGATGAAACAATATACAAGGGAGCAAACTTGAACGCCTCAGTGACATGCCTCTTTCCACTCACTACCTTAGAGGTAGGAGAAGTAGGAGGTCGTGGAGGCTAAGATGTCAAGGTGAGTCCATAGGGACCCTTCCCCTTATCATACACAATCGTTCGAGGCTTCGTGGGAAAGATAGGAAGGTCAAACACGTGACGTTTGGACTTCCACTAAGTGGGAACCATCAAACTCTCCAAGAGATGCATAGGGGTAGAAGTCAAACGTGTGGTAGTAGGGTGAGAGGTAGAGGCAGGTGGAACTACAAAGGAAGAAGAGGAAGGGCCCTGAGCGGGGGTAGGCTTCCCATTCCCCTTTTGAGAGGAAGAAGTAGCCTGATACTGTGCTACAGGGTAAGTCATTTTCGACTGCACCTTGCCCCCGGTCTTATACTTAACATAATTTTGATAAATTAGGTCCATTCTTGGAGGAAGCGAACCAACTGGGGAGAGCCAAAAATGATCTAGCAAATACCCCCCATGTGATACCAACGGTTGATACATAGTGTCATGCACGAAATGCATTACACCTTCGTGAGAGAATTTCAAACATTTACAAATAATGGAAGCAACTCCATTCACGGAAATGAGCCATGGGATGCCTAGTTTCACCCTGAACAAGTTAGATTCTAGAATGACATCAAAGGTAGTATTCACAGCCCTAGGTCCTACTAGGACATAAAGAGTTATAGAGCCATAAGGAGCAAGAGAGAGGCCATCATGGGTACATATAGTGGTTTTTATCTTAGACCATATTCCTCCCTCTGTAAAGAATTCAGTAAAAGAGTCTCTTTCGTAATAACATTCATAGGACTCACAGGGTCCATGAGGAATCCTATCATAATGTTTCCATTGACGCGGGTAGGAATGTATAGAGGAGAAGCTTTGTTATTCATGAGTAAATCCTACGATGTAAAAGTCACATCTAGTGAGATAGTTGTAGGTTGAGGGGGAGGACTATGAGTAAATGAAACCCCATTTACGTATGCTAAGGCCTCTAGAGAAGCACAAAAAAGATCAAAAATTAGATTTGCAAAGTGAGACAAAAATAGATTTGTATAGATCTGTAATTCACTATTTTCCTTAGCCACAAAATTGTTCACATTCTACATTTTACCATCGAGGAAAATGGTACCATCATTGATGCGATCCTATATCTTATGATGTAGGCACATACAATGTTTAGTATCATGCTTATGGACATGATGGTATTGGAAAAACACATTCCATCTTACCAATCGAAGTAAGGTTCTCTAAGAGGTCAAGGATCTTCCAATGGTATAACCTTATCCTTCAATAGCTTGTGCAGAATAGAAGAATAAGATTTAGATAATTTAGTGAACTTTTTGTTGTGCTTGAGGCCTCTGTCATTAGATGTGGTTACTACATTCACAACATATTTTCATTTTCCTAAAATTGATACTATAGATCTTCCTTCGAGATAGGAGCATGAGGAAGATCCCCTGAACTAAGCAACCATTTACTGATACTCTCACAACGCTAGACATAGATGTGCAAAAAAAGGATACTTCATTAAGGCTAAGGAAAACTTCTCTTGCCAAGGTCGCTGTAGGTTGCCAATGAACACCTTCTATACATTTGAGCTGAGTAGCGGGTAAGATATTTGTGAAAAGAGTGCCTAGTATTGAGTAATGAAATCAATAATCTTCTCAAGCTCTCCTTGCTTACATTGGATGAGATGCAAGAAAGTCATCTTTGGCTCAATGTTGGCTTGGAACTCTCAAAGAAACTGATTAACAAGTTGATCAAATGAGAATATAGAGTTGTTAGGCAAGGAACAATACCACTCTAGTGTTGTGTCCTTGAGAGATCGAGGAAATAATTTGGCCATTAGGGCATCATGGTGAAATAAGTATGTACACATCACATTGAAGGTTGATATGTGTTTGAGGGTCTCCTTTACCACTATATTTCTCAAACTTAGGAGTTTCCATCCCTTGAGGGGAGTGTACAAAATCTTCACCAACAAAGGACTATGTCAGAAGAAAGGTTGAAAGATAGGTTGGGCAGAGGCTTGGGATAGGCTTGCTAACTGGTTCTACATTTGACCCATATTTTGTAGCAGGGCATTCACAATAGGGTTAGATGAAGACATAGGACCAGTGGAGCCACCATCAAATCCACCACTAGGGCCACAACCATAGCTACCATTGGAGCCACCACCATAGCCACTACTAGATCCACTACCATGGCCACCACCAGAGCCACTGTTGGAGCCACTAGACATACCAAGACCACCAACCCCCATTCCACTGTAAATCATGTTGCCAAGGATAGAGTTGCCCCTAAGAGGAAGAATTTTGAATCCAAGGGGTACTCTGCTCGTTTTGATAGTAGGAGGTAGATTATTAATGAAGATGTTGATGAAAGAGATCATTTCAGCTAAGTATATCAATGTTATAGGCATCGAGACACCAATTTGTCTTTTATAAGTGTCGAACACATGACCTTGGGTAATATTTGACCTAGGGTTGTAGGAAGGGACACATGCTTCCATTAAATCGGTAAGGCCACAGAGAAACTGTATGCATGTCTGATCCTTTTCTAGCATATAGCTGATCTCTTTAACAAACCTAGCTGGACTAGCCATGGTTTGATCTCCCCCTAAGCAATTTTCAAGATCCAATAGCATCCTATGTAGAGCCATGAGGTGCTTTGTAGGAATAGGGATGACTTCATTCTCATCCAGAGGCAGAGCTGAATGAGAGACAGGAGGAGTAGGGGAACGAGTGGTTTCATCGAAGAAACTCATCTTTGCTATCGATATCATCTTCTAAGAGGTAAGTGCTAGAAGACTAAAATCACTGAGAGGGGGGGGTGAATCAGTGATTTATGAAAGTCACACAAATTTTCAAAAACAAGAATTTATGTTTGTTTAGAGTCAAGAAGACAAATGACAGTATGTATTGAAAACTTGACATTTAAGTCAAGACGTCAAAGGACAATTCAAAGAACATATTTTACTTGTGCATAAACAACATTGTATTTGCATGATCTAGGAATTTAAACATGAAAATTTAACAAAAGGGAAATGTAACACTTTCACATGTATCAAAGCTCATTTTGAATCAAAAATTTTTATGCATGAAATCTGACATATATATATTGGCAGGTGTGAATTCAAAATATTTTATGACACATTTAAAATAGATAGATAAGAAAACTCACACAAGTTGTATATAAACATCACATAATACTAGAATTTGTCCTGAGTGGAAAAACCCTCTTGGGGAATAAAAAACCACTTGAAAAATCTTTCCTTTATTCACTTAGAGCACCAACTCTTTCACATTCAGGAGCACCAACTCTACAAGTTTAGGAGCACCAACTCCACAAAAATAAGAAGCACCAACTTCATGAGATACAGGAGCACCAACTCCTTTACAAAGCAACAAATTAAAACATTCTATCAAAACCCTAGAAGTGCAATTTTTTCAACCCTAGAATTACAATAGAAGACTATGAATATCCTTGTTAAGCACATTGAAGAATGTTGTATGACAACATTTTCATGAAATGCAATAATCTAAGAATCACAACAAAGATTTTCAATGTAATATATTATGTATCAAATGTCTGAAAACATCATATTCCTTTTTTTAGATCACACAAAAAAATGCTTGAAAGCCATCTTTTAAAGACCCTACAAATAATAACCTCTATATGTAGCTTGAATAACTGAATCAACTCGGGTTAGGGTTCAAATGAAAAACCCTAAATAATCCTCCTTCAAAGTAAACTCTTTCAACAAATATCACCACATTGAAACAATTCAGTTACAATCTAACTGAAAAAATCAACTCGGGTTTGTGAAACCCTAACAAATTTCTATCTTCAACAAATTTTTTTTTTCTACTAGAATCTTAGAAGAATTGTATTAAAAAATGCTTATGCCTTAAGCATCAAATTGAATATTCTAGAAGAATATTTTGAAAACAAAACCACAAGAACATTTTACCTAATCATGAAGGATGAAGGCAAAGAAACCACCACAACCTGCCAAGTAAACTCATAACAACACAGTTGGAAGAAACTCCTGTAACTTCCATAGTCAAAGACAAAATCCACTCATACAAAATTTTCCGTCAAGCTTCCTATTTTGGGGTTGCATTAGTTCTCATTGTTGTTTTAGAATGTCGGCTGAGCCTTTGCGTAATTCACATATGGAGGTGGCTAGGGTTCAAGAAATTAACACAATGAGACAAAAATAATATTACTAGGTAATCTTCTTTCTTTCAAGTCCGTCGAAGAATTTAATCAAACATAATGATGTTTTGAAGTCCGATACTTTGTAACAAAACATTATAATGACTTGGAATCCACTACTGAAGGTTAATAATCATTTGAAATCCACGCTACTATCTATTACCAAATAATGAATTTGACAAAGATGATGTTGCCAAAGATGCCGAAAAAAGGACAACTTATTAAATAAAGACCAATTGATATTACTTCCATGTGACTTGTCAAAGTCAACTTCCAGTTTAGTGCCATGTGACCGACACAAATACCATGTGCTTGATGAAACTCGATAGGGTTTGATGTATATGCCACACAAAATAAAACCTAATACCATATATTATTGATGTCACTACCATGTGACTTTAAAAAAGATAACTCTAATGAAATGAAATAACCACCCAATATGCCAAGGTAAACAACAATACAATGTGCCAAAAGAAACCAATTAAGGTTTGTATTACATGCCACATTGAATAATCAATCAATCTGATGCTTAGGAACACTTTAATGTTGATTATCATAGCAAGGCTTGTATAGAGAAGTCACCTTATAATTCCCATGTAGAGAAATCAAAGAACCATTCACACAATGATACTGTCAATTCAAAATTCCATGAGATATGCAATAGAAATGTGCATAATCAAGCACATTAGAATGTAACAAGAAAGACCAAATGACCTTAGTCACTTGGGAAATGATTGTTTTGAAAAATCAAACCTGCAGATGATAATTCAAAATATGATCAAATAACCTGTGACATGCAACCTCAAATGCAGCCTTCAAATGATCTTGAAAATGATCAACCTAAATAACTTGTACAATGCCTTATCAACACTATCAGTCCAACATAATCATAAACACTGAAAGAAACACTGTCAGTCCAACATAATCTTAAACACTAAAAGAATATCATGTAGAGTAGATCCAAAACTGAACATCATGTGGCTCATCAAATACCCTCAATTTTGACATCAAGGAAAAATCAAAGAAAATTGAAAGCCAACAAACTCCCCCTTTGTCCTTGATAGCAAAACGCATATCATCTCTCCTCCTTTTTGCCTCAATGACAAAGAATGAAAGAGGAGAATGTGAGATGCCATGAAAAATAAAAAACTAAAACCAACCAACATAGTAACCAAATGCATAAACAATGTTCACCAAGTAGCCTTGCTCCCCCTAAACCACAACACTGAGATGTCACAAAGCCATGCACATAACCTGCCCTATTATAAATCATAGAAAATGTGAGATCAGGCTATGAATTTTAAATTTCAAATACCAGGCAAAGTCAAATATGTCACTGTTCAATAGATTTTTCACTATTATACCATTGAAAACAAAATGTACAATGCCCCTAATAATTCACTGTAAAAAAGCACCATAAATCTAACCAATTTGAAAAAATGTTGTAGGATAACTAAGAGTGAATATATGGTAACAATACCAATAATACCAACAACATCAGTAGGAGTAAGATTAAGCATGAAAAGCTTTGAGAGAGATTCATAAAACTCTTCCACTATACTGCCACATCCAAGCAACCTTTCAAAGATCCATATCCAAAACTCAAACCAAGGCTAATTGTCCCTGTGTATCAATATTAGAAAACAAAGCACTCTTAACCAATATCAGCGTTTCATCTTTCTCTTTGTCATAAAGATATTACTTGCTCCCCTTGCAAGTAAGATTTGGTCAAAGCCACAATAATGTTCAAGTAACCTTCCACAGATCATCATTAAGACCACATCTAACAACTGAGCCCTTCTCATCTTTTGATAATAACATCAAAGAAGTTACAAGAAAGGATCAATATCACTAGGCAATAGGATATTCATTGACTATAAATAACGTTGAAAGTTTTGCAAGACTCTACTATTTTCATATACCAAGCAATTGTGATACATTATCATCAAACAAAGTTCCAAGGACCACCCTAGAGCAAGGTTCCAAAAACCATTTACTATGTATGGCAAAAATAACACCACTATAAAGCCACTACTCACCCCACAAAACATAAACAAAACATGCTTGATATACTTTTCCAATAATAGGAAATATGAATGATCAAGCACATCATTGTAATGCTCAAGATTCATTGTTTCAAAAACCATAACATACTACAAATGATAAGCATGACTACCACCATTTAATTAAAAAACAACACTATCCATTTTTTTATGCAAGATAACTATATACTTCAACATAACACTTCACTAACTCCATAGTCTTTCCATTAAATATTGCTTACCAAATCATAAATCTTCGAAAGATAGACTTCAGAAAGCACTGGAATGATCAGACACAATATTGTTGACCCCAAGGAAGCAACTAGTAACAAGAAATTACACTGTTAAACAAAATAATTATATCTTGTTATCATGAGCCTGAATACAGTGTAGACTAGCCCTAATACAAGGTGTCTGCTTTTTAATACTTGTGTACCTTACACACACATCTCCATTTCCATGCTTATGTAGTTTTATAACATCCAACATTGAAACCATTGGATAATATACCAACAACATGCTGTTATCAAAACAAATTACTTAACAGAGTATATAGAGAATGTAGTGATAAGAAGATGCTTGTGATATAAACTTTCTATTCCAATATCATTACTTAATATGAATGGAAAAATATTGATATCTCATGTTCATAAACCATCCACTGAATACCAAGATTTATACACTATCATTTGAACAAAAATGTTGTCAACAGCCAACATACCACTGTCCTAAGAGTGCAATGTTTTGTCACCAAACACATTATCATGTCTACAACCTCTTGCAACTTTTATAATGATTACATGATTCAAAACTAGTACAGATGACTTGTATCACAAATTTTTTAAGATCATCACCACTGCTATTAAGTAGAGGCTCTGTCAAAGAAGAGTCACTGTCAATCAACAACATTTAGAAATGTATCATGGTCTGTTCAAACAATGGTACTTTTCAAACACTTATGTAATACCCTGTATCACCACTAGATCATATGACTGGCATATATCACCAAACATCCTAACAACTATAGCACAAGATCAAGTAAATTTGGAATGTATTAAGAAACTTTGATTTTCTTATGATATGCATCATAAAGTCTGTGTCCCATTACTACAACCTTCAATTATCATACAATCAACCTTGAAATCACCATCAAAACTTTACTAGGATTGAGAATCACATAACATCATAAAAAATAAAGTACTATCACTGTGAAAACAAACTACTATACTTTGATTACTAAAACCAATGCAACTTATTGAGAACATCAACCGAGTTTGCCAAAACCTTCACACCTACTCCTGTTATGATCTTGTTACTGTAGAATGCATTCCAAGAAATGAAACTTCCATACTGTCAAATGTAATGAAACTTACTGCTCAATTTTTATTACTGTCAATCATGTACTAAAATTTCATCAAATGACTGCAACAACAATCATAGAGAAAGTAGCATTGACAAATCAGTCTAGTAATTCTTCTATAAGTTGTTAGCAGAAGAGAAATCAATATCTCAACTCAAACACAATCCTACTTCTCAGTTATAAAAGATTGCTAACCACAAATATACCACTATTCTTTCATACCTAACTCACCTGGTCCATGAAGCAAACAAACTACACCAAACCTTTTTAAAAAAAACCTTGTTCCACTACATTCTAAAAATCCTTGGGGATAGAAAATAAAACTTTGGATTACTCCCCCTAAAACCAAACAACCATTAAATGCTAAGAGATGATCCTTGTACATCACACACAAGACTGAGTCCTTCCTTCTCCTTTTCTTGCTTTCTTCTCTAGATTCTTAGAAATTCATTTCCAGATGATTTCTCTCTATAAAACCTTGCTTTATGACCTGACTGACTACACCTGAAGCATGTGACAATACCATAGTTCCTTTTCCAATCATTTTTCTTATCTTTAATCCAACATTCAAATGCTTTATGGCCATAATCAAAATAGGAATAACAATAGCTTGAAAAAGAACAATTATACCTCATCAAATTACCTTGCCAGGTAGAGTGAGATCCTATGAATTTTTTTGTTCTATTCCTTCATCCTCTGTCAATATCCTCATGTTGTTTGTTTCCTACAGTTTCAAGGTCAACAACATGATAGTTTAAATCTACCTTTGTTCTAGGTGTTTTTCTAACCTTAGAGCACTGTCCTTCCTCTAAGCCTAGACCACTTTTGTCACTTGGAGCTTTCTGTGCACCAATAATCTTATTCAAAGACATAGATCCATTCCCATTTATTTTCTCATCACTTAACTACTTTGATGCTTTATCAATGTTCCTCAGTAAGACCACTTGACACTCAAGTTTTTCTATACTTTGTTCTTTTACTTTAAGTTGGTTTCTAAATTCTTCCTCAATCTTTCTAGGTTCTTCAACTTGTATCTTTGCTTCTACAAGATCTGAACATATCCTATCTTTGATATCTTTTTCTTGATGAAGTTTCCTTTTTAAATTTTGGTTTTCTCTTCTAAGCCGCTTAATTGTATCTAAAACACATAGGAGTTCACCTTCCAAATCAAACTCACTTTCTTGCTCATCAAATTCCTATTCAAAATTCACTTCACCTAAAAATTGATCTACTTCTTCATTAATTTCTTGGCCATTTGAATGTTCATTAGTAATCTCTATAGATTTAGACTCAATCTGATTTTCTTCAGAACTATGAAGATTTGCACAATCTTCACTTTTAGATGACCCACAACTTGTTTTAGTTTTCAAAGATATGTCCTCTTGTAACTCACCATTATGATTCATTTCAATCAATATGTCCCAAGCTTCCTTTGTATTCCTGCAATGCATAACCTTAGCAACAATTTCAGTTGGAAAACTATTGAAAATATCATCTATAGCCTTAGCATTGAATTCAAGAGCTATTTTCTCCCCATGTGTGGAAGGAGATGTTACAGATATAGTGCAACCTCTTTCTACTACTTCCCATACATCAAACCCTAAGGAAGACAAATATGTCTCCATTCGACGTTTCAAAAGAATAAAATTGGTACCTTGAAACTGAGGCATTCTAAACATAGGATACTCTATCATTTCTAGATTATTGCTAATGATCTCTTCCTCATTACTTCTCATATTGAGTTCAGGTAGAGCTTGATGGTTAGTATTTTGCTGTGAACTTCTTTTTCCCTTATTCCTTCTACCTTTTTCCATATCATACACAACACTTCAATACCAAAAATTCTTAAGTCATTCAGACTTTATTAATCAAGGATTTGGCTCAAGTCATAGAAGTACATTCTTGAACTTATGATATGTTTGAAAGAATTCCAAAACCAGAATCAATCCTAGGTGGATTAGACCTATGAAAGGACCCTACGCTCTGATACCAATTGTTGGAAGACTGAAATAATTGAGAGGGGGGGTGAATCAGTGATTTATGAAAGTCACAATTTTTTTTCAAAAACAAGAATTTATGTTTGTTTAGAGTCAAGAAGACAAATGATAGTATGTACTGCAAACTTTAAATTTAAGTCAAGAAATTAAAGGACAATTCAAAGAACATATTTTACTTGTGCATAAACAGTAGTGTATTTGCACATGTATTAGAGCTCATTTTGAATCAAAACTTTTTATGAATGAAATTTGACATATATATATATTGGTAAGACTGTGTGAATTCAATATATTTGATGACACATTTAAAAACCCTCTTGGGGAATAAAAAACCACTCGAAAAATCTTTCCTTTATTCACTTAGAGCACCAACTCTTTCACATTGAGGAGCACTGACTCTACAAGTTTAGGAGCACCAACTCTAGAAAAATTAGAAGCACCAACTTCATGAGATATAGGAGCACCAACTCCTTTACAAAGCAACAAATTAAAGAATTCTATCAGAACCCTAGAAGTGCAATTTTTGCAACCCTAGAATTACAATAGAAGACTATAAATATCCTTGTTAAGCACATTGAAGAATGTTGTATGACAACATTTTCAAGAAATGTAATAATCTGAGAATCAAAACAAATATTTTCAATGTAATATCTTATGTATTAAATGTATGAAAACATCATATTCCTCTTTTCAGATCACACAAAAAAATGCCTGAAAGCCATCTTTTAAAGACCCTGCAAATAATAACCTCTGTATGTGGCTTGAATAACTGAGTGAACTCGGGTTAGGGTTTGATTGAAAAACCCTAAACAATCCTCCTTAAAAGTAAACTCTTTCAACAAATATCACCACATTGAAACAATTCAGTTACAATCTAACTGAAAAAATCAACTCGGGTTTGTGAAACCCTACCAAATTTCTATCTTCAACAAAAACAAAATTTTCTACTAGAATCTTAGAAGACTTGAATTGAAAAATGCTTATGCCTTAAGCACCAAACTGAATACTCCAAAAAAATCTTTTAAAAACAAAACCACAAGATCATTTTATTTGATCACAAAGGATAAAGGCAAAGAAACCCCCACAACCTATCAAGTAAACTCATAACGACCCAGCTAGAAGAAACTCCTCTAACTTCCTCAGTTAAAAAAA
The DNA here is from genome assembly GCA_007258455.2 of Sequoia sempervirens. Lineage (NCBI taxonomy): Eukaryota > Viridiplantae > Streptophyta > Pinopsida > Cupressales > Cupressaceae > Sequoia > Sequoia sempervirens. The sequence continues at coordinate 636,359,665 of VDFB02193867.1, forward strand.
AAATGCACTCATAGAAAAATTTCCATTGAGCTTCATGTTTTGGGATTGCATTAGTTCTCATTGTTGTTTTAGAATGTTGGTTGAGCTTTTGCATACTTCACATATGGTGATAGCTAGGGTTCAAGAAATTAACACATTGAGACAAAAAAATATTACCCTAATCTTCTTTCTTTCAAGTCTGTCAAAGATTTTAATAAAAAATAATGATGTTTTGAAGTTCGATACTTTGTAGCAAAACATCATAATGACTTGGAATCTACTGCTGAAGGTTAATAACCATTTGAAATCCGCACTGCTATCTATTACCAAATAATGACTTTGAGAAAGATGATGCTGCCAACGATGCCGAAAAAATGATGACTTATGAAATAAAGACCAATTGATATTACTTCCATGTGACTTGTCAAAGTCAACTTCCAATTTAGTACCATGTGCTCAATGAAACTCGATAGGGTTTGATGTATATGCCACACAAAATGAAACCTGATACCATATAATATTGATGTCACTGCCATGTGACTTTAACAAAGATAACTCCAATGAAATGAAATAACCACTCGATATTGCAAGGTAAACAACAATACAATGTGCCAAAAGAAACCAATTAAGGTTTATATTATATGCCACATTAAATAATCAATCAAGATGCTTATGAACACTTCAATGTTGATTATCATAGAAAGGCTCGTATAGTGAAGTCACCTTATAATGCCCATGTAGAGAAATCAAAGAACCATTGACACAATGATATCGCCAAGTCAAAACTGCATGAGATATGCAATAGAAATGTGGATAATCAAGCACATTAAAATGTAACAAGAAAGACCAAATGACCTTAGTCACCTGAGAAATGATTGTTTTGACAAATTGAACCTGCAAATGATCAATCAGAATATGATCAAATAACCTGTGACATGCAACCTCAAATGTAGCCTTTAAATGATCCTAAAAATGATCAACCTAAATAACCTATACAATGCCTTATCAACACTATCAGTCCAACATAATCATAAACACTAAAAGAAACACTGTTAGTCCAACATAATCATAAACACTGAAATAATATCATATAGAGTAGATCCAAAAATGAACATCATGTGGCTCATCAAATACCCTCAATTTTGACATCAAGGACAAATGAAAGACAACTGAAAGCCAATAGTAAGAGCCAAAGTGACCCTCGTAATGTCCGTCTCTAAGTGTTGCTGTCACACACTCCTTCTAACAACATATCCAGAAGTCATAGAATGATTTGTGAAGCTCATAAAGTTTCACAACACACAGGCTCACAACTTATGCAAACGTGAGAGAAAGAAATGGATATTACAAGTTCACATCGGGTTCACCAAAATGTAGAGGAAGGGGATCGACTGCTCAAGACCCTAGGTCATGGGAGGGTCTAAAAAAATCAACTACCCTGATCTACCTCATGATAAGGGTAATTTAAGGTAAGTTTAATGTTTCAAGAGGGGTGAAAAGGAAGGACAACTAATTTTTTATTGTCTTTTTATAAAACCAAGAGTTCAGGAGACCAGGTGAGCAAGTTCTTGAATTTGGACTGTAACCTAAGTAGCTCTCTGCCAAAGGACTCCAATGTAGGAGACGTAAAACAACACGGTGAGTTGAAGTCCAGGTCAAGCACTCACATTCATATAGATAGGGATTACAAAGTACAGTACAAAATAATAGAAAACTCATTAACTACCTGATAAATATAGTTTTAAACGATGGCAGAAAACATAAAACAACTAAACTATTGAAATAAAAAGAAGAATACTTTAACTTAGAATATAGAATTTGATAACAAAAAAGGTGATAGAAACGAAAGTTACAGTCGGTCTAGTCTTCCGCAAGCTCCACACAAACATGATACCTACACATAGCAGAATGGGAAAAAATGTTGGGGCTATTTTGGGGCTTTCCATAGTCAAACCTCCATTTCAATGTTCCCACCTCCACAAACAACTAAGATAGCCACAATAGAGAAAGTGCGATAAAGAAAGTATTGAAAGGAAGTACTACCATGAATGATGATAACAATATGCTACATAAACAAATGACGATGCTAAGTGAAATGGATACCACCTCCCCAACAAGATGCCCTCAAGCACATGAAGGGAGATACGAGCTCACAAGCTTGTATATGCCAACATTTCCGCAACAACGAGAGGAGTGAAACCAATAAAATGTTGAATTGGAGCTTCAAAAATGGTGGAAAGTGTTGTGAAATGCTCAAGAAGTATGAAGAAGTGTGTAGTCAGGATGAAGAAGATTGAAGAAGAAGATCAATTGAGGTTGAAGAAGATGAATAGAATGTGAGAGATAGTCTTTTGAATTTGAATAGGAGCCCGAAAGAGCTGTTTGAGGTCGGTTAAGGGCACAAGGGTGTTACGCTTCATTGTCAATGGAGAAGTGTAATGCCTCTATAGATTTTAGAAGTGAGAATCCTATTAGGATGGAAGCACGCCACATAGACATCCCTGATAGAAATTCCCCCACTGACACTATAGACAATTGCAAAGAGTGGAGAGTGGATGGATGAGGTGGAATAGCATATTCAGGTTTGATTTTTCTAAGGTATGGGGTGTAAATGGGGAATTTGCAAGGGGTGCAAATTCACTCCATTACAATGATGAAGGGAGCAATTTATGAATGGGAGAAAAACTATTGAGGAAAATACTTCCAAAAATCATTCAAGGCAATTTAAGGGAAAATTTAGTAGCATTTTTACATCATTTCATCATCCAAGCATCATGTCATGTGTTATGTAATTTTTTTATATGTTTTCATGCATTTTTGTTATGTGTTCTAACATTTTTAGTTCTTCAAATCAAATCAATTCAAGCAAAAATGAATCCTTGAACGTGATGAGCATAACTTCAGTCCATCAAGGAGAAAAAATCTAAGTGGTGAGTGGTAGGGTAAAAGTACAAAGCTATGTCACACTTTATAAAGGAAACAACCAATGCTAATCCAACTCTTAAACTTGAATCACTAAAAGGTAGGATATATGTTGAATTTTGAAATGATGTAAACTAATTAAATACGTATTTTTTAGTATATTTTATGTTTGTATTTTTTTCAAAAAATAAAAAAATAATTTGAATATAGCTTTTTAATAAATTTATACTATAATTTTGTTGCAGATAAAATGCTGAAAAATGAAGTTACATGAGACTTCAATCTTTATATAGTAATTTTTTTTTTCCTTCAAATTTTTTGTGTATTTATAACTTGAAACTTTAGTGCATGGATATAGTTTTTTCCAATTTTGATAAATATATATTTTTAAATAAATATTAAAATGTGTGTATTAAAACATAGTTGTTTCGATTTGACATCAAATTTCATATTAAATATTTATCTAAAATAGAAAAAAATTACACCATCTTGATATAGATTCTTTTATCTATTGCATCTTATTTAAAAAAAATATATTTTAATAAGTTTTAGTATTTTTCTTGACATGGTAATCAACCTAGTATTTTTGTGTTGATAACCTAATTTTAGTAAAAATAAACTATAAAATATAAATACTAGTTAATTTATATATATATATATATATATTTGAAAACTACACTTATGAACCTACAAAAGGCTATTTTTTATATTTTTAAAAAATGTTATTTACATGACTAAGAGTTGTTGAAACATCAAGTTTTTCAAATAATTTAATTTTTCAGTAAATTGGCTTCAAAGTGGTACTACATATGCATTTATCTAACAATTTTAGTTGGAAAATTTGTGGACATATCTAACTTAGATAGAATGAATCTTACTAGATCATATGTTTGACCAAAATTGATTTTTAGTTAGAAATACTTAAAATTATCTGTATTGATAAGTTGGTCGAAAGTGTGACATAGCTTTGTACTTTAACCTAGTAGCAAGTTGTTAATTCATTAATCCATTGCCATTTAGCCTCTATCCCTCAAAAGGATAAGCTCTCTTTATCATCAATTTTGCCATTGTGGAGGTAGAAATACCAACACGGGGTTTGACTAAGGCAAGCCCCTATATGGTACAACCCTTCCTCTCCCTTTGTGTGTGTATGCTACATATCTAAAGAGGATTGAAAGAAGATTGAAGAAAATTTTCTCATTTATGCATTCAAACCCTACAACTTAACAAGATATAGAAACTCCATTATCTCAGTAACAAATGAAAATATGTCAACCAAATCCGAAGGGAAGGAGCTACAAACCAGACACCTCATGATTGTAAAATCCTTTTTCTAAATTAAGGTTTCAATATAGGGTGCATAGGGCACCCTTACCTAGAAAAAGTTGCCTCAAATTCATAGGTTAGGTACCTCTACATGTTCACCTCATACTTTTTTGGATCTAAAATTTGTGTGTTCTTAGTTCAAATGTCTGTTATCATCTCGAAACATTGCATTTTCATAGATTAGCTAGTTGCATTATAACATTTCATCAAAACTAAAATTTCCAAAACCCCCCAAAAGAATTCAACTCCAAGGTTGATTGACTCATCTTTAGGAACACCTTGCAAGTTAATCTTGTTCTCTTGCTGATCTAAATTCCAATATTTTATAAGTGAAAAGTAGCTAATACTAGTTAGATCTAGGATCACTTTTCCTATATAACACCTGCATACCATCTTGGTTTTTCTTCTTCCTAAGGGGAGGAATGTTGTTCAACAATATTGGATCATCTTCGACATTCAATGTCGATCATCTACCATCATTGCAAAAAAATCAACATTGAGGGGAGTTGTATGGTCTCTCTTCTTCTCTCTTATGGGGAGATGTTTTTCCTTGCAAGAGGTTCTCTCCTCATTCTTCAACGAGAGAATTTTGTATCTTTTCTCTCTATAAGCGAGGATTTTTTGTTCCACTAGAATTTATCCTTTTCTCTATTTGTGAGATTGTATTTGGACACGGGTACCTAACATGGTCTTGTAGATAGGACCAATCCTTGAATATTTGCATCATTTGCATAACAATGTACTCCCTAAGCTGCACTTAAGGGGGGTGTTGGTGTAATAGGTGTTTTACCTAACTAGTTTATTGACCAGTCCTATTTACATGTTAAGTTTACTTAGGTCCAAGGAGGGAATCTTTCTAGAAGGTGTTAGTTGTCATTAGATAGTATCTTATCTTTTGAATTTTAATATTTGTGTCTTAATTCATTTAATATTAGTCATCTCATGACATAGGATAAAGACACTTGTCATGATATTTTCTAATCCCATGTATCACCTTGGCTATATAACTAAAGGTCTCATCCAACATCCATTATAATTCATTGATGAATCATATCATCATAATCTATCATTTTTGTCATTTAATAGAATAACATTATTCTCTCATATTTGATCTCTCTTGTTCTTTCATGAAATTTCTAGAACTTGGCTAGCTATAATATTTAGACAAATATTGCATGGGGTAGATTATTTTATACCAACTCTTACAATAAGATCAACTCCACAACATGGAAGTAAAATGAAGAAAATATGAGACACATAATTTGGGTGCCAGCATATGTAAAATGTATCTTCATTAACTATGATTTTCATATAAAGGGTACAAGATTTGGAACCTTCTGGCCAAGAAAATATTATATAGTAGAAGCATTATCTTTAGAGAAGCTAAGACTTCTTACATAGAATTGCAACTAGAGAAGAATAAAAAATAAGATGCCATTTAGCTACCTCCAAATGCTAATACAGTTGAACCACAAGACTCAGAAGGATTTGAAGAGATGTATATCTCACATAGTTTATAATTTATAAGGAGGTAGAACCTCTACATAAACTCTTCAAGGGGTTTACTTCACATAGAAACAATTGATAGGTATAATCCTCTTGATTGGATGTGTATTTTTATTTTGGTTACTAACATAGATGAGCCTAAGACTATGAATGAGGCTATGGGTATTGATGATACGAAGTCTTGAAAAGTGTCCATAGACAAGGAGATGGTTTCATCAAAGAAAAATGACACATGAGACATATTTTTTTTTTTAAAGGACAAATACTAGTTGGATGAAAATAGACATTCAAAATAAAGATCAATTCAGGTGATAGTGTTGATAATTACAAGGAAATATTGGTTGTAAAGGGATATTCATATGTTGATGGAATTTTATTAGAGTGAGGTTTTTACTCTAGTTGCTAAGTTGGCATCCATTCAAATCTTATTATGTATAGTAGTGTATTTTAATCTTGAGGTTGATTAAATGGATGTGAAGAAAACTTTCCTTCATGGTGGTTTAGAGGAAGAAATTTACATGACATAGCTAGAGAACTACATTGAAAGAGATAAAGATTTTTTTTTTTAATAAGTTGAAGAAATATTTATATGGTCTTAAGCAGTCACCAAGGATGTGTTACTAAGCGTTTGGCTCTTCTATGTTAAAGGATTGTGATTTTTGAGATACAAATTAGATAATTTCATCTATTATAAGATAATATTTTTTTTCCTTGTTATCCTATTATATGTTGATAAGTTATTTTTGGTGACTCTAAGGGTACGATTTATGAATGAAATTATCAACCTTTACCATAGTTTGAGATAAAATATTTATGGGATTATTGATTCATCTTGGGGATGTAGATTAGAGATAGAGCTGATATGAAGCTTTGGTTAGGCTAGGGAAAGTATATGAAGATAGTGTTAGATATATTCAATATGCCAACTTGTAGACCATTATTTGTTCCTATTTTGGTGGGGATAAAATTATCTATAGAGTAGCACATGACTTATCCTAGTGATATGGAGGATATGGATAGATTACTTTATGCTAGTGCCATTCAAAGCTTAATTTATTCTATAGTTTATTTTATACTAGACATCACCCAAGTAGTGGGAGTCATTATCCATTTCATGGATCATAGATGACTTCATTGCGATGCAGTAAAGAGAGTCTCCAAATATTTGTAGGATACCACTAAGTACTTTATTTATTATCATGGTAAATCTACAAAGGACCAACATGTTAGGAAACAAAGTTAGTTAATCAAATGATTTCCTACACAACCCTATGAGAGAAAAGCATGTATATAAGCTTATAGAATAATCATGTAATGCAACCAAAATTGATATTACACAAGATAAACCTTAGGAAAACCCTCATGAGGGAAAAAAATAGCATCTAAAAAAATCCAAACTCAATACATATTATTCAATAATGAAAACATTACAATACACATAGTTTCCATGAATACTTCTAAAATATCAAGCTCCTCCAATGTATCCTTCATGTGTCCAAGCATAATGGGTGACAATGCAACCACACATTCCATGTTGTGCTTCACATATACACTCTACAAGAGAGTTAAATACATATGATAGCCAACCAAACCACTAAACATATGCTTACTTTTATATATTCAAGCTCATACAAGTATAATTATGTTATTGATAAAACCATGTGTCACAAAACTATGAGAGCATCAAATTATTGACTCTAAATTAGTTTTTGGTACTAAATTTTCTTGAAATTAAATATTTTTCTAATGTAAAACCCACACATAAAATAAATAACCAATGTTACAATAGAATTTTACAAGTGTGCCTAAATAAATATTTAATATGACTAAAAACATCTCTAAATATGTACTACAAATAAATATATATTTTATATAATTAAAATAATTAATTTCTTGTGCAAGGTGTACACCATGTTTTCCCCTAACATTTTGTCAATTTTGTATACATTGCATGAGGTTCAATAAATGAAACAAGCCATCATAGCCAACCATGTAACTACATGAATTTCTAGCATGCTCTTGTGCTCCATAAAAATATTGACTATAACATCCAAGTTGATCACCGTCTAAAGAAATAAATTCTTTCATTCTCCAACATGCCACATAGAAAAAAAGAAACAATCCAAGGTGAATATGCACCAATCCAAAGAACATAAGCATAAAATACAAGTGATAATAAAGGTTCCAAGATGTTGTCAATGAAAAAACCCGCACAATTGGAAATAAAAATAATAGAAAATGATAATACATCTAATCATCCATACTCCAAAGGTATCAAAAACCATCAATAGAACTCATTCTAACAACACAACCAACCCATAAACCACAATCACAAGCTCCTTGCCTAAAAATTTTCAATGAAGAACACACATGTACCTAGGAACTCCCACTACATGTGTAATGTCAAATAAAAAAAATAGATCAAGGCATATAGAGTCTACCAATCAACACTCAAATCAAGGTATCATTAATAATCATAATTATGTAGTAATAAATAACAATCACAGTGATCCACACATGTAGAAAAAAACATTTCATACTACCTCACAACTAGTTTCCATAACTCTCCCAAGTTCTCCACAACAAACCACATGAACATGAACCTCCAAGAAGTAGCCATAAAACAAAGAGATAAAACACAAAAAATATATCACATAACATGTCTGTTTACTAATACCTCAAAGTGATAATTTGTATCAAGTAAGATGTCCTTCATGAAACTCCAACTAAAAGGCCTTAACAACATGCAACCATTCAATCTCATAGATTAAAAAAATATTGTTCTCATATAACCAGCATGGATGTAAGAGTCTCTAAGACCAAGGAATATCAAACTCAAATCCATTTCATAACTAATAATAATCCCAGTAATATCTCCAAAACTCATAAATGACATCACAAATTAAAATCATGTCTATAAGGAGATAAACATACCAAACACTCCCCATATGAAACCTCTAGAACTAACAAGTATGGATCAATATCCATATCCATGAGAAGACAAATCATAAAACATAATACATATACCAAAAAATTGGGAAATAACTATCAAATAATAATTTGCTATGTAGATCAAGAGTGGGGAATGTGGTTGCCCCTCTAGGATACACCAAACAATAATGACTCTCTCCAAGAATAATCACTTCTATAATTCCATCATGAAATAACATCCATATTTAGATGAAGGATCTTAGAAATTCCTAATGAAACCTTCAAACAAAAATCACCTCAACAAGTGTATCCAAACTCAAGAGAAATCCAACCTCACCTTAAACTCCATGAATCCATCAATACCTACAATCGATCAATCCATGCTAGTTTCCAAATTCAATACTGCACTCTTATGAAGCTCCCAAGTACACTACTAATGTATTCAATACCAAGAGAACTATCTAGATTACTATCAAATATTTTAGTCTAAATCCATTGAATCTATGAACACATCATGAAATCATGATCTAACATATCCTCTTAGAAGAAAACATGCTCTAATTACCATATTATACTCCAAATATCACTTGTATCATGTCAATAACTTAACACATGCTTAAGATTCCACCATGGAGCAATACCAAGCATCCTCTCAACCAAGGACCCCCTATCCAAATCTGTAAGTCATAAGCCTACACCTCAACCAAAAACTTGAAGAGTCCTCCATATGTAACGAATATGTGAACATCTCCATGTTGATTCTTTTCCATTGATCTCAAAGGGGGAGAAAGTGAGCTCAAAATGTTGAATTGCTCAGAAAGAATAATTATGATCTTGGGAGAAAGTGAGATGTTGAATTGCTCAGAAATAATATATCCATCATAGGGTGAGAAAGAGTTGAATATGGAGAAGGTGAATTCTAAATTGCTTAGAAAGAATAACTATAATTTCTTTGTTTCTTCAATGCCTCTTTCATAGGGGGAGTGAATGGGATAGCACATGAATCATTTAGACTTATTCCTTTTTGTTATTCTAATACGTGTTTTTGGTGGTCCCAAAATTTTGTTGTTTTCCATCAATGACAAAGGGGGAGATTGTTGAGCATAGGTTGTCATTGATTTCAAATTGATGCCAACATGTCATTGTTGCTATCAATGGTGATCAAAAGGTGTCAAAGTTTTCAAATGTGAAGGTTGTCAAAGGTGAAGAAATATTGTAGTACAACTATTGACAACAATCTAAAGGTTCTAGTATTGTGTTGGTTGACATTGTGTAGGTTGTCTAATCAATCATATCTCGCATCATGTTTTTCATGGCATGACTGCTCTTAGATAGTTCATGTATTTATCATACCATATGTATCAAGTATGAATTCAAAAATTTTTGTGGTGGTCCAGGAGGATATATTTTGGATAGAGAGATTACTTAATATGGGTGGAATTTCTTTCATAAATTCATAAAAATCTTATAGTTTACAAGGATAATATACCTACACTAGTTCTATCATGTTCTTGAGTTTTCGGTGGTGCAGCTTAGTGTGCAAGGAGTTTGAAATAACAAAAGTCTCATCAAGCTATTTCATGTTTGAGGCAAGTGCAATAATGGCTACAAGTGTGTGACAACAATTTTAAGTGTGTGGAGTGAGGATAGGACCTATTTAAGGTTCCCATGGTAGCGCAAGTTGTCAAGTGATGTTGGCATCAAGATTGGACCCTTGTATCACACGTTTCATGTAATTTGAATTTAGGTCCATCCCATGTTTTCTAGGTTGGTGTAGATCCATGGTCGACATAAAAGACTATTAATGTAGTGTCATCTATATATTTCAAATGTTCAAATGCATCTATGTATCGAGTGTGTATTAGTCTAAGTGCATCCATGTGTGTTTAAATGTAATTAAAGATTACAATGAAAGTACAAGAGTGGGATGCACATGAAAGGTATGTGACAAAAGTGTGAGAATCAGTATCAATTACCCTATTGATGCAAGTTAGATTTTTGTTTCAAATACACCATTATTTTTGTTTCAGTAGGTTGGTGCCTACTTTCTATTGTATTATTTGAACAGGGATTGGTGTCTTTGTTTCAGCGAGGATTGGTGTCTCTTGTAAGTTGGTTCCTACTGAATCATTTGGGGATTAGTGTCTCTAGTAGGTTGGTGCCTACTAAATCATTTGGAGATTGGTGTCTCCGGTAGGTTGGTGCCTACTTTATATTGTAAAGATTCATTATATTATTTTTTCTTGTGAGAGCTTCTAACTATGGTTTTTTCCTTTCTGGGTTTTCACATAAAAATCTGGTGTCATGTGTTATCTTGTGTGGTGCTTTAATTTATTTACTTAGTAGCTTGTATGGTTCAATGCTCTTCACGTTGAAAAACTATAAATTATTAGTGAGTGTTTCCAGAATTTTTGTAATTAGTTGGATCTATTGATTCACCCCCCTTTAGTAGATTGTATGCCCTTCAATCCAATCACGAAAACATAAATATCTCCTATCAATATAACTCAAGATGTCTAAGTACTCTAATTGTATTTAATAATCATGATCCAAGAACTTTTTTATGAAACCAAAAATCACTACAAAAAATTATTCATCACCAAGTGATGAATCCACACCATTTCCATATCTCCCACTCAACTATAATACTAAGATATCCATAAAATTATGATAATTTTATCCTAAATTAAGATCACCTATAGGACACATACACTCAACTAAAATATCAAAAACTCTATAGAATAAACTATAACAAGGTCCCCAAGAAAAGAAATCAACCACAACTAAAACATCATTGATAAAAAGATCCCATTGAAAATTTTGTAATAGTTCCATCCATAACATCATGTGATAACCGACCATGCTAATAGTCCTATTAACTAACTAATCTAGGCACTCTAATAATCCATCCTTTTAACTCAATGCAACATACCAATCCACAAATGAGCATATACATGGACAACTAATGAAATTTACATTAACACCCAAATGACCTATAGATATAGATAGTCTACATTTGAGTCATCACTACAACCAATGGGTGACCGACCTAAAATATTACAATACTTGTAGATCCCAAACCAATGAAACTTTAAAAATCACCATCACACTTAAGTAACCTATAAATTGAGATAACAATGGAGATAACTTATAAAGCTCTCATGAATCAAACAACAAATAAAATCTAGATCTTATTTAGCACATATATACATAAACAAGAAACCATAAGCAAGGAACCAATCAAGCATCTAGGAGATAAGAACAACCTTCTAAAATTGAACCACACTGCCACTTTTAATCATGAATCAATCAAATATTACAACCTAATCCTATAATAACATACATGATCATGTCATGACAATGCTTAAACATACACGAATATTCATGACACCATGATCATTAGTATCATTGTTGTTATACTCAACTCTCATTGAATTAAGATTCCTAGTCTCACACATATCAATCATGTCCTCAAAGAAAAAAATAATCTACATAAATGCCTCCATTAAACTCCACAATTAAAAAATACATTTAAACTTATATTAGGAAGCACCAAATTTTATAACCTTCTATACCATAATTTTGGTCTCATAAAAAGTACACTCCCACCAATTTTAACCTACAAATTTCTATAGATGGTCACACAATAACAACTTAAATCTCAAGCTCCTACAAGTGCTAAAAAATTGCAAACCTCTCTCTACTCATCCAAGTGAAAAAACATGTAATCCACTATGTAGTATGCTAAAAATAATCTCCATCACCTTTTTAAAATATAAAATATAATTCCATGGGTGATCCCACAATAGTGGTTTACAATTTTTGGCCAAACTAGACATTGAAATAATTTTTTTAACTAAATCTTCACTTTCAGGCACCTATAGCAGGTAAACCGTGAGGAATTTGAAGATGATGCAAACTAGAGTTTCATGAAATTTTGTCTGTAGATTCTAAATATATTTTTTTCAAAATTTTTGGAATTAGATTGCACTTCTTTTTCCATCTCCCTTAAAAACTAGTTTTTTTCAGAAAACAACATTTTTAAAAAGTAACGCTCACCATATAACACATAACTTTTTTCCATGAAGGATAAAATTCTAATTCTTTCGAATTTAGATTTTTAACTCTGATATCTAGTGCTTCCACTTGGTTAGATAGTTTTTATTGAATATTTTTTCTTTAATCAAGTTTCAAAGTCAAACGAATTACAATTCAAACATAGTGCGACTTTATAACGCGTAACATTTTTTATATATCGAAATTCAATTTTTTTTGTTGGATCAAGGTCTTCAATATCTGGTGCACTCATTTTTTTCAATTTTTTTTTTGATAATCTTTTATTTTTCCACATGTGCAAAATAGAGAGTTTGAATTTTGGTGAAAAAACTATGTTTAATAAAATTAAATAAACAAATACATAATAAAACCAAAACATATTAAAATTATATTTGTTGGATAGCTCGTTCCAAGGACTACCTAATTCCAGTTGGGTCTGTGAAGTCTCCACCATTTTCATGCTCAAATCGAGCTCTGAAATGCAAAAAATTAGGTTTTTTTTATGAAGAAGGTAAAAATTTAGGGAAATTGGGGGTTTGCTCGAACTAGGGTTCATTCGAACCCCCTCCCATAAAGTGATTTTCATTTGAATGTTGTCCGTGCATGCATTTAATGGGTTCGCTCAAACCTTGGTTTGGGCGAACCCTTTTTTGGTTCGTTCAAACCTTCTAGTTCGTACGAACCTTCTAGTTTGTACAAACCCCCAGAATGTAAAATTTTGCCATGGGGTCATTTTTTACAAGTTTTCCTTCCTCATTTGAATTGTAAACCACTTTTGTGGGTTTACCCCCATATGTAAAATATCACTCAACCATTCCAAAGCAATGTCAATTTTAGGCACCAAATTCTGACACATAAAAAAATTAACAACCAAACCTAAACTACCATGTAGTGATTAAAAAGCTTTTTGACTCCTATAAGAAGTTAAAAATTTAATATCATATGTGAAATTTATATATTGTGGAAGTAAAACCCCCTTTGAGGGTTATAAGGTGCCAAAATGGACCATATTTGTTTGTTGACATCATCATTACATAGTTGGAAACACCTAGTTGACACTTTGGATAGTGGTGGCATGCAATGATAGTGCATGGGTAGTGAGTTGGTGGTAGACTCTAAATTGAATTTAAGAAGTTTTTCTTAATGGGGCTAAGGTAAGGCCCACTCAACTAGGGGCCAATCCTAGGGGCTTAAGGCATTATCATCCATGACACAATCAAGAGATGGAAACCCTTAGGCCTTAGTGACTATCACCTATCCATAGTGATATCATTATTGGGTTTTTAGATCCCATACCCCCTTTTAAAATATATTTTATTTATTTTTAACTATGTAGGTATTATTTTCAAATGATTTTTTAAAATTTTAACATTTTTTGAATATAAAACTACTATATGTGTAGACACCTAAATCCGGACATTTGATTTATCCAAATTTATCCCCTTTATCCTCATTAATTAAGTAATATCACTATTATTTAATTAATCCCTCTAAAGCTCTTCTAATCCCTAAGGTATCTAGTTAAATAATTAAATACCTTCCCCTTTTCATCAAATGAATTAAATAAATATCACATTTATTTAATTCCTCATAGGTCACATCCTCCATCAGTTTTATCTTATCCTAATCCATCTTCTAATCTCATCATTAGGATGTGCACATTCCTAATCCTTGATTAGGAGGTGTCACATCCTCCAACTTTTGCAAGTTGGCCTCTAATCTTTCTTGGCCACCTAACCTTCCTCTAACCCCTCATCAAATTGTCTAATCACCCCCTTTAGTCAACTCTTCCCATCCCCAAGAATTTTTAATTCCTTTTGTCTTCCCAAAGTCCTTTGAGGAATTTTAATTCCACTCTTATCCTTCAAGGAATATTAAATTCCTTTTCTCTTCCCCATGTCCTTTATGACATGTGTCCTTGGTCAACCTTATTAAAGACTTTCTCCTTTTGGGCAAGACACTCCACTTCCCCATGTGAATTTTTAATTCACCCTTTAATCCCCCTATGATAGGTCAAATGTAAGCGTTAGAGAATGAGCAACAAACAAAAGAGTGCAAATAAACACCAAAACAACCTACACCTCAAGATTAACCTAAGTTGGAATCAACACAAGATAAAAGCAACAAATAGAACCTTATACCTTGTCTCAAATCGATCCTTTGGTTGGCCCTTCGATCTTTGATGTGTATGCTCCTTGGATGACAAGATGCAAGCTAGATGATGATGTGAAGATGGATGGAAATAGATGAAAGCATGAAAATGGCTAAGTGTAGATTGAAAAATAAAATTGCAAGAGTTTGGCTAGCAAAACGATCTCCTCTAAAATGAGAGAAAAGAAGGGGTATTTATAAAAATTTTGAGAATTTTTAGAAGAGATGGATGGCCAAGATTGAGCCACCAAATATCAAGATGTAGGGCTAAGGTGAGTTGAGAACTCACAAGCCCTCACATCTTGACATGTGGCAAGGGGAGAGGCTTAAGAAAGATGAGGTGGACATGAGGTGTAAGAGAAGTACATGACATGGAGGGGGTACAAAGTACCTTGGGATTGGACAAGATCTCCTCATAAAGGAGGTGCTTGTCCCCATGTGAGTGAGAGGACATGTGAGGAATTAAAAATTCCTCAAATATCCTTATGGGTAGATGGGAAAGAATTTTAAATTCTAAAGGGTGCATTGGGGGATTAAATGTGAATTAAAAATTCACATAGGGAAGTGGAGTGCCTTGCCCAAAAGGAGAAAGCCTTTAATAAGGTTGACCAAGGAAACATGTCATAAAGGATATGGGGAAGAGAAAAGGAATTTAATATTTCTTGAAAGATGAGAGTGGAATTAAAAATTCCTCAAAGGACTTTGGGAAGACAAAAGGAATTAAAAATTCCTTGGGAGATGGGAAGAGTTGACTAAAGGGGGTGATTAGACAAGTTGATGAGGGGTTAGAGGAAGGTTAGGTGGCTAAGAAAGATTAGAGGCCAACTTGCAAAAGTTGGAGGATGTGACACCTCCTAATCAAGGATTAGGCATGTGCACATCCTAATGATGAGATTAGAAGATGGATTAGGATAAGATAAAATGATGGAGGATGTGACATGAAGGGAATTAATGGAAGGAGGATTAAAGAGATAAGGTATTATTGATTAAATACCTTAGGGATTTGGCAGAATTAAATATATTAATTAAATAATAGCAGTATTAATTAATTAATGCAGATAAAGGGATGCTTAGATGAAAAGGGATAAATTTGGATAAATTAAGTGTCCAAATTTAGGTGCCTACACCCCCAATACACTCAAAATGAATTTTTAATTCCTTCACTTCTTCCCATATTTCCTCTCTTTATTCTTTATTCTTTCCCCTCTCCCCATGAGGATATTTAAGGAATTTTTAATTCCTCACATGTCCTCTCACCCACATAGGGACAAACACCTCCTTTATAAGGAGATCTTGTCCAATCCCAAGGTACTTTGTACCCCCTCCATGTCATGTACTATCCTTCCACCTCATGTCCACTTCACCTTTTAGGGCTCTATCACATGCCACATGTCAAGATGTGAGGGCTTGTGAGTTCTCAACTCACCTTAGTCCTACATCTTGATCATTGGTGGCTCAATCTTGGCCATCCATCTCTTATAGGAATTCTCAAAATTCCTATAAATACCCCCTCTTTTCTCTCATTTTAAGGGGAGATCATTTTGCTAGCCAAACTCTTGCAATTTTATTTCTCAATCTACACTTAGCCATTTTCATGCTTTTTTCCATTTCCATCCATCCTCACATCCTCATCTAGTTTGCATATCTTGCCATCCAAGGAGCATACACATCAAAAATCGAAGGGCCAACCAAAGGATCAATTCAAGACAAGGTATAAAGTTTAATTTGTTGCTTTTATCTTGTGTTGATTCCAACTTAGGCTAATATTGAGGTGTAGGTTGTTTTGGTGTTTATTTGCACTCTTTAGTTTGCTGCTCATTTTCTAACACATATATTCGACTTATCACATTTCTGGCACGCCCGGTGGGACCCACAAATGGGTCTTTTTTTTTTACATTTGCTATTTTTCAAATTTTTTGCAGGTTCAGGTTACAAAGTGGCGGACCTGACCTTTCGGTGGTGGACTTGACCCTCCAATGGTGGACCTGACCCTCCGGTGGCGGACCTACCCTCTCTGTTGACAGAACTGGCCCTCCGGTGGCGGACCTGACCTTCCGATGGCGGACCCGACCCTCTGGTGGTGGACCTGACCTTCTGGTGGCGGACGTGACCTTCCGGTGGCTGACTTGACCCTTTGGTGGCAGACCTGACCCTCCGGTGGCGGACCTGACCTCTCGAAGGTGAAATTTTAAGTTTTTACCAATTGTTCTTTGGTAAATTAGGCACATAGTTTAATTAGAGGGGTCAATAAACCTTGTTTGGCGTGCTTGTGGAAGGCTATTTGACGTATCCAAACCCCTTGCACCATTTGGCGATCTTGGGTGACGAGAAATCATAGCTTTCCAAGTCCTTTGAGTTACCCTATTTTCACTTTCTTAGTAGGACCTGCTTGGGGATTTCATCACCCCAAGGGACGATTTCAACCACGCGTACCGACGGGGTATATAAAGGAGGGAGAGTGAAAGCTATACCTCAATCCAACCATGTTGTAATTGGTGAAGTGTCGGGATGACGTGAAGAGTTGGTCTGAGCCTTTAGTATCTCACTAAGGTTCCCGACTCACGCTTGTAATGGGTTAGTGTTCACGATTTTGGGCCTCACGTACTGGGTGTATATCGAGGACTTCTTAGCAACCATGTTCATCCTAGAGTAGAAGGCTTTGTTGGCCATACCCATTTCTACTAATCTTAGGGTTGTGCTGTCTGAATTGTCTTTCTCGTGCAAAACCAGTCATTTTCAGGTTAGCCAAATCTGTTTATCAGTGTTTTCTATATTTTGGGTCCTTTGCCTTACCCATCCATCAAAAAATCAAGCTTAAACTTATCCTTTGGCAGACCTGACCTCATGCTGTGGTGGACTTGACCTCATGCTGTGGTGGATTTGCCCTGACAGGCAACCGTATATGCCCCGCCATGTGCACAACATAAACCCGTTTTCCTTCGTTCAAGCACCCATCTTCTTGATTTTTTGTGCTCTTTCCAATGACATATAACACTTCATACTTTTGAACAATTTTTTCTCCGGTGGCGGACCTGACCTCATGCTGTGGTGGACTTGACCTCATGCTGTGGCGGATTTGCCCTGACAGGCAACCATTTATGCCCCGCCATTTCCACATTGTTTATCCGATTGACTCCATTCAAAAACAATTCTTCTCAAATTTTTGTGCTCTTTCCAACGACATATAACACTTCATACTTTTGAGCAACTTTTTCTTCGGTGGCGGGCTTGACCTCCCGATGGCGGACCTAACCTCTCGATGGCGGACCTAACCTCCGGTGGTGGACCTGACCTCTCCGGTGGTGGACTTGACCTCCCGGTGGTGGACTTGACTCTGGTGGCGAACCTGACCTTATGCTGTGGCAGACCTGACCTTCTGCTCTTTTTTCCCAGGGCCGCCATTTCCACACTATTTATCCGATTGACTCCGTTCAAAGGCAGTTCTTCTCGTTTTTTCGTGCTCTTTCCGATGATATATACCACTTTATACTTTTGAGAAGTTGGCCGGGGCACCTTTTTCTTCCCCATCCACCTCCTCGAGGGGGGCATACCCTACCATTCTCATCCGTTTACTCATTCTAAGTAAACATTCATCCATTTAACATATCCTTTCATGATTCTGGACTCTCGTTCTGTCATTTCGATCATCCGTTTACTTGTTCTGAGTAAACATTCATCCATTTAACATATCTTTTCATCATTCCGAACCCTCGTTCTATCATTTCGATCATCTATTTACTCATTTCGAGTAAACGTTCATCCATTTAACACATCCTTTCATCATTTTGAACTCTCGTTTTGTCATTTCGATCATCCGTTTATTCGTTCCGTGTAAACATTCATCCATTTAACATATCCTTTCATCATTATGAACTCTTGTTCTATCATTTCGATCATCCGTTTACTCATTCTGAGTGAACATTTATCCATTTAACATATCCTTTCATCATTCTGAACTCTCGTTCTGTCATTTCGATCATCCATTTACTCGTTCTGAGTAAACGTTCATCCATTTAACACATCCTTTCATCATTCTGAACTCTCATTTTATCATTCTGATCATCCATTTACTCGTTCCAAGTAAACATTCATCCATTTAACATATCCTTTCATCATTCCAAACTCTCGTTTTGTCATTTCGCTCATCCGTTTACTTGTTCTGAGTAAACTCCCATCCATTTGACACATCCTTTCATCATTTTGAACTCTGGTTCTATCATTCTGATCATCCGTTTACTTGTTTCGAGTAAACATTCATCCATTTAACATATCCTTTCATCATTCTGAACTCTCATTCTATCATTTTGATCATCCGTTTACTCGTTCTGAGTAAATGTTCATCCATTTCACACCACCTTCAATCATTTTGAACTCTCGTTCTACAATCCCGATCAATCATCTACTTGTTCCGAGTAATCTATCATTCATTCTAAGCTTTTGTTTTCTCGTTCCGAGAGTCATGCATCTATTCTCATTAGTCATTTACTCGTTCTGAGTAATCATTCATCCATTTCTATCATCCATTTCTACAATCAAATCATCGTTTTTCCCATCCAAATCCTTTGAACTTATTTTCAGGTTATTATCCAAATTGACCCACATGTCTGATCTGATCATCATCATCAACATCCGCTTAGGATTGTCATCCATCTTAAGATAATCATTATCGTCGGCCCAATCAATCCATTTTCAATCTCAAAGTGGATTCGGTGCCGCAATCATACATTTATCCTTTAATCCGATCAATCAGCATCCTAAGTCACCTAGGGTAATATTTGAATAGAGTTTATAGTCCCTTTCATCATCCTATCCAATCCATCATTCAATCTTATCAATGAATCGATCAATCTTATCCAATCCAATCCAATCACATCCCTATCCAATCACCTTTGACCCAATCAATCTACTTCCATCTCAGAGCAGATTTAGTGTCGAGGTCATCCTTTAGTAATCAAATCCGATCATCAAAATCAATCCCATTGCATCATCCAATCATCCTAATTTGAGCTTTAATCCAATCCTGATCTGAGCTTTCCCTAAATCCCGATTTGAGCTTTAGTGCATTTCCATCCATTATCTTTGATCCACCCTCTTTTTCCTTTCATCATCATGAATCCTTATCCTCCATCAATAGTGGTCAAGGGAAACCCTAATTACGTCGACGACGATAATGAAAGTCTTGTCGATCAAGAAGAATGTGACATGGATCCCCTTGACAGTATCATTGCTAGTAAGTTTTCTCCACCCACTTTCCAAAATCCAATCACCCCATCAAGTTATCCCATCATGTCTTCATCTATGCCTAATCACACTCCTTATGCTACCTTTGACAAGGGATGTCCATCAAATCCATCATATCCTTCATCTACATCATCCCCTTATCCTAGTTTTCCGTCACAATACCCCTATCTTGATCCCCTATCCACATCCTCTTATCTCAATCCTTCATCCACATGTACCCACTACCCTAGTCTTCCATACCAATCCGCTCAGCCTAATCCTACATTCACACCTTCCTATCCTAGTCAAACACACCCATCAACTTACCCTAATCCAACATCCACATCTCCCTATATTAATCCAACACCTGCATCTTCCCATCCTAATCCACCATCCCAATATCTTTATTACAACACACCACCCATATCTTCTACCAACGATCCAGCGTCCATGTCATCCTATCCTAATTCCCCATGCCCATATCCTTACCTTAATCCTCCATCCAGTCTTAATCTTCCATCTAATCCATAAACCTTCATCCACTCCCACCTCGCCATCTCAGCCTAGCGTATTCAAGTTTCTCCAAGGACTTATAACAAAGGAAACATCCCCCACTCCACACATTGTAATCGTGGAACCATGCCATCCCAACCCATCATCCATGGTCGTTAGTGACGAGACCCTTCTCCATCCAACACCTATCATTGATGATACCATCACATCCTCTGAATCCACTGAGTCCCCATCTCCTACCATCACATCTACCAAATACATTGAACACCCACCCCCTACTCCGAGACCCATCGAACCTATCGACGACACCCAAATCCAATCCACTTCTCCCACTCCTAGTGTTAGTAAATTCCATTCTGATGACTACATCAAATCCTCCATCCTTCCATCTCCCCAACTTGAAGAGTCCCCCCATGACTCCTTTATCATGCCTCCCGCACACGATGAGTCATGCCAAGAGCCTGATCGAAAGCATGCCAACATATCCCCTCCTCCAGATCAAGATCCTACCATCCTATCTAGTCCACCACATGATCACAGTCCCCCATCCATTCCATCCCATGATCCTCTTGACATTCAAGATTCTATCGCTCCATCTCCGTCTCCATTGCATGAGCCTACTACCACAAAATCAAATCCTATCATATCCCCTACTCCCTCTCCAGATACCACCCATCCAAATGTTGCTATCCCATCATCGCCTAAAAATTCTATCCCCACACCACTTGCATATCTCCTTGGTACTCTCACATTCTTCCATGGTGGCCTCCCTGCAGAAGAAAAACACAGTGTATATACCACCCATCATCCCCCACCTAATAATGGACTCGCATCATGTTTTCAGAATAACAAAAATCCTATCATGGATCGAATGCTCAAGAACATGAACTATCAAGGAAAAGGTCTAGGGCTTCATGAGCAAGATATTTTAGAGCCCATCCAAGTCAAAGAACAAATTTGCATGCAAGGTCTTGGATCTATTTCCCAAGACTCACAATCTAAAGATGTTGGTACAACCTCTAGATGTCCTCAACGAGCCTTCTCCAAAAGAACTTCTGGCTCTGCCCATCGCTTCGCTAGATCATATGCTGACATCTCTCCTCCTTTATCATATCACCTCAAAACAACTATCCATATTCCTCCTTCATCCGCTGCATCCATTTTGGGTCCTTACATCCCTCCATCCACAATCTCCCATCCTTCATCTATTGCATCCATCTTGGGTTCTTATGTCCCTCCACCCACTCTATCCATCTTGGGTCCGTATATCCCAAGATCACTCCATCTCATTCGCTCATCCATCCAACACCTATCCATGTCATCCATCATAAACATCCCTCTCGCATGTCCCATAATCAGGATCAACAAAGGCACATACCTGCACACTCTCCATCTACAAATAATCCTCATCATCCTACCTCCATTGCTCCACATCGTCCATCTCCTCACACCCATCCCATTGCTACTAAACACACTTTGGATGCTAACACAAAAATGCATAAATCTACATATCCACATGAATCTAAAGCTCCCCATGTCCCCTCTAAAAGACATGGTGAAGAGAAGAAAAATCTAAATCCAAATCAAATCTTTAGGCAACAAAGGCCCAACAAAGCAAAAATCAAAACCATGTGGATCCCAAAGAAAAAATATGCAATGCCATCACATGAAAAATCTGTAAGAACATCCAAAGTTGCTAATCCAAAAGCTAATCATTCTCATCCACCCTCTCCTAAGTCTGTTTTGGGTCCCTATGTCGCAAAATTCACCATTCCATCTTCTCCATTATCCCCACATTCTTCATCCCTTAATCCTATTATCTTTTCACATCCACCACCACATGTGCTAATGTTGGTCCTGAACACATCTCCCCATCACATATCCACCCCATCATTCCATCCATACCCTTTGTAGCATCCCATCCATTATCCCATGTATCTCCCCTCTCAAATCCCTCTAATTCATCCTCTTGCATAATCCATTTATCCTCATAAGATTGTACCAACAACCAATAGTTGGTTCGAACATGGGCTCTTAATACCTCATCTAGAACTTGATGCTTAAGTCCTTCATCCATATCCTTATCGCATGTCTACTAAATCCACTTATTTGCCTCTCTATCCTTATCCATCTCCTTTTGCATGCTATGCAAAAAGTCCAAAAATCCAAAAAAGTCAAAAACTCCAAAAAAAAAAAAAAATAGTAAAGAGAAACAATCTGTCCAATGGTGAAAACTTGGCAAACAAGCACCTTGGATAAGTACCATGATGAAAACCTGGCAAACATGCATCATCTGTAAATCCCTATCTGCACTTGGGGCAGCTTCCTGATATGCATTCCCTCCATCTGCTATGCTTCCTGCTACGCTTTCAGCTATGCACCCATCTTCTTGCTATACATAATTTTCGTCCATCCCCTCCACCCTATTGAACTTACACATCTTGTTTGGCATATCTCATTTATCCCAATCCTTCCATCCTCCTTGTGATCTTGATAACAATGGGGCAAACATATAAGCACACTTTGGACACCTCTCGGCATACATTCCCCTCATCCGCACACTATCTTAATCCTCATTTGCACTCGTCTATCTTCCTTATCCACCTGTCATGTTACCTTCCATCTCCCTTCCTTATCCCTACATCCTATCTTCATCCATCGCACTCTTTTATCTTCCCATCCATTTGTCTTCCATCCTTCATTCCTCCCCGCACATGACATATCTAGAGTGGGGGCATCTATCTTCCTTTGTGATATAGTCCTTGGAGACATCATTCATTCCATCAAAACAATCCCTTTCATTTCCCTATCCTTATCTTCCCATCCCTCCACACAATCCCTATATCCATCTCCCCATCCTTATCTTCCTATCCTTCCATCATGGAATCCATTTTCATCTATCCATCTGGTAACCTTTTCCTCATCCAAATCCTTATCTTCCTATCCATCAATCCAACCAGTCTTTTTCATCTCCAAATCCTTATCTGCCTATCCATCAATCCAATGAATCCTTTTCATCTCCCAATCCTCATCTCTTTCTCCTCATCCCATCTTATAATCCCTTGTCATTGGTATCTCTCCATCATATCATCCTCCCAATTCATCTGTTGATGATTTGGATAACTATCCCATCCTTGAGCTTTGTGTGGTCACCATCCTCCGATCCAATCTAATAGGTCTATCTTGTCCCATCTTGTCAGTCCAATCATTTTATCCCCTTATCTAGGGTTATCTCATCATCTTTCATCCATCACTTGTCTTTGGCCTTCTGTCGAACTACATTGCCTCCGCGCTTTCACGTAGGCAAGGTTGATCATTTGATCCGTCCTCGGGGTTCCCTCCATCATCGATCTATATTGTCCACTTTTCTCCTATTCTCCATCCTATCTTGGTCATCCATCAAAATCTCCATCATGGTCTATCGTCAACCTTTTATCAAACTATGAGGGCTCTGTGCTTCCACATAGGCAAGGCTAATCTTTGATCGACCGTCGAGCCCCTAGGTTGCTAGGATGTGTCAGTCTCCTATCGTGTGTCATGTCTCTTGTGTCGTGTCGTTAAGCTATGCCCTCATCTAGCTGGTTCTTAACGAATGAGATTCACTTGTATCATCAAATCCAATTAGTTTTGAATATCCTGCGTCATATCGATCTTTTAGTTTAGTATCCATCATCGGTCTCAACAGGATGCATCCTTCCTAATAGACCTCATCAATCCCATCCATCCCCTGATCCTATGGAAAAGGACGTTTGAAATTCATTGTGATCTTTTGATGCTTTTGGATTTTGTTTATCATTTAAGCTCCCTATCATCACTTGTCATAGTCGCCTTGATCCATCATATCATGGTGTACTTTGACTAGTCAACATAGGGGTATGTCTTGATCTTTTCTTTGTCTTCTCGGTTGTCCCACGTGGTACCCACCAAGATCCCTGAGGTCTTGTGTTACGTTGGGGCATCCTTGTGTGCTTGTGGTTATCCCAATACCTGGCCCGACCAAGGTCATTGTGACTTTGGGGTGTTGGGATAACCTTCTTGTTTGATGTGTTTGTTTCATGCATTAGACACTAATTTTCCTTGGTCCTTTATACCTTGGTGTATCGTGTCTTTTGCTATAGCAAAAAATAGTGCTCTGAAGATGGAAAATTGCATTAGGATTGCATTTCACTTTCCATTCCATCCTCTTGCATGTATCCCTCATCTATTACAATCCCCCCCATCCATTCATCCTTCATCACTCTCCCCTCCCAATCTCTTGTTGTCTTTGCATCATCTTCTTCATCTCCCCTTGCATCATCTCATCCATTTCGAGAGAACACTCATGTTCTCTTGAACCCGCATGTCCTCTTGCATCATCTCATCCATTTCGAGAGAACACTCATGTTCTCTTGAACCCGCATGTCCTCTCGAGGGGGCATCCTTCATCCCTAATTTTCATCATCTTTTTCCCTTCCTAATCATTCAAAGGAATGATTGGGGCATCTTTCCCAATCTAACCATCTTCTTCTAGGTTCTATGTTTTAATATTCTTTGAAATGATGCTACTTCATAACACCATCTCAAAGAGGGGCAAAATGTAGACACCTAAATCTGGACACTTGATTTATCCAAATTTATCCCCTTTATCCGCATTAATTAAGTAATATCACTATTATTTAATTAATCCCTCTAAAGCTCTTCTAATCCCTAAGGTATCTAGTTAAATAATTAAATACCTTCCCCTTTTTACCAAATGAATTAAATAAATATCACATTTATTTAATTCCTCATAGGTCACATCCTCCATCATTTTTATCTTATCCTAATCCATCTTCTAATCTCATCATTAGGATGTGCACATTCCTAATCCTTGATTAGGAGGTGTCACATCCTCCAACTTTTGCAAGTTGGCCTCTAATCTTTTTTAGCCACCTAACCTTCCTCTAACCCCTCATCAACTTGTCTAATCACCCCTTTTAGTCAACTCTTCCCATCCCCCAAGGAATTTTTAATTCTTTTTGTCTTCCCAAAGTCCTTTGAGGAATTTTAATTCCACTCTTATCCTTCAAAGAATATTAAATTCCTTTTCTCTTCCCCATGTCCTTTATGACATGTGTCCTTGGTCAACCTTATTAAAGGCTTTCTCCTTTTGGGCAAGGCACTCCACTTCGCCATGTGAATTTTTAATTCACCCTTTAATCCCCCAATACACTCAAAATGAATTTTTAATTCCTTCACTTCTTCCCACATGTCCTCCGTTTATTCTTTATTCTTTCCCCTCTCCCCATGAGGATATTTGAGGAATTTTTAATTCCTCACATGTCCTCTCACCCACATAGGGACAAACACCTCCTTTATGAAGAGATCTTGTCCAATCCCAAGGTACTTTGTACCCCCTCATGTCATGTACTATCCTTCCACCTCATGTCCACTTCACCTTTTAGGGCTATATCACATGCCACATGTCAAGATGTGAGGGCTTGTGAGTTCTCAACTCACCTTAGCCCTACATCTTGATCATTGGTGGTTCAATCTTGGCCATCCATCTCTTATAGGAATTCTCAAAATTACTATAAATACCCCCTCTTTTCTCTCATTTAAAGGGGAGATCATTTTGCTAGCCAAACTCTTGCAATTTTATTTCTCAATCTACACTTAGCCATTTTCATGCTTTTTTCCATTTCCATCCATCCTCACATCCTCATCTAGTTTTCATATCTTTCCATCCAAGGAGCATACACATCAAAGATCGAAGGGCCAACCAAATGATCGATTCAAGACAAGATATAAAGTTCTATTTGTTGCTTTTATCTTGTGTTGATTCCAACTTAGGCTAATCTTGAGGTGTAGGTTGTTTTGGTGTTTATTTGCACTTTTTAGTTTGCTGCTCATTTTCTAACACATATATTCGACCTATCACAATATGATTATATGATTAAACCAAGGGATTTTTCTACACCAAGCCTTAGTGGCAAAAATATATCAAAATTTATGTCAATATTCATATCTCAAGCCTCTTGGATCTAATGGTGAGGATTTTTTATTCTAAAAGGTCATTTTTATAACATCTTCAATAAATCATCATAATGAACACCAAGAAAGAAGCCCTTTTTATCAAATCTTGTTCAAGTATAGATCTATAATAATGACCACAAATCTAAAAACTCCAACCATATGCCTACATTTTTCACAACCTTCACAACACTCGAAATATGTACCTTGAAATTTTTAAAATCTCTCCAACATTGACATGGATTTAACTTTACAATATACATTCTCAAATAAGGGTAAAACACAATAAGGGAGTTCTCAACTCTCTTAATCACAACCATAGCTCTTATACCATTTTTTTGGAAATTGTCAAGATGATCAAACAATTTCTTACATAACCATATGAGAGAAAATCATAGATATAAGCATACAAAATAACCTTAATATAAATATCAAAGGCATGCCACAAGATTAAATACAAGATATATTAGAATATCTTGAAAAATTCTCATGAGAGAAAATCCATCATCCAAAAGAATCCACACTCAATGCATTATTTAGTGATGAAAATGTTATAATATAGTTATAGAGTCCCCATGAATATTTTTAAAACATCAAGCTTGTTCAATGCATCCTATAGGTATCCTTGAAGCATAATGAGTAATCATGTAAATGTACATCTCATGCCATGCTTCACATGTGTGCACTTTACAAGATATTTCAATTATATGATTACTAATCCAACCACTAAATATGTTCTTTCTTCTGGACATTTAACCTCACACAAATACAATTGTGGTATTAACAAAATCATGTGTTTGAAAATTGTGATAGTACAAAATGATTAACTCCAACATTTTACTTTTTGATACTAAGTTTTCCTAATATTATATATTTTTTCAATGTGTGATCCACACACAAAATATCTAACTAATGTTACAGTACAACTTTACAAATGGACCCACATAAATATTTAATGTGGCTAAACACAGCTCCAAAGATGCACCACAAGTAAATATTTGTTTAAATATTTAAATAATTCTTTTCTTGTGCAAATACTTAGTTGATATTTGTGGATTCATGTTAGGTAGAGGATATTGATAGCAAGAGATCCACTAGTGGATATATTTTCACTATATTTGATTGTGTTGAATTAGTTGATGAATAAGTGGCAAGAGGTGGTCACTTTGTCTACTATACAAACTAGAGTACATGATAGCTACTCGTTCTTGTAAGGAATTCATTTATCATAAATGTTTGTGTTCAAATGTGTGGCCAATTATATGAGCTATTATAGTTCTATGTGATAGAGTGTCATATGTTTAGCAAAGAACTTAATCTCACATGCAATAATGAACTATATTGATGCCTAGTGCCATTTTCTGTGATATGGTAGAGAATAGGAGGATGATGTTGGAGAAAGTTGACACTTTGTAGAATGTTGTAAATACATTGACAAAGCCACTGAGCACATAAAAGTTTAAGTGGTGCTATGAGTCTATGTGCATCTTGGCCCCTAGAAATTAATTCATAAGAGTTGGCATTCTTTGTTTTTGCAAAGTGTGTAACAAGTGGGAGAATTTTAAGAAAGGTGTATGAATCTTGCTCCTAATGTTAAGATTGTAGACATTATTATTTTTGAGCTGTATAATAGAAAAAACTTAATTTTTGGACTATAAAGTTTATTTTTGGCCTAAATAAATTTTGAGTTATTCAAAATCACTGAAATTGACCATTGATGCATATATATCATTGAGATATACAATTAGAAAAAGGCCTCAATGATCTTTTGGACCAAAATTTATGGCCTCTTGTATTGGAAACAAAAATATATGACATACAAAAGATATGTAAGAGGGATTTACACTTGTTGATCAACTAATGATGCATGTTATGATACATCATAAGACATCTTTGGATGAAAATAATAAAGTGAAGATAGAATTCCCTTGAATCAATAAGTGCATTATGGTGAGCTTATGACAAGTGGAAGGAATGTGTTAATTTTAGCTTGTAGACTCATCTTGGGGTTCGGTTGTTGGATTTCTAACTAGAGATTTGGGTGCTACATTTTAGGTGGTTTTAGCTCATGATTATGTGATTCCCATTTGATAGTTTCATGTATTGTTTCTTCTATTTATTGGGAACTTGAGATAGAAGTTTGATAGTGAATTTTGTAGGTGTTGTTATGCTACCAAATATAAAAGACTTAAACACTACACGTGTATTGTACAACTTTTTTTTACTAAATAATACATTGAATTGCTTTGGAGTGGGGTATTTATTTTGACATACTTTTGTATTTATTTCTTTATAACTTTATGATTTGTTTGATTTTGCACATTGTCCTCTTACAAATTAATGTAGGAAGTATATTTCACCTCAACTTCCTTTTAAAATATTTATTTCCTTACTACTTTATTCTCACTTAAACAAATTAAATCAATTGGCTAAATGATAGGCAACATATTTACAAACTAAATTAACTAGAAAGTGAGATGCCATAAATAGCTAAATGTGTAGACTCTTGACTAAACTTATAGATAACATTATTTTTGTAACTTAATCATATTAAAATTATATTATGTGAAAATACATATTATACTTTTGTAAGCTCATGAAAAAGACTTTTCTAATAGAAAGTTGAACAACTCAAATGATTAGAATCCTCTACTAATATAAACTTTATAATTTTAATTATTTAATTCTTTTTCACCATTAATTTAATCATATAATTATTTTGTTTTTTTAAAACTCTATTTTATTATAAAAAATATTTATTTTTAAAATAAACTTCTTTTATTCCAACTGTTTCCTTTTTAAAACTATATGCTACTTTGATTCCTACTCCTACCTATTTGTGTCTTTAGTGCATAATTCCATTCCATTTTATTAAAAAAACAAACTACATCCATTTCTTTTGGCTTATAGGTAATTCTATTATTAAAAGAAACGCATAAAATGCAATCTACTAGTAAAGCTATCAAACAACCATGGGCCTCTCAAGTCAAGTTCGTCTATGTGGGGCCTCTAACATCTTAGATAGTCATGTGCATTTACCTTTTTTTTAATTCACAAAAGTCATATTATACGTGTTTGTATTATTGTACGAATTCTCGGTGCCAACTTATTTTTAGTTGTTTTATGCGACTTTCGAGTCACTTTTGCGTGTTCATGCAAAGAAGGGAGGACAATATTAAAGTGAGTTTACCTGTCTTTAGTGTTAGTATCGATTTTTACCAATGTTAAGATAATATTTTGACTTTTTAACTTTAGAAAATTTAGTCATGTTTTGTCTCGGTATATATCAAGTCATAATATGATCATATAAACTTGGGCATGCTATTTTATTCTCTATCAATCAATTCGATGATTCAATGACAAGTGTATCAACATGTCGTAATGTTCATCAAGATTTTAATATAACCTATCTCTTACATGCTCCTATGAGTTATAGAATTTGATCTTACATGTGCCACAAGATGTTGATACACAATGACCTTACATACACCACAAGATGTTGACACATGGCGAAACTATGCCGCGTCAAAGTGGGATACCCACCTCATGCGAGGCCAAAAGCTCATTAAAGATAAAATTTGGTCATCTTTCAAGTGGGATGCCAACTTTCCCACAAATAGAGAAAATCACAAGAAAATAAAATAGCATGTGCATATGGAATGCATTAAAATGAACATTAAGAATGCAATTGAGACACCTTTTCCCAACATACATATCTAAGGTTCAATGATAAATGAATCAATGATGTGGTGATGTCATGAATCAAATTCATATGATAATGTCATTTATAAACTAATTATTACATTTAGTACACTCTAATAGTTGTGAATTACAATTGTAAGGTCTAATGGATACCACACCATTAGAAAGCTAGTGAAAGTCATAATTGAAAAAGTGTAATGAATACCCCACCATTAGAAAACTAATAATTTAGAGGGATATGATTCCTTTCCTCTATTGAATCAATTTTCTATTCTCTTATATATAAATAGTGTACAAACTTTTGAATGTTTAGATTTGGTAATCAACCCACAAACCCTAATAACTTACTTTTCTTAACAAGAAAAAATAACATAAATATACAATAATCAAAGTTTTCAATTGATGTTCATTTATACAATTTTCATACTTTTAATTATGCTAGAGGTGTATTACAATGGCATCCATTAAAAAACAATGTGTAAGGAAAAACTCTTCAGCTAGAAATTGACGTTCAAATGACATGCAAATCCATATCCACTCTAAATCTTATTTTCTTATCTTTTGAAAAAAAAAACGCAGTCATTATTGTTAACTTCCTAAAATGAATTTGAAAAACAGTTTGTTTTTCAATAAAACTTAAATATTATTTTAAATATATTTTAATATTATTTTTAGAAAGATAAATATGAAACCCTAATCTCAAAGTAGTTACAATTTAAAATAGCATTCAATTAAGATTAGGATTAGAATTTTGATAAAAATACCATACCTCATTCATTTCTATTAGTGTCTTACGCAACTGTCAGGTGACGTATGCCGGCCAGATGCGCTAAATCGACAATAATTGGAGTTTTATTTTACAAATCCACCATCGTACGACAGACAGTCTTTGGATCCATTAACAAAGCTTATTACTGTTCGAGAAATTCCAAAAGAGGCTTAAATAGCTACTGTACGGGACATTGCGCATGCATTCCAAGAACTCTGGAATGAATCTACACCTTACAGTAGGCCTTTGTAATATGGTTTAGGAAGGTGCATGAACCACCCAACGTACGCGGACTCATTTCTGTCCAGATTCAATGCATCTCCTCTCTATCCCATTGAAAACCCACTCCACTATGGTGTAACGACAATCCACACCAGAAAATCAGAAAAAAGCCTTCGGTATTTGGGTTTCTTTGGGCCCTTAAATTTGGCCACATCCTCTAGTTGCCTAGCATTTGTTCATAGAAAATTTCTCTTTATTAAGAGTAGATTATGATTTCAAAGCCCAAGATTGAGCTGTACTGCGCCTAGTATTTGGTTTGAATTCTCCTGTAAGGTGAAACCCGTTGAACATGCAAGCACTGCCGTGATAAAAAAATGGCGGGGAGAGAGAGCAGTTCAGGTTGGATGAAGGGGTTTGCTCCTATGCACAAGGTTCCAACTGGGGACACTCCCTACGTCAGGGCTAAGCAGGTTCAGGTATGTTTTCTATAATGCCATTAATTCTTATTGTGTAAGAAGGGGTGTTCATCACAACGCATATAAGAATTTTAAGTGATGGAATGTTGGATTGAACAGCTTGTAGAGAAGAACCCAGAGGCGGCAATTGCGCTCTTTTGGGCGGCTATAAATGCAGGAGACCGCGTAGAGAGCGCACTGAAGGACATGGCCATTGTGATGAAGCAGCTGGGAAGAGCAGATGAAGGCATTGAGGCAATTAAATCCTTCAGACACCGCTGCTCTCTTCAAGCTCAGGAATCCCTTGACAACGTTCTGCTTGATCTCTATAAGGTATATATACTCTATCTGCCTATACATCCAATCAGATCATGTGGAATTCTTATGTCCAAATTGAAGTTTCAAAATTTCCATTAGATTTGAAGAGAAATAGTAGTCTAATTAAAAACAGATTGTGGGTATGACTGATAAAGAGTTTAGCAGGAATCAGATTATGCTAAGTGTGAAGTGGGATATCAGAGGATTTCTGGTTCTAATTATGCTATTTTAATAGAATATTTACTTTCTAGTTTTTCTATTTTAATTTGAGAAAATTAGTTTGTTTCTAATTATAGATTAATGGATCCGTCACTCTAAATCTATGTGAAGAGTTTAACTTCCAATTCTGATGATGAATCATAGAATGTTATCCGGAATATTGATAGAAAAAACTCACACAGAAACAATGACACTTAACATTAATTTAAATCTAAAAAAATAACTGTTCAATTTTTTTGGTCATCTGATACAACTGAATATGATTTTTATCATATGATTTTAGGATAATTAGAATCCAGTTAAACGTTTTATGGAGAAACTCGTCCCACTATGATTATAACATCAAAACTATCATAATTTGTTGTAGTTATGGACAAGCTTTTATTGTAATGGGCCATAGAAGTAACCTCTGCTTTTATGATTTTAAATTGAGGAAGTTCGTCCACATATGGCTAGTTACCATGAAAAGAATGACTGTGGATAAGCTCTAATTATGATGGGCCATAAAAAACTACTTTTTGTTTATGAGAGGGAACTATTACTTATTTGAATAGTTTTGTTTTTAAATAAATATTAAGAGTAAGTTTCCAAGTAATAAAAAAAAAATTAAATTTTAAATTTTTTATTTTAGAAAAATGTTTTATTAATCTGTTTCTCACTTCATTCATTTTATATAATTTTTTTATTATTCTTTCATTCAAATATAAAAGTCATAAATTGTCACCTGGTATGCAAATAAAAGATCTAAGGAAAATTTTAATAATTGTACATAAAAAATAAATACATAAATATAAAGTTTAAATTATAATTGTAGTAAAAAATCATTACAATTATTTATACAATCAATCTAGAAGAATATTTCTTTATTAAAACACTGGATCCCACTTTTATATATATATTGTAGAAATGTGGAAGGGTGGATGAACAAATTGTGTTGCTCAAAGAGAAGTTGCACCTCATTCAACATGGAATTGCTTTTAATGGTAACTCCACCAAGACAGCTCGCTCACATGGGAAGAAGTTTCAGCTCTCTATTAAAGAAGAGACCAGTCGGATTTTGGTATGCAAATGCACTTACAATATACTTATATTTAGTTTGTATTTTAGATATTATGTTTGTATTGTTTATGTTTATTTTTTAGGGGATAAGCAATGGAAAGTGATTGTATAGATTGTATTGACAGGGCAATTTAGGTTGGGCATATATGCAACAACACAATTATGTTGCTGCTGAAGTAGCATATAGGTAAATTTTAGAGATTATATATTGTTTAAATTATAAAATTTATTTTTTGATATGATGTTTTAAAGGAAGGTTTTAAATAATTGGTGTATTATGTTAATTTATTTGTCGTTTATGTGGAATTTAATTTTTCATTTAAATAATTAGTGTGTTGATTGCAATGTATCTATTGTTCATTGTCTAGTCATTTTGAATATAATGAATTTGTAAAAAAAATTATGTGTAGGAAGGCATTATATTTTGTTGCAGATGCCAACAAGGCATGCAATTTGGGTGTCTGTTTGTTGAGGCAAGGCAAGGCCAAGGAGGCATTTATGGTACTAGAAAATATTATTTCTTTGCATGAAAAAGACATCAGATCATTGGAGCGAGCAAATCAATTGTTGAAGGAAATTCAAGATTTTCAAGTACATGAAGGAGGCTCTAAGAGATCCTTATCAAGATTCTTTAATCATAATAATTATGAAAAAGAATCTTATTCTCTTAGTGATGGAGAGAATCATTATTCAAAGAAAAAAAATGGATTGCTCTCATCTTCCATTGACTCGATAGAACTATTGAGTGGTGACAATGCATTAGATATGGTTGATTGGGAAGCTAGAATCAACATTGAGGTGAATCTACCTCGTAAAAAATATCGACGACTACCAATATTTGAAGAAATAGTTCCCATTAATGATTTCTCTCCTTGAACTACAAAAGATGTATGAAATTTGGACTTTTATGTAATTAAGTAGACACATCTTTATTTTCCTTATTGTTCTCAATCTTGCACATTACATGAGTTACAAAAGAAAATACATTTTTAAGCTTGTAATTAGAAAGTAAGATGTAAACATTCGTCAAATGCATGTACTTATGAATAAAATGCAAACAAGATTGGTCTATGAAGAAGAAAATTATATTTAGATATTGTTTATTTCATGTTACTTATTGAGAAATGATATAATGTAATGAATTAATAATTATATTGTTCTTCCTTTTCTATTCCTTGAAACTATGAAGCATTTAAAGTTTATTTTTTTTTTTAATAATTTTTTTTTAATATATATTAATTTAATTAGTAAGAACATTTTATAAGAAATACATATTTGAAATTAAACATTAAATGAATTTTTAAAATTATAGAACTTAAATAAACTAATAATTTAAAGTAAAATATAAAGATTAATCAAATATATGTATTATTGACTAGAACTTTAGACATTATGAACATATGCAAATGATGTAAAATGTATGATTGTTTGGCATTGTTTCTTTAGAATGATATGATGTAATGGTATGTTATATTTATTTAAAATATGACTTACTTTGGAAAGATTATATTTTCTTTACCTTTGCAAGGAACCTTTTTTATAACTTAGTTAGTGGGAAAAATCTATGAGAAAATATATTTTTGAAAAGAAACAGTAAAAGTTCTACTCAAATAAAGTGAGAATAAAATATTAGTTAATTATATGCACTCTTGGCTAAATTTTTAGACAATATTGGTCTATGCAAAAGATGGTAGTTATGTTAAATGTTGATTATTTTATATATTTTTATTGAGGAATTATATGATGCGATGTGTAACATCCCAAGCCACATGACTAGGATATTAATGAAAAAAGCACAATGAAAAATATTTTAAATGAAACAAAAGTGGCATTAACAAAGCAACACAACATAAAGACATTTACAAGGTGTCATAATAATTTGATGACACACTTGGCACAAACATCAATGCACAAGGTATGGTGATAGAAGAATTTTTTTAAAAAAATTGAGAGAAAGAACACCATGATTGGACCCAAGAATCCACTAGCAAGATCTTAATATTTTTACAAAATAAACTCAAGGCCCTAAGCCTTGAAAGGTATTGGTATTTCCCTCAAGTTGGAGCCACATCAGGCATCACCAAGGACTGAACCCTAAGAATATTATTTCAATTGGTATCAAACTTCTTTCCAAAAGAACTAGTATCAGACTTCATTGA
The DNA here is from genome assembly GCA_007258455.2 of Sequoia sempervirens. Classification (NCBI taxonomy): domain Eukaryota; kingdom Viridiplantae; phylum Streptophyta; class Pinopsida; order Cupressales; family Cupressaceae; genus Sequoia; species Sequoia sempervirens. The sequence continues at coordinate 636,395,163 of VDFB02193867.1, forward strand.
AGTTTGATACTAAAAAGAATCAGTATCAAAATTTTGTAAAGTTCAATACCAAAGAATCAATATAGAGTTCATTAAAGTCTAATACCTCAAAGGGACCAGTATTGGATTTCACTAAAGTCCAATACCCATAGAGATTGATATCGAACCTCACAAAATTCTAATACCTAACAACATGGTATCAAACTGCACTAGTGTCTGATAACCCAACAATTGGAAAATAGATTCCCAAGACATGAAATAGATTGTTACTAGACTTCTCACAACCAACAAGGATTTCCTAAAAGATTCTAAGGCATGAAAAGGGTTGGTATTTGACTTCTTGATACCCTAATGTGAGCCCAAGAAAAAGAATCTAAGGCATAAACACCTTGGTATTAGACTTCTTACAAGTTTTATACCCTAATGATTTTTTAAGGCACAATATTTTGGTATCAGACTTCCTATAAAATCAATACCCTAATACAAGTGATGATTAAAACTTTTAGGCACAAAATTACATGGTATCAAACTTCCTAAAATTTTGATACCCCAACATAAATTTCCAAAAATGGACTAAGGCACATACTCTAGTAGACTCCACTTCCACATTCAACAAGACATAACTTCCTCAATTTATGATATGTTACAAAAAGGTTTGATATAAACATTCAAGGGAGTATGGACATTGTAATGGTCATATGAGGGCCTCTCTAGAGGAATCAAACCCCAAGAACCACAACACAAGGCTACACTAGCTCTAAAACATAGTAGGGAACTACCAATAAAACATGAAAAAGCAACTACAAAAGCCAAGCTTGTTCCACAAACTATTTGAGATAGGCTCAAGGAAACAATGGGGAACTCATACATTATGATAATACAATGTATATTTCCCCACAAACATACAACATATAATAATTTAATTCAAACATGCGTAGCTATTAATGTTTCAAGGCTACAAATGGGCCAATACCCTCACAAGAAGAGATGTGGAAAAATATTAAATGATTATAATAAACCATTCCATTTAAAGGATTTTATTCTAAATATGGATAAAACATAAATCACATCACAATATAATAAAATAAAAAATATGAAATAATTATAAAGGTCACATGGACCTTACTTACAAAGATTGTAATCAACAATTACTAAGTTCATTACTTGATTACAAGATGGAGGCTACTTCCCAACATAAAAGGATCACACTCCTATAAAAAAGCAACACAATAATAATGTTACAATTACATGAGAGGAATAAAATGTCCTTGATATACATTTTATATAGAAATGGAAACTAAAGAAAGGAGAGAACCTCCACTTGCACATTTTCCATAGCTCCTCCAAGATGAAGCCTCCAATCACACCGATCCCCAATGGTGGTTTTCATTCCATGAATCCATGTGGTGCCCTTAGGTCCACCTCCCCATGCTAGGAGACAATCACTTAATTATAAGCACATCACTTGTGCAAAATAAGGGATCATGGATAAAAAAAACCAATCAGTAGGAGCATCCAATGCATCTTACATATTTCATTTAGTAAAGTAAATCATCACAACATACACACCAACAAGCATGATCAATATCTATATAACATAACAAGCATGATAATAGCTATAATAAAAAATAAATGCATAATAGAACAATAAAAGTGAATCAAATGCATAATAGCTCAACAAGCATGATTAACATGAAATGCATAACATGCCAACTATGAAACATACAACACAAAAATGAACATGTTAAAAAATGGTCTCATTCAATTCACAAATATGGCATAGAGATGGGTCTCATGTTGGACATCAAGTCCAATGGCATCAAGGATGAGAATCATAAAGAAAGGAAATAAGTGTCATCATAAGAGCATGAAGGGATGGCTTTGCGGGCTCAAATGAATATGATCATTGACGTGTGAATGAAGCAACCCAAAGACATCAACACATTATCTAAATGTAGCATTTCCTTGACTGGTTATATAAAGCATATGCAAGTGCTCCAAGTATGTCATTACCAAATATCTTAGTTTATTTTATAACCCCATGTTTCTTTAATTTTCAATTTTTTGATAAATCTACACCCCTTGTAGCCTTAAATCCACTTACAAACTTGGGATAACATCTAGAGTCACTCCTTTGTAGTCCTATACCTCAAATCCTAGGCTCATCATGCCAAATCACTAATTTTCTTTCAATTGTGCCTACCTATTTATTTTTTTCTTAGTATGATTTCTTAATAATATTTGCATATCCCTTGTGAGGTTGAAATGTAAGGATGAACCTCTTTTTTTACATCATTGTATGTAGACTTGTGCATTTACCTAGCACATAATTTTTATTGAATTGGTGATCTTGCTAATCCAATATTTAGTTCTACACTTAGAAACATCATATTACTTCTAAGTTCAAAACATTTCTAGAAATATTAGATTATCGTTTCCTCTACTACAACCTTGAGTTAGTTCATAGCTATAGTTATGGACTTGACCCCTTGTCTAGTTTTAAAATTATTTATGGACCCAAGTTGACTTATTGGTAACTAGTCATTATTTTTACTTATGAATTTTTTTGAATTATATAAATAAGTCATGTATACAATGACATCGCCCCTAGGTCATTTAAACAATCTAAAGGTTTCACAAATTATGTGCACCTACCATCTTAAAAGATCACTCAATAATTACTAAGTATTTTTCATCAATTATATTGGTTAAAAAGTCAAAACCCTAGTTCTTGAACCAAGTCACTTTAGTAATGATTACATATCATCACATCAAATATTTACCATTCCACATCATAGTATCACATTATTATCTCTCATTTATATATTAACTATATTTGAAGCATGAATATGATAATTTGAAAATCATGTTTTAAGAGATACACCTTAAAGATACATCACTATGTGTAACCATTGTGGATGAGGATAGAATTTATTCCCACTTTTATCTCCTAATAAAAAATCATGAATATATGTATGCAAGGAAAAAAAAACCTTACCCCAAAAGTGAAAAAATGAAATTGAAAGAACATAAATGGACATACCATAAAAAATATTAATATGCAATAAAAGAGTTAGATAGAGAGATTAGCCAATGAAGTCATCAATGATAGTTTTCTTTGTCTCAATGTGCTCAAGAGATGCGTTGCTAAAATATATGCCCCTAATATAACTATTTGTTGGGGATTTTTTTATCTGTGCTTAGAATTCTTAGTAATTCTTAAGAAGCTAATTAAATAATTTGTATAACCTTTGGGGATTTTCATGTACAAAGGTATGGAAAAATCCTATGATTAGAATCATTGAATGACGATGTCCAATGATGATGAAGGCCCCTTCCTACACTTTAATCTCTACAAGGATTAGGAGGAAATTCCTATAAGTTCTCATGGACAAATACAATGATAGTTATAAATGTTGTTCTAATGTGCAAAATAGTTAATCAAATTATTTTTGGATAAAGTATCATCTAAAATTAATAATTCTTAAAAAATATTTTTAAAATATGAAAAAGTGTTATTAAATTATTTTAAAAAGTTTTTCAAGTAAACTAGGGCTTGAAAAGACACAAATCTAGGCCCAATTCATTCATCAACAATCCTCATTATGTTGGCTCATAGCAAACATTAAAGAGATCTTGAAATATGTAAAAGATGAAAAATCCATAGATGTATAAGTAGAGGTTCTTAAAGTAAAGACATTACGAGAATTCCACATATAGCCTTAAGTAGATTATTAAAAAAACACAAATAAACTAGTAGTTGCATGTAGTGACATGCAACGATGAGACGATAGGCAAAGGGGAACACCAAATGGAAGCGATGTGTACACACTAAGGAAAAATTAAGAATAGAACATCAATGCCACCATTGGGAGGAGTAACTAACAAAGGGTTGTGCAGAGTTGGATATATGTCATAGCAGATGGAGACAATGTATTTCTCCTATGTGCAAATATGTATATATGTCATAGTAGATACAAACATGATTTATACATAGTGCTACGTAGTTGTAACAAAATGAAAAGCATAAATGTAGCAGTATCGGTTGTAATAAACAATAGAGTATTTTGTGGACAACACTGTATAAAAGATTGAAACAATACAACCCTTTCAACAACATGTTTTCAAAAATCAAACAATATAGCCCAAGGAAAATAATTCCTTATTGAAAGAAACATAAACTATATAACACTAACTATTTTATTTCATTGCAACCATAGCTAGAAAGTAGAAGCCATAAATGAAAGAATATTGGTTTTGGTAACAATATTCACAAAAGACTAAAATTCACAATAACCAATCTATGGAAAATGCAACAATATATTAAGATAAATTGTATAACATTAACTATTTTACTACATTGCAACCACATCCACAAAACGGAAGCCATAAATCAAATAATATTGGTTTTAGCAACAAGTGAGATGGGAAAACCCAGAAAAGTAAAAAATTCATAGCAACAAAGCCATGCAAAAGCTGTATTCTAAGTGTTATATGGAACATTGATGCCACCATTGATCATAGCAATGGAAAATATATTATCTCAAAAAGGTAATACAATTATGTGAAAGCTTAGAGTATCATTGAAATGTCAAATAAGTGTATTTACATAAGCCATGAACCTTAAGAATAAAGAGATGATTATATCCACACAATTCTATTGAAGATTGATACAAAAATTTGAAACTATATTTATCTATTTTATTTCTAATCATTGTCAAATGTCATTTACAAAACATTACTTCCTCAAAATTCCTATAATGCAATTTGAAAAATGAACCTGCAGTGAGGTTAACCTCATAGAAGATCTAATGCTATGAAAAGATCCATAGTATTGATGAATATAAGCTGAGATAAAAGATCATTCAGTAAGACATTACTATCAAGTATGTGAAACATAATTTCTTTGTTTCGAGTATGGTCTACAAAAATAAAGGAAATGTGAAGTTTAGTGCAATGAATATGCGTCATTGGTAGACAATATTTAAAGTAGGGAAAATAAAGAGCTCTATAATTTATAACAAATAATATGCAATGCATGTGCAATAAAAGGCATTAAATAAATAAGATGTAGAAATACCTTGTGGGTGCAATGGGATGTACCATGAATAGAAGAAAAGAAGGCCTGCTCTCCAACCTACCATATTGGGTCATGCATCCACATGGGCTGTCACCAAACCCCTGAGCAAGAACATACATTGCCCACCACTATGATCAATGGTGAAACCAATTTTTCTATGCTTGAGAATTTTTGCTTAATATATGTTGTTTCTGGATATTTGATTGTGTGTGAGTTTGTCCATCCACAAACAAAAACATAATCAAATATCCAGTAACAACAAATCTTAAGCATTATGGATTGTGGAAATATCATAGCATTAACTTGGAAATTTTATCTAGTTACAACCCGTCTTTTGCATTTTGGAAAATATATATAGTTGTATTGTTTATGACAAATAATTTGACATGTAGTTGTGAAATAAAAGATGGAATAAAGGAAATATAGCCTTACCTTCTATCTAAATAGAATGTAGTCACAACTTGTAGAACATGCCAAACATGTGATTGCAAAGCTATTTAGTATTGTGGAGGTGTGTATCTATAGTTCACAATGTTTGCAATCTAAAATGGTTTCAATGAAATATAGTTAGACACAAGGAAAATTTGAAGTTCAGTGTAACAAACATGTGTCATTGCTATAGAATATCTAAATCAGGAAATATAAAGAGCTCTATAGTTTATAACAAATAATATCCAATGCATCTGTAATAGAAAAGATCATATAAAGAAGATGCAGGCATACCTTCTATGGAAAGCAGGAGAAAATATGTCTACAATTATAACTTCCAAATAATTCTCTTCTGGCACTTGACAATTTTGTTCATTTGAAATCAGTGTTATCCATTTTTAAAAATATATATAGTTGTATCATTTGTCACAAAAAATTTTAGATGTAGTTGTGAAAGAAGAGATTGAATAAAGAAAATATAGCCTTACCTTGTATATAAATGGAATGTAGTTGCAACTTGGACACCATGAAAAACTTGTGAGCATGAAGCTATTAAAAATTGTCAAGATCTGTAGTTACAAGTGCAAATGTTTGTAATCTAAATTTCTTAGAATTTGATATAGTTAGACACAAATGGTTCAAAGGTGATAGCTCTAGAAGTGGCATCATTGAGTGAAGGAGAGGAACGTATTGAGAGAAAAATTAAATATAAATAATATTTGGTCAAGTGAGGAACATGAAGGAATCCACATTTGTTGTTGAATTCAAGGGGAAATGTAGGGCAAGAATTGAATAGAAACTTCTCTTATTAATCACTGTAGAAATAAAACCTTGGATATCTTGGCAGAAGTGATTGCAACTACACTATGGAGGGAATGAGAAGGAAGGAAAATTAGAAATGGTGGGAATTCTAAATTCATTGAAATGAAAAGGAAAAGGAGAAGTGGTATAGTCACCATCAAGAATAGAAAAATTTCATCATGATGGGAATGTAGACAATTGTTGGAGGTGATCCTCTTCTTTGATTTAAAGTGCATTGTATTTGTTGGAATGTAGCCTAGAGTACCTATCAAAAGAGAAAGGTGGATCTATGCATATTGCTATTATTGATTTAACACAAGAGACAGATGTGAACAATAGTCCTTTCCTTTCTTTAGTTCCAATATCTATTGTAGCTCTCTCTAGTGTCAAGCCTTGAGATTTATGTATTGTTATCACCCAAGCCATTGTCAAGGTGAGCTACCTTTGGCTACACCATGTGATTGGGGGAATGGGGATGGCTCTTGGATTGTTTTGATCCCATGTTGGGCCAATGTAGTTTGGGAAGTTGACAACATATTTAGGCAGTTGAGGTGGTCTAGCACCCCTACAATATACGATAGCCTTCACTAAACCCAATGATCCATTAACCAAGCCAGTTGCCACCCAAAGATTTGTTGTCAACACTACTTGCTAGCCAATTGCAAGCAAGAGCTCCGCTTGAAGTTTTTCATCATCGCCATAATCAAGTGTGGTTTGCTGAGAACTTTCAACATCACTAATTGCAATGGGAACACTTAACTACTAAAGCATTTTTTTATTGTGCAAGGAAACCAATCTATTTGTTGGGAATAAGTGGGTAGCTTCATCAAACTCTTGGTTTTTCTTAGTTGAAAGCATGGAATTTGTTTGATTGATAAGAGTTTTCTAGTTAGACTGGGATGCCTGCCAATTTCTAATATTCAAAAGGAGTGTACAAAATTGTTGTTGTGTATCGGATTGTCCATGTTGGCAGAAGACAATGTCAAGTGTGACAACAATATTAAAAGTGTGCCAAAGAGCCAACGCTGTGGAGCAAGAAGCATAGATAAGCATGTCCAAAACATGAGGCAATTATGCCAGGTCACCCACCAGTATAATAGAGACACCACCAAATGGTTGCATATGTCTAGTAGGGAATGCTTGCCATAGTGGACTATCTATTTTGGGAAACAACTTGGGCCCCAAGAAGCTCATTTCATCAATTAAGATGTACTTAATATGTTTGAAGTCCTCTTAAAATATGGTCAATGGATGTCCTTTTAATGGATTCATATCTCTAATTGGTATCTGAAGAGTTGTATGCACTGTGGATGCACGAATATTGTAAGTAGCCACCCCCGTTGGCGCTAAAGCAAGCAAAGGATTCATTCTATGATTCGGTGATGTATTTAGTGCTCTTCGAATCTTGTCTATAAGGAATGATTTACCTGTGCCAACATTTCCTTGAATGATCATACACAACGGTGACAATGAAGATGGGCCAAGATGGTGTTGTTCAATGATATTCAAAGCAAGCTTTTGCTTTAGGAGATAGTTGATGACAAAGTGTAGGTGCTACCAATGAGCTAAGAGTGTCTTCAACTATATGTAATTTACTTGTTGAAATGAATTGTTCAACAATGCTATGTAGATTCTCTAGAACATGGTGTGCATCCCACTTGTGATAGATTGAAAAGTACCATCTACCCAATAGTTGCAACAGGTCAAAGAAAAAATTATTTGTAGCACCAAGCTGAGAAAGCAACTCCCATTCGTATTCATATGTGGGAGGAAGAGATTGCGTGCTATCAGTATCACTATCACTATCACCTTCCTCTTCATTGGCAGGGAGAGCAATAACTCCATTGACATGCCAAGGGTCATAGCCATCAACATAAAATAGCCTCCAATTTTGTGTTATGCTTTCTCTCGTGAGGCCTATGTCTGCCTCAACATTTTGGAAAGGCTTGTATAGTAGTAATTCTAACTAGAAAAATGTTTCAAAGCTATCACTTTGCTCTAAGGGGTCCGTCTTGAACAACGGGTACACAATGATGATAACAAGCTATGGTCGGGGACGCTAGCTTGCACCTTTGCGATTTTTTCGATATGTATACAGTTGTGCAGATTGAATAAGGGATATTGTCTCCATTTCAGTTGGTCTTTGCATGTAACAATGAATATAACCACTTGCAAGCTCATCACCACTATCAACTATTTTCAAATGGTGGAATGTTTTCTTGTTGATGTTCAAAGATAGGAAATGACAAGGGGCAACTTTTGCAGCATATGGCATGTTTCTTGTGCTCCAATGTCATAATATGCAACCAAGTTCATCATGAATTTTTGGTAGGAAAGAAATGATTTATCCCCAGATGAATTTTTATTTGCAAGCCTTTGCAAGATATCAATATAGCTTTCAAATTTTTTTTTAGACTTTGATGCATATTTGGAAATGTAGTTCAACACAATTTTTCTAGACAAGACTAGCTGACAATCAACGTTTGCTTACCAAATTGCAAGCATTTCAGGGTTGTGGATATTAACACGCTCATCATTTCTTATTGGCTTATAGGATTTTTTCAATTCACTATCAATCACCAATGTCGATGATGGTTGTGTATTCCAAGGAGCTTTGTACCGAAATTATAATTGGTGGCCTTTTTTCCTAAGGCAAGTGTATTGAGTACACTTGGTATGCCTTTTCACTATGTTCAATAGCTGTTCATAATCTACCATTGGATGCATGCAAGAGATTTTCATACTATTAAGCAAGCACAAGTCCTCCAAAGGTGAGTGGTGGACCCTTGATATTAGCTGATCTGGGGAACGAGGGTTCCATGCTGAAACATAGTGATCAAAGAAGTTTTTTTCCTATTGAAGCTCATGTGGGTTGGACTAATCAAGCATGTCCATATTCGGGGAACTTGGAAGCCACAAGAAACCATCGACATGTGTTGATCCATGATGTTGCCACTCATACCTATACCAGTAGTCCTTTGTGTGGAAAAGCCTCCCAATAACCTCTTCATGAAAAATGGTGAACTGCAAGTGCATGTACAAGGCTGTTATGTGAGGGTTTTGCACAACATTGTCTGTGAAGCATCTTTAGGAGTATGGCATATTGGACTAGGCATGAAGATCAATCACCCTGTGCAAATTAGGCCATTTTGTGTCTGTAGAGCTCAAAGTGAAGAAGAGAGTCAATGTACCAAGTTACTAGATCGTTGTCACAAGCTCTTGATGACACTTGCCCAAATGAAAGCATGTTCCTTGCAAAGATGCTCCAAAGAGAAAAAGTTGGTTAGCTATCTAAGTGTCTGGTGCATCTCGAAGCAATTGTCACAAAGCAACAAAAGAATTTGGGATCCTTTCCTCCAAGTTTGTTTTCATAAAAACTGAAGCCGACCCTTGGCTTTGATGTCTCATTATCAAATTATAAGGGTAATATCTAAATCTGACATGCCTCCCAAATATATTATCATAGCATCTCATCAAGTGCAATGCATATTCATGTAAGTGAATATGTATGCTTCTCGATTGTAGGGGCATTGTTGCACCAATGGGGAACAAGATTGGAGAAGCCATGCTTAATAATCCTTCTGTATTATATTCATTGATAGGGCTAGAATTTATCTCAAGCCAAGGACAAGTATTTTGATTAATGTTTATAATCTGCAAGGCATCTCTAATTTCCTACAATTCTCGAGGAGGGTTGGGAATCAATGGAATAAATGATGACGAGCCCTCAAGCTCAACTTCCTCATCAACAACACTTTCTGGAGTTGCCATTAGTTTAGTTGTGTTATGTGCTAGTTCTTTCATTGTGTGCAAAAGATTAGAGACATTAGTATTTATAGCATGCAACGAATTTAAAGCATCACAATCTATTGCAACATCATTATAGTATGGATCATTCTCAATTTTGTATAATAATGTAGCCATGACATTATGTTTGTCAACATGGCAATCATAGTTAGTCCCTTGAATGCCAGTTCGTCACACAATCACCACTTCAAGATCATGTAGACGATGTAGTAAAAAAGTTGCAATGGTTGTGATGTCTTGAGGGAAGCTTATAGTATGGCCACTATATTTGTATTGGCCTCCTCTATCATGGGTCACTTGCAAAACTAGAGCAACTCTAGCTATAAGCATTTCTTCAACTTGAGTAAGATTTGCAAGGATGAGAGGTTGTAGGCCTAGATCCATCTTGTTCACTAAACTAAATCTATGGATGCCCTTTTTAGAAGCACAACATAAACACATGCCACCTATGCTGGATGCTCACACTCTCATGTCAACGTAGCTTTCCTTGTAAACACTACAAATTTTTAAATTAGACAAAGCATCAATGCACCAATGGAAGGACTTCATTGCAGTGTGAAAAGAATCACCAAACATGCTGCTTGAGCAGTGGGTGGATGATGATGTGGATTGCAAGCCATGCTTAGCAAGAGTTTGTTGAGGTCTATAGCCACCTATTTTGTAGGCGAATTCACTGCAATGGCTGTGCGGAAGCTGGAAAGGGATGGGGGGTGCAGGGCTACATTAGTCAACAAGTTGTGCCAACAAACCTGGTTGCAATTGTAGTGCACTTGTTTGGACATGTGGGGCCAAGTTAGGCTGATCTAAAGTGCCTCTTTGCTACAAGTATTTGGCTTGATGAGCTGTGCTAATTTGGTCTCTATGGTGCACATAATAAAGTTGGTTTCTTTGGTGTTTTGCTGCCTTTTTACAGTCCACACTTGATGCAGGGTTGGCACTTGAACAAGCTTGAGGATCCTACAATCATAATATGAGGAAAATAATAAAATGCTTGTAGACACCAACTTAAAGTGCAATGGCATACACAAAGAGGTCAAGCTAATCGAATATGGTACAAAATAGCCAAAGGTAGATAGCAACACTAAACAATGCCCTATGGAAAACAATATAAACTGTATAACATTAACTATTTTACTATGTTCCAACCATTGACACAAAACGGAAGCCATAAATGAAACAATATTGGTTTCCCAATTCCCTAGATGGAAAACTTAGAAAATAAAAGAATCCACAGTAACAAAGCCATGTATAGAAAAGAGAAAACCCACACATGCATCAATTCTTTATTTCAAAAATGCCTTATGGAGAATAACCAAAGCATGCATATATGCATATGTATATATAAATATATCTATCCATATGCAATGCATTTTTGATGGAGAGTGTAAGGAAGGGAAGGTATGATGCATTTTTTGAAGGAGAATGTAATGATGTTGCTGCTTATGCCTATGCATTGTTCCTTCCTTTCTTGTACCCTCCATCTAAAAGAACTTCACTTCATTGTATATGCCTATACACATATACATATACATATACATATACATATGCATACATCACAATGAAGACCGAAAAGTGCTTGCAAACTCCAACTTACAGAGGAACAATGTAACCAATGAACAAATAGGTAATATAAAATGAAATGCATGCTCTCCACCCTACCATATTGGGTCATGGAGCCCCATGGGATCTCACCAAACTCCCAAGTGAGAACATGTACATTGTCCACCGGTATGATCAATGGTGAAACCAATGTTGCTTATTATGCCCAATATAGAACCCTTCATTCTAACAGTTTATTTTTGATCCTAGAAGGAATAACAACCAAGATGTCACAATCAACATCATGCATTAGATGCATATGTAGGGATTTGCTGCTTGGAAATATAAAACCATGGTAAAAAAAATAAAAATAAAAATAAAAAACCCACACATACACAAATACTTTTTCCAATAGTGATTTATCGACAACCAAAGCATACATATATGCAAATATATTCTCTAATGTATCTATACATATGCAATTTATTTTCGATGGAGACTGCAATGAATGGAAGGTACAATGGACACTTTAAAGAAGAGTGTAACGTTGTTGCTCCTATGGTTGTACATTGTGCCTTCCTTCATTCCAACCTCCATCTGGAAAAAAATTACATTTTTTTTATTGCACATGCATATATACATATACAAATACATATATTACGATGAAGACAAAAATGTGCTTGCAAACACCCACACACAACAAAACAAGATGTGCACTCCACCCTACCATATTGGGTCATGGATCCCCATGGGCTCTCACCAAACCCTCAAGAAAGAACACACATTGTTTAACACTATGATCAATGGTGAAACAAATGTTGCTTATCACAGTCAATATAGAACCTCTCATTCTAACAGTTCATTTTCTGAGGCTGAAAGGAATAATAGCCAAGCTATCACAATAGACATCATGCATTGGATGCATATGTAGGGATTTGCTACTTGGAAATATAAAATCATGTGCAAAAAAATAAAAAATAAAAAACCCACACCTATACCAATTCTTTTTTGAACAGTGTCTTATGGAGAATAATCAAAGCATACATATATGCATATGTATATGTAAATGTATCTATGCATTTACAATGCATTTTTTGGAGATTGCAAGGAATGGAAGGTATGATGCACTCTTTAAAGGAGAGTACATAACATTGTTGCTGCTTATGGTTATGCATCATGCTTTCCTTCATTGTAGCCTCCATCTAAAAAAACTACACTTTTTTGATTGCACATGCATATATACTGTAGACACGTAAAATGTGCATGCACCTGATCCTGATTTTACTAACACCAGTTCATCCTGAATCATCTCTCTGCTAATCATTTAATTAAATAATCTCTATTTAATTAAATTCATCACATTTCATCTCTTAATTAAATAAATCATTTTTATTTGATTAAGTCATCATCTCCTATTAATTAAATAAATCACTTTGTTTAATTAATCCTATAGTCCCTCTTTTAATTAAATAATTCATTTTATTTAATTAATCTATAAAGTCATCTCATTTAAATTAAATAAATTACTTTATTTGATTTAAAGCTAACAACATCCTCTTTAATTAAATAAATCAAATCTTATTTAATTAAGTCTAAAATCATATTATTCTCATATTTGATTTAAATCAATCCATAAATCTAAGTTAAAAATGTCACATCCCCTAATCTCTCATTAAATTAATTAACCTTGATTAATTTAATCTCTTCTCATGTCCCATCCTCTAGCTTTTGCCACTTGCACACGAAAATAGATTTAATTCATTTATTAAATCTCTATTTTCTCTCAAATGGCATAATGGAGGAATATTCCCTCAAATTTGAATTCAAAATCCAAGTGGACTTAGTCCTTCCAACAAGGCATTTATTTCATCTTACATGTCCTTGTGCATTGAGCCAAGTGGCATTTAAGGCATTTCCTTTCCCTCCACCTTGCCATTTCAACATTTTCAAATTTCAAATATTGCTTTTATGGGCACATTCATCAAAATCTGCACATCCTTCATCCATTCATCTCTTGATAAGTGGAACTTGGCCATTGGTTGAAAGTTAGTCCCATAATTATCCATTTTGGACATTCTTCCAACTTGTCATTCTATAAATAAGAGGCTTCTTTCCTCATTTTAGCATCCACAATTTGAGCAACTTACTATACTCAAATCCATACTCAAGCATAGCAATTTTCATCAATTTTCATCAAGTCTTAGCTAGGTTATGCAGGTTTTTCATCATGGAGCTTCATTGAATCTTCATCAAGTGGATCACTCTTCATCACACATCAATCTTGCATCATAGGAGTTGGGAAAGTGCCAATTTTCACATCAAATTGGCACCAATTCCCCCATGGGATCAAGAGTTTGCTTGTTTAATTAGGATTCAATCTCTCTTATTGCTTTCTTATTGTGTTCTACATTTCATTTCCTAATTTAAGATTTGTAAATGGATTTCATGGGGAAAATAGATTGTAACTTGCATTTCAATCTTCTAATAGGGTATTCTTTATGTTTTGTAGGTACTAGGATCTTGGTTCACACATTTTGGCACTAGAAGGATGGCTTGAATCACAAATCTAACATTTTTTTGATAAATTTCATTGTTTTTCAACAGTTCTGTTCATTAGTCTTTGTTACAGCGCATCTGCAAGATCTTCCAGTGCATCCACACTCAATTACGGCACATCTAGACCCCGTTTTTGGTGCTTTGAGCACTGTTTTAGCGCTTTTGAGAACTATTTTAGTGCTTTTGAGCATGTTTTGGTGCTTCTGAGCATTGTTTTGGCACTTCTGAGCATTCTTTTGACACTTCTGAGCATTCTTTTGGCACATCTGAGCATTCTTTTGGCACTTTGAGCACTGTTTTAGCACTTCTGAGCACTACAAATTTTAGAGTCAATTTTAAAATGACCATATCTTGGTCATACTGAGGTCTTTTTTGAAGCTTTTTTTTTTTGAAATAGGGTAGAATTTCATAAGTTAGCTAATGGAGTAGGTGTTTCTTAACTATTAATGAGCTAAAATTTTCAAATTTATATTTAAAGTAAAATCACATTATAACTTGGTCTAAGTTTTAGGGTTTTTATGCTTAATGATTCATCTAACCCCTATATCTTTTGTTTCTTGATCTCATCTAACATTTTGAGAAATTTTTCAGGTTAGGAAATCAAAAAAGGGAGGAGGAAACAAAAGCAAAGCTTCTTATGACATCATTTATCTATTGTATCAAGTGTCTTTAGACACTCTTGGAAGCAAATATAATTCCAAGTTTAAGGATTTTATGTCTTCAAGCTTGTAAAACTCAATAGATTTCAATTTGGGCTCTAAAAAGAACAAGAAAAAGGGATTAAAAGGAACTTAAGGAAAATTTACTAGATTTTGTTTAAGGTTAACAATTGAACAATCAAATCTCACACTTCTTTTGGTGCACTAACAAGAATTCACTTTTGCTTTGAGGACTTAAAATGAACAAGTGTTATCATTGTTTTGTAATTACTTACACAAAGTAATGTCATCAAAAGATGTATGTGCTTCTCTCGCGCCTCATGATGATCTTGAGAATCAAAAAGATTTTGGTGACATAAAGTTGCGTAAGTAATTTCCCATACACTTCATTTTGGGATTAAAATTGAACATATCTTTGCGAGTGTGAGTGGAGCATGTTGCATGTGTTCTCCCTTTGCTTCTAAACATGAAGGTTGATCAAACTATGAATATGTTTGCTTGCTTTTGTGTATCTTAGAGGGTCTGCCTTGGGGAAAAAGTACTCACCCAAGGGAATGAATCAACCAGTAACATTCTAAAGCCAAGAGTATTTCCAACCAGGATATAAAAGTGGGTATTAGAACAAAGGCCAGTATCATGTGGTTGGTCCCAACGAGAAGGGTAGCAATGGTCTCTTGCCATATGGGTCAATCTCCATGAATAAAATGTCTAAATTAAAACCCTTGTTTAGAAAGACTAAAATCCCTATCTATTTGTTGGTGCAAGAATGGTCATTCTGAAGTTTCCCCACACTTTTACGGTTTTTAGTAGAAATGGAAAGTATGCCATGGGAGTTTCATGGGTACTGATGCTTGGCTGCCCCAAGAAGTGAGTGTCGTGGAGGGGAGCCAGTGGGGTCAAGCATCTAACCATTCGCTAAGAATAAGCGTAGTTGGACTTGTCCAAGTGGGGACTCAACAAATATAGCCTTTCATATCCATAGGATCGTGCTTGTTCTTGGTTACAAAACACTTTTCTTGTTCAAAAAAATTTGGAAACAAACATTTAACATTTGTCATCAAAACTTCAAACCCTTTAGGAAGTGAATACAATTGACCAAATTCATGTTTTATTGCTTGCCCTTGGGATTTTATACTTAGAGGTTTCTAAACACTTGGATTATATCTCAATTTTCTTGCTAAAGTTAACAATAGGTAACCCTTGCCTTAATTTCATCAAAATTCCACATGATATATTTTGTGGAATGAGAAGAAGTTGAGACATTGGACATCTAGTTTGAAACTTAATCAAGAGAGTGTTTGTGGTAAAAGCAATTCATTAATGAAGATGAAATCAACTGAACCCCACACATGTGCTTGTTTATCTTTTGTCTTATGGTCTTTTGAACAAACATTGATCTTTTGGTTGGAAGTACTCTTAGGGAAAAGCATGTTCTTCAAAACCTCAAGTGGTCTTGTAAACAAAGTCTCTCTTAGGTTCATTTAGGATCAAAGCAACCAATCATTTCATCCATCTCAAACATCAATCAAATCCCATCTCACAAGGAACTTTTAGAACCTTGGAAAAATCATTCGTACTAGAATTTTGGTAGAATCCTTCAAATCAACATCAAAAATCACCTTTTTTGGCTAAGTGTGTGTGGATGAATCCTTCTTCATGCACTTATTTAAATTATCATCTTGTGGACAAGTTTATTCCAAGACAACATCTAACCTCTTGGAGTTTATGAGTTCATTGTCAAATCCAAATCAAATCCAAATCCAAATCAAATAGAAATCAATTCAAAATCAAAATCCAAATCAAATCCAAAATAAAAAATCCAAAAGTCCTAAAGTCTAGTATTCCTCCAAGGTTCCTAAAAGTTTAACACCCATATCATTCACCCCTTTAATCCTTCATCTCATCATTGGTCCTAAACACCTTATAGGTCACTTTTGTAGCAAGGTCAAAACACAAGAAGAACATGGAATATAAACTTGATGCATACATCATGAGTAATCCAAGTCAACCAAACTATCAAGACCTTACAAAACCAATGGATTTTCAAAAATCACATTTATATAATCCATACATGGGATAATTACATGTCCTACAAACATCAATGGCACAACAAATGTGAGTATGCCCAATCTAAATTTTGGAACACCCTTCCCAATGATAGATTTAAATCAAAGTCCAAACTTACAAATCTATCAACCAAATACTCAATGCATGAGTCTTCAACAAAACAACATTATCCCACCAAATCCATACATGCCAAATGAGAATATACCAAGTACAACTATACCAAACATGAACTTCTCAAATCCACACTTGGTAAACTTTTGGATAGATATGTTTGCAAATCACATGAATGTTGTTCAAAATCCATCACACCCATGTGTCCCCCTCACTTTTCATAATCCTAATGACCCATCATCATCATTTCACGCAACCCCTCAAACCTCTCTCCCTACGACCTCACAAGGAGAAGGTGACTTATTTGGACCAGGGGGCATTTTTGATCAAACATCATCATTTCCCCAAGGGAGCATGCCACTCACTTTCCCACCACTCCCACCCTTGCCATTAACATCTATATTGCCTATTGGTTTGGGGCTACCTTCGCTTTCGTTGATCATTCAAAACATCCCCCCAACCATCAATCAATGCATCATACCGAATCCTCCCCTCTCACCATCGATATTGCAACAACAGATGGAAACCATCCTCATAGCACAAGCAACCAACACATCATCTATCATCCCTCAAAACATGGTCTCTCAAGGACTAACCATATCGATTGCACCATCGACCACTCAAATCCCAATCATCAATACGATGGTACCTCTTATCACTACAAGAAGCACTATTTTGAACCAACCTTTGCTGCCACCACCACCCAAACCAAACACATCAAACCAATAGAACATTGTGTTGCAAGCCACTCAATAGGTTGCTTATCAAAAGGCACTGCAACAAAACCAAAATTGGAAAGCTGTATAATTAGCTGCTCAACAAGCTGCACAAGTTGCTCATGTTGCCCAAGCCACACTACAAGCCCAACAAGCACAAGCCCAGGCTCAAGCACAAGTGCAATCTCCAGCCCAACAAGCAAATGTTGTTCAAAATCCCAACAAAATGTTAATGAATCCATTTATCGATCCAAGTCAATGATCACATGATCAAGACCTATCCATCAATGAACACATGGAAGATGTTTCTACCTCATCCGAAGATCAAATCAACATACATCAAGAGTCACTTTTTGATCATGATAAGAATCCCTCAACAATATCTGACAATGATCTATTTCAAGGAGTGTTAACATCATTTGATCCTGTAATCAACAATCCATCGACCAATGATCATGTTGAAAATGTCTCTACATCACCTAATGAGCTAGAGGACATATCTCAAAAATTTATTCTAAAGCATGATCAACATCTTTCACCAAAGTCTAGCAATGGTCCTTTCCAAGACATATTGACATCCTTTGACCTCATGATTGCTGATATTGAAGGAATCTTTAACTCAACACTTGATCCAAATTCACTCAAAGATAAAGAAGATATTGAGCCACTTCCTATGCCTAATGAAGATATCCAAGAACACTTTGTAAGCAATCCATCCTTTGAAATTGACCCATGTCAAGAACTTGATCCAAAGCATGTCGAAAGCAATTCCAAAATCATTCAAGATCAAGAATTTGTATCCCCAAGTTACTACAATAATCTAATGGATACTCTCCTATCTATGCAAGATGATCATATCCACATAACACATACTCCTCTATCTACCCATGAGATGCTTTCTGTGGATAGATACGTAGATGATCTTCATTTAGATCAAGATTCCTTTACTCCTGACATTGTTACACAAAAAGAGCAGGTTATTGATTCCTACAGTCAAACAAAGTTATCAACATTAGGATCTGATATATCCAAAATTTAGACTAAGGACATCATGTATGAGGATATCCAACATTATCCACTCAAAGAAACAGGTCAGATAGAGCAGGACATTCCTGAGATAGCAAAGTACTAAATCGAAACAACATCATCTACAATAAACATTTATCAGAGAAGGCTTACTGAACAAGACATCTCAAAACAGGAAGAATCAAGGAACAAAGGTGCTAATACCACCATTCTAGGGGAAACTTCATCTCAAGAAAACACCAACATAGGGAGCACAAAGAATCCTTATGATGAAACCAAGACCAATACTACAACCAGCCATGTCACGAATCTTCATCCACCTATCATCCCATCCATGAATTGGGACCAACATTAGAAGAAATATTTGAATCAAAGCACAAAGAACATTATCAAAGAAAAAGAAGCCAAGGAGCACAATGGACAAATCAAATACACATGGATACCAAAGAATACAAAGAAAGATTATCCCTATCAAACTCCATTAGTCAAAGAAACTATGGGGAAAAATAAAAAAGGGAAAAGTATCCATCAAAGATGTCCACAAAAGAAAAAGAAGGCTTCTCAAGCGACATACAAAGTATATCAAGTAGTTGTTCCTAATTCCATGCACACTTCCGTATCCACCCATCATTGCTCATCTTCCCAAGTTTGGAGAGTCAAAGGTTCCAAACTATCAACCAATCCATCTCCTATCCCTAAACACACTCCATCCATGCCTCCATGCATGATATCCAATTCTCACATTGACCATGTATTGGCAACCACCCTTCATCATAAGGATTCAGAAGGCACTCTATTGCGATGTGCGCACATAGACAGAGTTAACTTCAGTATCAATAAAGAAGATCAAGAATCTCAAAAGTTGCATTCAAGTGCACGTATCTTGGCAAAGTAGCTTCTTCAAGTAAGATATCAATGACACATTATGGTAGAAGCATCTACATCGACATGACCAGGTGGCTCATCATGAGCTTAAAATATTTCAAAAAAACACAAAAAAATAAAAAAAAAAGGATTGAAAATAGTAAATAAAAAAAATCGTCCTCTAGTGAAAACCACTTTGGTGGCGCTTTGGACAAGTACCATGATGAAAACCTAGAAAACAAGCGTCATGTGTAGAATTGAGCATCTATGTGCACCATTTCAGGTGGAAGCATCTTATCCCATCCATCTCAACCAAGTTTTGTAAAATTAAAACATTTGTAAAAATCTTGAAAATACCAAAAAATAGCCTTAGAACATTTTCAAAATACCAAAAACATTGAAATATTCCAAAAAATCCAAAACCATCCACCCCATCTCGCTTTCACCGGCAATAATCAATCATCCATAATAAATCAATTGTTACCTTCATCCTTTGGAAAAAGAAATAGAAAAAAGTACAACAATCAGCAAAAGCAAGCTTCAAATGTAAAATCAAAAGCAAACTTCAAAATTTTAAATGAAAAATCAAAATCCTAATCATTTTCAAACATGTCAATCGACCTTGTATCAATAGCCTTTCAAACAACTTATCAATCCATCATTGAATCCTATACAATGCATGTCCTAGGACATATTGTTCCGACAATGGGCATCATTTTGGATATCACTTTGGATTCTTATCCCAACCAAAACACATCCCCTTGGCTTGTGGTATGAAGAACATTGGCTTGTTTGTTTGCTTGATTTTTTCTTTTAATTTATCTTATTGTGCCCATTCTAATGACCTCTCGATGATGTCTAAGAAAAATGATTTAGAGAGAAAGGAATGGGGCAACGATCATTATCTTTTGTTTGTTGTGCTTGTTGGATGTTCTTGTAATATAACCTTGGTGAATACTTTCTTTATTAGGTATGTATGGAAGGTGTTTTAGATAGCTTGTTGACCACATAGGAAGTCTTGTCTTTCTATGTTTTGGTTTTAGATGTCTGAAGTACTTGAAGTTCATCCTAGTAAGGTTTTTGTATGTCAGGTGTGAACAAGAATACTCCTATCTATTTGTCGAGTCAAAGTCCATCGCACTAGGTGCAATGCCATCTTGGTTCTTTATACCCTGATGCATTGTGCCTATGTGTGTTATCAAACATAAGGTAATTAGCCCTTTGAAAATCCCAACTCCTCAGCAAGCAATCATCATCATTATCATCATCATCTCATTTCTTGTTGGAATCTCTTGTTTCTTCTCTCTTTCTTTTCACGCTAATATGGTACCATGACAATTAATCATCATCATCATTAATCCTGCATCCACAAACCATCTACATATCATATCATATCATATAAGAAACATTGATCATCTCTCATGCATGGCATTTCATCATTTCATAATATAGATTGGTTATTCTAAGCATCTCATAAACCATACATTTATCATCCATTTACATAATCATAAAAGCATCAACTTATCAAATCATGTGCATCCATATCTTCCATGCATCATCATATCATCCATTACATATAAACATCATAATCATCTCATTTATATCATCAATAATGTAACTATCATGGTACAAATCAGGATTAAGTGTGGGTAATATATCAAAATAGGCATGAGGCTACCCATAGCTGATGACTATCTACATCATCAAATCTGTCTACATCAAACATTCAAGTTGAACTAATCTTGAATCTCTTTATCATGAGATCGACCCTCAAATTGAACCTTTTCACTCAATCTCTTGAGGGGGTAGTATATCGGCATAATTCTTCATTTGCTGGGGCAGCAATGGAGCATCCGAAAAAATTAGAGAATTTTTGAATTTTGATCAAGATAGTTTATTCTTTGAATCAATGTAGCAAGTACATTGCTTCAAAGAGGGTAAAAATGTAGACACATAAAATGTACATGCACCTGATCCTGATTTTACTAACACCAGTTCATCTTGAATCATCTCTCTGCTAATCATTTAATTAAATAATCTCTATTTAATTAAATTCATCACATTTCATCTCTTAATTAAATAAATCATTTTTATTTGATTAAGTCATCATCTCCTATTAATTAAATAAATCACTTTGTTTAATTAATCCTATAGTCCCTCTTTTAATTAAATAATTCATTTTATTTAATTAATCTCTAAAGTCATCTCATTTAAATTAAATAAATTACTTTAGTTGATTTAAAGCTAACACCATCCTCTTTAATTAAATAAATCAAATCTTATTTAATTAAGTCTAAAATCATATTCTTCTTATATTTGATTTAAATCAATCCATAAATCTAAGTTAAAAATGTCACATCCCTCAATCTCTCATTAAATTAATTAACCTTGATTAATTTAATCTCTTTTCATGTCCCATCCTCTAGCTTTTGCCACTTGCACATGAAAATAGATTTAATTCATTTATTAAATCTCTATTTCCTCTCAAATGGCATAATGGAGGAATATTCCCTCAAATTTGAATTCAAAATCCAAATGGACTTAGTCCTCCAACAAGGCATTTATTTCATCTTACATGTCCTTGTGCATTGAGCCAAGTGGCATTTAAGGCATTTCATTTTCCTCCACCTTGTCATTTCAACATTTTCAAATTTCAAATATTGCTTTTATGGGCACATTCATCAAAATGTGCACATCCTTCATCCATTCATCTCTTGAAAAGTGGCACTTGGCCATTGGTTGAAAGTTAGTCCCACATTGCTCCATTTTGGACATTCTTCCAACTTGTCATTCTATAAATAAGAGGCTTCTTTCCTCATTTTAGCATCCACAATTTGAACAACTTACTATACTCAAATCCATACTCAAGCATAACAATTTTCATCAATTTTCATCAAGTCTTAGCTAGGTTATGCAGGTTTTTCATCATGGAGCTTCATTGAATCTTCATCAAGTGGATCACTCTTCATCACACATCAATCTTGCATCATAGGAGTTGGGAAAGGGCCAATTTTCACATCAAATTGGCACCAATCCCCCCACGGGATCAAGAGTTTGCTTGTTTAATTATGATTCAATCTCTCTTATTGCTTTCTTATTTTGTCCTACATTTCATTTCCTAATTTAAGCTTTGTAAATGGATTTCATGGGGAACTTAGATTCTAACTTGCATTTCAATCTTCTAATAGGGTATTCTTTATGTTTTGCAGGTACTAGGATCTTGGTTCACACATTTACATATACATATGCATATCCATATATTGCGATGAAGAGAATAAAGTGCTTGAAAACATCAATGTAAAGACCCACAATGTAGCTAAATAGAAAATAGAAAATATGAAATGAAACACAACAAAAGAAGGCTTGCTCTACACCCTACCATATTGGTTCATGGAGCCCCATGGGCTCTCACCAAACCCCTGAGGAATAACATACATTGTCCACTGGACTTTGATCAATAGTGGAACCAATCTTTCTTATCACACTTAATATACAACCTATCATTCCAACAACTCCTTTTTTGAGGCTGAAAGAAATAATAACTAAAATGGTACACTTAACAAATATGCCAACAAATACAATCTAGCATCATGCATTGGATGCATATGTAGGAATATGCTATTTGGAAATATACACACTAAAAAAGTACATGTAGTAGACAATATTCCTATATTTGTTTTCACTATTCTTAACTCAAACCTATATTTCAAAAACAAGGCTTAAAACAACAATAGTCAGAGTTGCAAGAACTAACTTTGAAGATGAGTGCAAGTTGTTGCTGTTATGTTTGCTTGCAATTTCCCCTACCATGCAAGGGTCTCTAGAGATAATTTTTGTACTACTTTGAATGCTAAACAACCATCCTTAATTGCGACTTTGGATATTTGTTATGATTTCTGTTGACTGGACATGTGTTTCCTTTTCTTTCTAAAAAGTGCTTGTCACATCAAAAGACATTTCCTTTCTGCTACTATTGCTTTGTTACTCATTTAACTGGCTATACATTTTTTTGATTGCACATGCATATATACAAATACATATACATATGCATATATTACGATGAATACAATAAGGTGCTTGCAAACACCAACATAAAGGCAAACAGTGTAGCTGAGCAACAAATAGAAAATATGTAATGAAACATAACAAAATAAGGCTTGCTCTCAACCCTACCAAATTGGGTTATGGAGCCCCATGGGCTATCACCAAACCCTCGATCAAGAACATACATTGTCCGCCACTTTGATCAATGGTGGAACCAATCTTTCTTATCACACTTAATATATAGCCTATCATTCCAACAACTCCTTTTTGAGGCTGAAAGAAATAACAACTAAAAAGGCATGAGTATTCCAACAAATACAATCCAACATCATGCATTGGATGCATATGTAGGAATTTGCTGTTTGGAAATATATGCACTAAAAAATCACATGTAGAAATGTATGTACATGGCATTAGATTTAGAAAATACACATATATAGATGAATGGAAACCTATAGATATGGATATGTGCTAGTACATGTGTTGGAAAGGGTGATGAAACTTCAACCTTCAAAGAAGCTCGCAATCCTGGCTCATAGCTTTGATAATAGGTAAAGCTACAGAAGAACACCCAACAATTCCTTATTGAAAATTGCAAAGACTTTCACCACCTCTTCTAAAGTTTTAAATGGCAGGTGTTGGCACAACCATTGCCACTACATAGATACCATACAACAATTAATGTTGATGCCAAGAGGGCGAGCTTCTGTGAAGGTGAAAGTCCGACTGCCCATTGTGGAGTTTCTATGAAGGTGGTTGGAGGCTATTTTCTATTTTTTGCATGGGGCAATGACTCCAAAAGCAATACAAAAGTCTTGGTAATGACACTATTAATTAGAGTGATGGAAAATGTATGTGGAATATGCACAGATATGTATGTATGTCATAGCAGATACAAACAAGCCTATATTGTTTCAATTTTTGAGAATGTTCTATTGAGAAAAGAGTATATTTCTGCATGGGTTTGTTACTGTGAATTTTTGTGGCTTTCTTTGTATGACATCAGTTTTGTGGCTATGTTTGCGACGGAATAAAATTCTAATTCTTAACATTATACAAGTTTTTGCAGGCTTTGAGAAACACGTCAGCGTGGAGAAAGCTAGTAGGAAGAGGTATGTTTGAAGCAATCGGGGAGAGGTGCATATTGGAAAAACCCTTTGCAATATTGTCTCACTTTGTGGTTTGCGGTGTGTGGCAGGCTATATTGTTTGATCTATGATAAGGTATTGTTGATTGTTTCAAATTTTGGTAAGATGCTGTTGAAAAAAGACTATATGGTTTGTAAAAATGAATATTGTTTCATTCATGGTTTGCGTTTTGTTAATGTTATATAGTTTATGTTTGATTCCATTAAGCATTGTTGATTATTATTCTCTAGATTAGGCTATATTGTTTCATTTTCACAAAGGGGCTACTGAAAAGGCTATACTGTTTCAATTTTTGATAAGGCTCTACTGAGAAAAGAGTATATATTTTGCATGGCTTTTCTATTGCAAATTGTTTGTCTGTTTCTCTTTATGGCTTCCATTTTGTGGCTATGTTTGCAACGAAATAAGATTGTTAACGTTATGTAGTTTTTTTTCGATTGTTTTTGGCTAGCTTAGGGTATGTCTCATTTTTGATAAAGTGTTGTTGAAAATGCTATATTATTTCAATTTTCCATAAGGTACTATTCAAAAAAGCCTATATTATTTGTTAAAAGCAATATTGTTTCGTTTGCAGTTGGAATTTTTTTGTCGCTATCATTCTACATGGGTTTTGTGGCTATGGTTTTACGTTGGTTTTGTGCATTGTTGATTGTTGTTCTCTAGCTTAGGGTATATTGTTCCATTTTCAATAAGAGTATTGAGAAGGTAATATTGTTTCATTTTCGACAAGGTATTATTGAGTAAAGACTATTTTTTTGCATAGGTTTGTTATTGTGATTTTTTGTTGGATGCCACCATTGATTACAATGATGGACAATATATTTTCCCTATGTGCAAATATGTATATATGTCATGGTAGATGCAAACAACATTCATACACAGTGATCCCTATGTTTATTCTGTTGGTACATTCTTGGAATGGTAAGCTGTATTTTAAGTGTTAGATGGAAGATTGATGCCACCACTGGTGTAACTTTAGGAACTCACATGTGGGATGTGTGGTTTCCCCCTATTTGTGTTAACTTTGGTTGGAATTTTTGTCAGCCTTCCCATTTTTTGAGCCCTCTGGTGTTAGGGGGTTTCCGGTCAGGATAAAGGTGGCAGATGCTTCTTGATTTTTAAATTAAAATCATTTGGCACGTCAATAGAGAAGGCTAAAATTAAACACTAGTTCACATCGACATTGATTGCTGTATGGTTCCTTTGTGGTGGTAATATTTGTAAAGTAATAAAATAGTCGACATTCTTGTTGAAGCATAGTTGTTATCTTTCTAAACCTCAATAAGGGTTTGTTACAATGGAAGGTTGTATACTAAGTTGTTAGATGAAACATTGATCAAATCATTATTGAGGCCTAGACAAATAACAACTATCCTTGAAGTGATACAAAAATAAGCAACAATGACTTATCGTGAAGAACATGTCCACTATTTTATCACTTTGCAACCATTCCCAGTGGATAGAAACCTTAGATCAAATGGAAATCATAATTATCTTATGAAAATAACAAGCATATCAAGGAGTATATATGAATGTTGTTTGCATCTAATTTCACATAGATACATATCTACACATAGGGATGAATGCTGTTTGTTTCTAATTTCACAAACATAGATATCTATACATAGGGAAAGTAAAATGAGTAAGAACAAAAGAAGGCCTGCTATCCATCCTGCCTTATTGGGTCATGGAGCCCCATAGGCTCTTGCCAAACCCCCCAAGAAAGAACAAACATGGTCCACCACTGTGATTGATAGTGAAACTAATCTTCCTTATTAAATTTAATATAAAGCCTATTATTGTAAGGATGCTTCTCTGAGGATGGAACAAATAACAACTATCTTTACAAAAAAATAAACATGGCGAGGAGTATATATGAATGTTGTCTACATATTATCTTTGCAAAACAATAAACATGGCAAGTAGTATATATGAATGTTGTCTACATCTAATTTCACATACACACATATCTATGGAGGAGAAAAGAAGAATGAAACACTACAAAAGAGACACATACTTGTTTGCATGTATATATTTCCAAGCAATAGATTCGTACATATACATCCAATGCATGCAATACATATTTTTGGAGTTGCAAAACAAAATCTACATCGATATATATGTTTCCAAAGTTAACTGCACATATATACACATTGTTGATTGTTGTTGAATAGCTACAAAAATATTATTTCATCTATGATTTCCATGTAGTGGGAATGGGTGGAAAGAAATAAAAGAGTCTACATATACGCCTAGAAAGGAAAATATATACAAATATATATGCATCTAAAGTTATATGTAGAAAACACATATATATCCATAGGTGGACCTCAAACATATGAATGTTGTCTGCATCAAATGTAAAAAACACACATATTTGCACATAGGAAATATAAAATGAAACACAAAAAAATGAGGCTTGCTGTCCACCCTACCATATTGGGTCATGGAACCTCATCGGCTCTCACCAAACCCCCGAGCAAGAACATACACCATCCACCAGTCTAATTAATGGTGAAATCAATGTGCTGTATTACGCTTACTATTCAACCTATTATTCTAGCAACTCCTTTTGTGAGGCTGAAAGAAATAATAACTGAAAAGGTGCATTTAATTTCAGATTCCCCAAACAATAAACATGGCGAACAATATATATCAATGTTGCCTACATCTAATTTCACATACATACATATCTGCACAGAGCAAAAGAGAAATGAAACACAACAAAACAAACACAACAAAACAAACACAACAAAACAAACACACTTTTTTGTGTTTATATATTTGCAAGCAATAGATTCCTACATATGGATCCAATGCATGCAATGCATATATATGCAACTCAAAAACAAAAGCCACACCGATATATATATATATATATCTAATGTTAGATGCACATATACACACATTGTTGATTGTTGTTGAATAGCTTTGAACATAATATTTCATTTATGGTTTCCATGTAGTGGGGATAGTTGCAAAGCAATAAAAAAATCCACATATACACACACAATAAGCAATAAAATAGTCCACATATATGGCCATAATAATATTTAGCATTCTAAAGTTACCAAAGCAACTAAATAGTTTATGTTATTTACAAAAAGGTGTTGTTGATTTTTGTTTTGTAGCCTTAGGTTATAGCCAAAGATAGAGAACAACAATCAATGCCTTGTAGAAAATAATATAAATTATCAGCCTCCCGGCTAGCGGACAACCTTCCCATGTTGCAAGCCTTCTAACAGCTGTAGAAAAGGTGGTGGAGGCGGCTGGTGTGCATTGGGAAGCTACAAAACAACATTCAACAATTCCTTGTAGAAAACAACATAAACTGTATAATGTTGCAATCATCACCACAAAACAAAAGCCTTAAATGAAACAATGATGATTTCAACAAAGACCTGGAAAATAATTTTTCCAACAGTGACCTATCAATAGGTGCAAGAAAAAATATAGATAAGTTTAAATCTAGATCCATATGGTTGTTTCTTGATAAAATAAAATAAACATCACTTGGCACAACTTGTGACAACAACATTGCTTCATCTATGGGCTGCATATATTGGATGTGGTTGTAATAATAGGTTGCATTCAAAACTTAGCACAATAATTCAACACTTTAGGTTATTTTCAATAAGGCATTGTTTAGTGTAGAGCTGTAGCTTGAGCTACACAACATACATAGTTGTCCACACCTATACTTGACAATGCAACTAGGCTCAAGCTAAATCACAAAAGTATTGTGTTGAACGTAGGTGACAATTATCACTGAATATCGCATAGGAAATATTATAATAACAAAAATGAAGTTATATGCAACTCCAATGAAATGGAAGACACATAAATAGCTACACATAGGCTACTCCCAAATAGCTAGCAAACAAAAAGGTGAAGGCCACATAAATACCTCAAATATAAATAAGTCAGACTATATACTACAAGGGATGCAAATGCAAGTAAAGCATTTTTGCATTTCACTGGATGCACATGGAAAATAGCCGATACAAGTGTCAACAAAAAAAAGTAAACAAGGAACATACTTACGGGATTGGCGCCTGAGGGTTGTCCAGTAGCCTGGGGAGAGCTAGAGTCCACCAATATTGCTGGGGATGCTGTTTGAAAAGGACAAAGCTGCAACGCCGACAACTGTTCATGAGCTCTATTGCAAAAAAAAACAAGGGCTAAAGATTCAATTAAAGCAACAAAGGTTGACAAGCTCCATTCCCAATTTTTTTTATTTCAAATTTTTCATCTTTCAATTTTTTGTGGGGACATTTACAATATGACCGAAAAAAAATAATATAAAAAAGGCACATCTAGAGAAATATTTGTAAATGATTTCGAAAACAGTCTATGTTCTTGCAAAACAACCAACCTAGAACATACATTGTCCATTAGTGCGATCAATGGTGGCATCAATGTTCCATATAATAGTTAAAATATTGCTTATCGTTACAAGAATGTCCCAACAAAAATAAACATAGGAATCAATATGTATCAATGTTGTTTGCATCCACTATGCCATACATACATATCTACACATGTAGGGGAAATACATTGTCCATCACTGTGATCAATGGGGCCATCAATGTTCCATACAACACTTAAAATACAAATTATCATTCCAAGGATGTCTAAGTATGTATCAATATTGTTTGCATCTAGTATGATATACATACATATCTGCACACATGAGAAATAAAGTGAAACACAACAAAACAAGGCATTGTCCATCACTCTGATCAATTGTGACATCACTCTTCCCTATAACATTTAAAATACAACCTATCATTCCTTGCATGCATAAATGCATGTATCCATTATTTTTTGCTGATGGCTGCAACACAATAAAATAGTTGATCTTATACAATTTTTCTTATTTTCAACGAGGCATTAGTGTTTATTGTCCTCCAGCCTTGGCTATATTGTTTCATTATTGATAAGGTGCTGGAGGGGGAAATAATTTCTGATTCATGCCCTTCGTTTTGTCGTAATGGTTGCAACAGTAAAAAATAGTGAACATTATACAATTTATGTTGATTTCCACAAGGAATTCTTGATTGTTGTACTGTAACCTAGGGTACATCGTATCATTTTTGACAAGCTGATGTTGAGAAGGCTATATTGTTTCAATTTTAGATAAGGTGTCATTTGGAAAAAGACTATATTGCTTGATTTATGGATTCAATGTATTGCTTTTGTAACCATCACCCCATGCAAAGAAACCAAAATAACCTCCAACCACCTTCATAGAAGCTTAACAACGACTTATCGAACTTGCACCTTCACAAGAGCTTGCCATTCTCACATCAACATTGATTGTTGTATGGCTTCCATGTAGTGGCAATGGCTATACAAAAGCTAGCCATTGTGGCATCAACATTAATTGTTGTATGGTTTCCATGTTGTGACGATGGTTGTAATAACATCTTCCATTTTAAACCTCAGGAAACATAGCGAAAGTCTACGTAGGTGGTTGTTGGCGTGCCTTGGGAATAGGGTGACAGATTTCCCCACCATGTGGATAGAGAAGGCCGTAAAAATTAAATTCTGGTTCGCATCAACATTAATTGTTTTATGCTTTATGTGTATTGGTGATGGTTGTAATAACACCTATTTTTTAAAACCTCAAGAAACATAGCGAATGTCTGTGAAAGTTTTGATAAGGCATTGTTGGGTCTCGTTTTGTTGCTATATGTTAATATGATTTTTTTGTGTTTTGTGGGTTTTTCCATCTGGGCCACTATTGCAACCAATGTTGTTTTATTTATGGCCTCAGTTTTGTGGTGATGGGTTGCAACGCAATAAAATAGTTAATGTTATACAGTTCATGTTGTTTTGTCTTCTTTTGTTCTATTCCATATAATTTTCCCTACGTGAAGATATGTATATTTTCAAAATTAGATGCAACTAACACTCATATCTATGACAACCTATATATTAAGTGCAATAATAAACATTGATATCACCATTGAATATGTTGGTGGACAATCTATGCATGCCTGCCACAAAATAGCACATAAATCACCCACCACTTTGACCAATGGTGAAATCAATGTTCCTTATTGCACTTACTATACAATCTACCATTGGTGGACAATCTATGCATGCTTGCCACAAAATAGCACATAGATCACCCACCACTTTGACCAATGGTGAAATCAATGGTCCTTATTGCACTTACTATGCAACCTACCATTGTAATTCCTTTTTTAATGAGTTGAAAGAAATAATAACTAAAAAGCTATATTTAACTTCAGTTTCCCCAAACAATAAACATGGCAAACAATATATATGAATATTGGCTACATCTAATTTCACATACATACACATCTGCACATAGAGAAAGAGAAATGAAGCACAACAAAAGTAGCACATACTTTTTGTGTTTATATATTTCCAAGCAACAAATTCCTACATATGCATCCAACACATGCAATACATATATATGCAGCTGTAAAACAAAAGCTACACCGATATATATATATATATATAGATATAGATATAGATATATGTATATTTGTATTTGAAGTTAGATGCACATATATACGCATTGTTGATTGCACTCTACAAAAGGCTATATTGTTTGTTGAAACCAATATTGTTATATTTATGGTTCGCCTTTTGCATTCTGTTACTCTGCATGTCCCTTGCAGGGCAATGGTAGCCAATGCAAGGAAAAAGTGTCAAGAGTCCACCCAAAATATGTGGTTCTATCCTAAATGATAGACAACAATAGCTGATTGTGACTTTTGATATCTATTGCATAACTAAAGATGGAAGATCACACAGGCGAGATTTGGGCTACTACTTTTGATGAGGCTGCAAAAAGCTTATTGTAGATGTTAGAATTTAAAGAGCTATACATATTACAATATGAGCCTTTTGTTGCAATGACTGTTGAGTCTGTTATCAATGGTGTAACATACACCTAATTTTTTTTCATTTGTGGGTTTCTCCATTTGGGTCACTGTTAAAACCAATGTTTGATTTATGGCTTCCGTCTTGTGGTTATGGTTACAACAGAATAAAATAGTTAATGTTATACAGTCTATTTTTGATTCCATCATGCATTGTTGATTATTGTTCTCTACCTTAGGCTATATTGTTTCAATTTTCGATAAGGTGTTGTTGAAAAGTCTATATTGTTTCAATTTTTGATAACGTTTTATTGAGAAAAGAGTATTTTTGGACGAGGTTGTGACTGTGAATTTTTGTGGGTTTCTTTTAATGGCTTCTATTTTTTGGCCATGTTTGCAACAAAATGAAATTGTTAATTTTAGGCACTTTTTGTCGATTGTTGTTTCCTAGCTTGGGTCATATTGTCTCATTTTCGATAAGGTACTGTTGAAAAGGCTATATTGTTTCAATTTTCAATAAGGCATTGTTGAGAAAAGACTATATTGTTTGTTAGAAGCAATATTGTTTTTTTTTATTGTTGGCATTTTGTGGCTATCATTTTGCATGGGTTTTGTGGCTATGGTTTTGCAAGGGTTTCTTGTATTGTTTATTGTTGTTCTCTACCTTATGCTATATTGTTGCATTTTCCATAAGGTTCTAGCTAGAAGGCTATATTGTTCCATTTTCGATAAGATGTTGTTGAGCAAAAACTATATTTCTGCATCAATTTGTTACTATGCATTTTTTGTAGTTGAAATGAATATTTTTTGATTTATGCCTTTCATTTTGTCCCTATGGTTGCAACACAGTAAATTGGTTAACCTTATATAGTTTATGTTGCTTTCCATAAGGCATTGCTTGTAGTATTTTTTTTTTCTTTTCCTATGTGCAGATATATATGTACATGAAATTACATGTACACAATATCCATATATACTCGACTTTACTATCAAAAGAATTCATAGCAGAAAACACATGCATTTTACTAGTTATATATTAAGACAATGGACACCAACTTATAATGTTTAACAAAAAAAGATACACTTCTTTTCTTTTGTATTGTTTATGTCACTTGTAGTTTTGTATCACTTTTACTCTATGCTCCTCATTTTATTTTGTGTGGTCTGGTTATATAGCTATGCCACCCTATTTAACACATGTATCAACATTTACAACTATTAAATTGCCTTGCAACCATCAGGATCACACAAAAAGCATAAAATAAACAATATACCACTATAGCCAAAGCCATAGAACAACACTTATTGGTTTGAATAGCGCCTTATAAAAAATGCACCACTATAGCCAAAGCCTTAGAATAACACTTCACTATGCCTTATGGACAAAAAAAACTATATAATATGCACTATTTAATTGCATAAAAAAAATGAAACAATATAACCAAATCTAGAGAACAACGGTCAACGATTCCTTATGGAAAAAAACATAAACTGTATAGCGTTGCAACCATAACCACAAAACGCAAGCCTTAAATGAAACAATAATGGTTTCAACAACAAAATAGAAAATTATCTGTTGAACAACACCTTATCAGAAATGACCATATACACATAGACATATAAACATTCAAATAGCGAACACCAATTGTACAGATATAACACTATGTGGTAATCCAACACCTCAAAAAGCAAAAAACCATACAAATATAAAAAACTCAACATAGCTATATACAGATAAATGCGTAACTTGAAAGATACATATAGAAAATGCATATGCAAACATACGCACTTACATTGTAAATGGAACAATAATTGTCTCAACAACAACTTAGGGAATTCTTTTTTTCCAATAGAACCCTATTGCAAAGCAAACAATATTGCCAAAGCTATAGACCAACATTCAACAATGCCTTATGGATAACAATGTAAACTCTAGGACATATACTACTGTACAACGACTCGAATACGAAGCAATAAAGCCAAAGCTAGAGAACAACACTCAACAATGACATATAAACATTGAGAATAGCAAATACGAATTGTGCAAATATAAGAGTATGTGTCAATCAAACCAAATAAGAAGGAAATAACTATATTGATATTAAAAATTGGACATATCTATATATAGATAAACGTATGACCTCAAAGATACATGTACAAAATGCATATACAAACATACACACTCACACCCTAAACGAGACAAAAATAGTTTCAACAACAAGCTAGGAAATACTTTTTTCCAAGAGAACCTTACTGAAAATGAAACAATATAGCCAAATCTATAGCACAACAACTAAGAATGCCTTATGGATAACAACATAAACTCTATAACATTTACTATTATAATTTGAACTAAATATGAAACAATATAGCCAAAGCTAGAGAACAACACCTTAAATGAAACAATAATGGTTTAAACAACAACCTAGGGAATTCTTTTTTTCAACAGGACCTTATCAAAAATAAAAAATATAGCCATAGGCCAATGCCCTATCAAAAATTGTGCAGACATTTGCTATGTCTTCTAAAGCTTTAAAAGGAAGCTATTACTTACAACCATCACCACTACATGAAAACCATACAACAATTAATGCTGATGGAATTTTGCTGGCCTTCTCTATTGGTGTGACAAACATTTTTTATTTAAAAATAAAAAAACAATCCACCACCTTTTTCCCTACTGCAATCCAAGAGCCAGAAGGCTCAAAAATGGGGTCAAAAATACCCTATGGAAAATAACATAAAGTCCATAACATTGACTATTTTACTACGTTGCAACCATTCATGCTAAATGGAAGCCATAAATAAAACAATATAGCCTAAGGTAGACAACAACAGTCAACAATGCCTTATGCAAAATAACATGAATTGCATAACATCAACTATTTTATTGCATTATAACGATTGCCACAAAATGAAAGTCATAAATGAAACAATATTGGTATCAACAGTCACCTAGATGGGGAAACCCACAAAACACTAAAAATCATAGTAACAAACCCATGCAAAACCATCATCGCAAAAGCTAAACCATAAATCAAACAATATTGGTTTCAAAAAACTATATAGTCTTTTTTCAATAGAACCTTATAAAAAAGGAAACAATATACCCCAAGCCAAAGAACAACAATCAACACTTCCTTACGGAAAATAACGCAACCTGTATAACATTAACTATTTCATTACATTGCAACCATCGCCACAAAATATTGCTTTGAATAGTGACCTAAATGAAAAACCCACAAGACAAAAAAATCTCACAGCAACAGACCGATTCAAAACCTTCACCACAAAACGCGAACCATAAATGAATCAATATTGGTTTCAACAACAACCCAGATGGAAAAACTCACAAAAAACATAAGAGATTAACTATTTTGCAACCATTCACACAAAACAGAAGCCATAAATGAAACAATATAGCCTAAGCTAGAGATTTGCAATCATACCCACAAAACGGAAGCCATAAATCAAACAATATTGGTATCAACAGTCACCTAGATGAAAAACCCGCAAAACACAAAAAATTGCATTAACAAACCCATGCAAAGCCATCACTGTAGAAGACATACCATAAATCAAACAATTTTCATTTCAACAAACCATACAATTTTTTTCCAATAGAGCCTTATCGAAAATGAAACAATATAGCCTAAGCTAGAGAACAACAATCAACACAATAGAACAATATTAGTTTCAACAGTGACCCAGATGAAGAAACCCACAAAAAACACACAAATTCATAGTAACAAACCAACACAAAAACAAACAATATTTCCTTCCACCCACCGTGACTACACAAAGACCATAAACAATATTGGTTTCAACAGTGACCTAGATGGAAAAACCCACAAAAAACACACGAATTCACAGTAACAAACCAACACAAAAACAAACAATATTGCCTTCCACCCATCCCAACTACAAGAAAACCATAAATGAAACAATATAGACTAACCTATAGAACAACAATCAACAATGCCCTTTGGAAAATAACATAAACTATTTTTGAAATACTCAAGAAATGAATTTTTCAATATGCATCTCTTCCTGCACCTTTTCCCGCTTCCTTCAAATGCACCTCTTCCTGCTTGCTTTCTCTTCACTCCCTTCTTTCTCCACTGCCTGCAAAAAATGGGCACATAATTATCACAACTGACACTTTTGTACTACTTTTGCAACCATCGCCCCATGCAAAAAACACAAAATAACCTCCAACCACCTTCACAGAAATTCCATAGCCGATGATCGCACTTACACCTTCATAGAAGCTTGCGCTCCTCACTCACAGTTATCTTCAACAATAAGGTAAACCCAAAGAATGACACCCAACAATGCCTTATCGAAAATTGCATAAACATTGGCTATGTTTTTTGAGGATTTTAAAGGCAAGTGTTACTTACAACCATTTCCACTACACGGAAACCATACAACAATTAATGCTGATTACATTTCGCTAGCTTTCTCTATTGGCACGCCAAACACTTTTTATTTAAAAATTAAAAAACAATCTGCCACCTTTTCCCTAATGCCAGAAAGCTCAAAATCTAGGAAGGTTGACAAAAATTACGACCACATCAAAAAGCAATTTTCCACCTTTGTCCCATCGTCAAAAAGCTGAAAAATTAGGAAGATTGACGAAAATTCTGACCAAAGTTCACACAAATTGGCTATTGGCTAATTACACCTCAAAATATTTTTTCGCATAAACATATAAGTTGAGTTATTAGAGACAATTGTATATTAATATCTTAATCCTATGCACTAGATTCAAAAATTAAATCATTAAATAGATTACACATATATCTCATAATTATAAATAGTCTTGATATTTCAATCTTTGTCTTGTACAACTCAAAATCTCAATAATATTTCCATCTGAAAAGATACAAATCATACTCATTTATCCCTTATTCAAATCAATTATCCAACACATTACATCTAAAAATTTTAAACTACTTAAAAATAACAATGTAATAAAAACAAATGTGCATAGAAAAGACAAAGAAAAAAGCATGTAATTATTTATAACAATTTACATGCTTTTAAATTTTTTAGTCCATCTATCCCTTTATTTGTACTTGTAAAGTGTACTTAACATTTGCTTAAAATTATAATATTTTTGTGTCTAAAAATATGATACCTTGTTCATTTCTATTAGTGTATTAAAAGTTGTACAGCTGACATTCAAGTTCACAATAATTGCACTTTGATTTTACAAATCTACCCTTGTAACTTCATAAAATAGACAGTCTTTGGATCCATTAACAAAGCTTTTACTGTTTCCTGTTGAGAACTTCCTAAGGAGGCTCAAATAGCTTCTGGATGAGACAACGAGCATACATTCCAAGCACCCTGGATTGAATCTACACCTTACAATATGCCTTTCTAATATGGTTTAGGAAGGTTCATGAACCACCCATTGTACGTGGACTCATTCTCGTCAAGATTCAATGCATCTCCTATCTATCCATTGCACTATGGAGTAATGACAATACACACCAGAAGATTTGAAAAAAGATTAAATTATTTGGGTTTCCTTGGTCCCTTAAATTTGGCCACACCCTCTAGTCTCTTAGCATTTGTTCATAGAAATTTCCTTATTGTTTCAATAGATTATGATTTCAAAGCCCAATATTGAGTTGTACTGTGCTTAGTATTTGGTTTATGTAAGGTGAAGCCCATTCAACATGCAAGCACAGTTGTAATAAAAAATGGTGGGGATAGAGCAGTTCAGGGTGGATGAAGGTGTTTGGTCCTATGCATAAGGTTCCAACTAGGGACACTCCCTATGTTAGGGCTAAGCAGGTTTAGGTATATTTTCTATAATTTCATTAGTTTTTATTATGTAAGTATGGGTGTTGATCACAACACATAGAAGAATTTAAGTGATGGAATGTTTGGATTTAACATCTTGTAGAGAAGAATCCAGAGGCAGCAATAGCTTTATTTTGGGTAGCTATAAATGTAGGAGACCATGTTGAGAGTGCATTGAAGGACATGGCCATTGTGATGAAGCAACTGGGAAGAGTAGATGAAGCCATTGAGGCAATTAAATCCTTCAGACACCGTTGCTCTTTGCAAGCTCAAGAATCCCTTAACAATGTTTTGGTTGACCTTTATAAGGTATTCATAATTTCATACTCAATCTGCCTATACATACAATTAGATGGTAATGAAATTCCTACACACAAATTAAATTTTCAAATTTTCCATAAGATTTGAAGAGACAATAGTTTAATTAAAAATAGATCATGGGTATGGCTGGTAAAGAGTTTAGGAATCAAATTTTATTGAGTGTAAAGTAGGATATCATAAAAGAGGATGTCATTCTAATTAAACTTATTTAATAGAGTATATGTGTGTGAAAATTCTATTGTAGTTACTAATTATTAATCTCCTATCTAAATAAATTATTTGACTACTGAAAATTAATTCAAAATAAATATTGAAAAATAACACAACTGCAACTTCACAAATAAACTCACAGGAATAGAGAAGAAAACATGCACAATAATAAACACAATATTTTTGGAAAAATTGTCCTTGGAAAAACCCCGAAGGGAAAACCAATACTGCAAATGAGGAATTTTATTAAACTTCAAAAAATTAAGAGATACATAAATTGCTTGTCTCTTACTGGTAGAGCTCCGACAATATTCTTCTTCGAAAATTCTTCCCTCAATTTCTCTTGCTGAAATTCCACTGTTGCTGTCCCTAACACTATTACTGCGCCCTTGCTATCACTGCAAGACTATTTTCTCTCACTGCAAATCTACTTGCTATCACTACAAGTCTTTCTGAAGTGTGTATTCTCCAAACACCCATTGATCCCCTTTTGAAATATTCTCATTGAAAAACCAATGGCCATGATTTAATCTCAATCAATGGCTAAGATTAATTAGACTCTAACAACCCTAACTAATTGGATTCTAGAAGTCTCTAAAGGAATCAGTTAATTAATTAAATAATTATCTAGACAACTCACTTCTTTCTATAAGTCTCCAAAAAAATAAATTAATTAATTAAATATTTCTTGGGAATGGAGACACCTATCCAAGCTACTAAAATTAACACTCCCTCTTAGTGAGGAAGGTGTTCTGCATGACACCCAACTTATCTCTAAAGAAGATGAATTTCTCCTTCCCCAATTCCTTTGTCAAAATGTCTACTACCTGTTGATCTGTAGGTATATACTGTAGCTGAACAATCCCCCACTATACATAATCTCTGATGAAGTGATACCTAATATCTATATGTTTACACCTATCATGAAACACCAGATTCTTAGACAATTTGATACAACTCTGATTGTCATAGTGTATCACCATAGTCTCAACCCTCTGATCAAACAAGGCTACCAACAACTTCCAAAGCCATATCGCCTCACATGTCACCATGCTAGCTGCTATGTATTATGCCTCTGCAGAACTCAAAGCCATAGACTTCTACTTCCTACTGTACTAAGAAACAACTCCTGATCCCAAACTGAAGCAACACCCTAAAGTGATTTTCTTTTCCACTATATTTCCTACCCAATCTACGTCAGTATAGCCTATCAACCTGATAACATCACCTCGAGCATATCTAGTCCCATACTCGATTGTACCATACAAATACCGCAACACATGCTTTGCCACTATCCAATGCAATTTCTTCATCTTGACCATGGACTGACTAAGAGAGTTTACTACAAAGGATATATCTAGCTTGGTGTTGACCAAATACATGAGAGATCCAATCAACTACTTGTATAAGGTGGGGTCTACATCCTTCTCCCTGGATGAGTCTACCTTCTTCCAATTTGTGATCATAAGAGTAGACATGGCTCTACAATCCTTCATCTCGAAGCTCCTTAAGATTTCAATGCAGTATTTCCCTTGTCCAAGGAAAATCTCTCCATCTATCTACCATACCTCCATACCTATAAAGTAGTGCATAAGCCCCAAATCCTTAATCTCTAACTCTGTTGCAAGGTCCCTCTTGCACTCCTCTATGAGCCCTAGTGAACCTGTTAAAAACAAGTCATCCACATATAGAACAAGAATGATAACCTCACCCCCAACCACCAAATAGTAGAGGTTAGCATCCACTTCACTCTTCACAAAGCCCATTCCTTGTAAGTATCTATCAATGTGCTCATACCACACCCTGGGATCCTGCTTGAGTTTGTACAAAGCTCTCTTCAATCTGCACACGTGGGTTTCACTATTGTGTGCTACAAATCCATTAGGTTGTTCTATGTATACCTCTTCTTTCAATTCACCATTAAGAAATGTCATCTTGAAATCCATCTGATGGATCTACCATCCCATCTATGCTGTAAGTAAGATCATGACTCGTATAGAAGTATACCTAGCCACTAGAGTGAATGTCTCCTAATAGTCAACTCCCTCCTTCTAAGAGAATCCCTTGGCCATGAACCTTTCCTTGTATTTATTGATGCTACCATCTACACTCTGCTTGATCTTATATATCCAACGTGATCCAACCACTACCCTTTCTATCAGTCTAGGTATAACCTCCCACACATTGTTCTGCACTATTGAGGTATATTCCTCAACCATTGCATCTTGCCACACTTGCTGCTGTATAGCCTCTTGATAGATGGAAGACTCACTATCTACCAATTGACTAGCTAATGCCATATATTAATTATACCTTGTTGGTTGTCTCCATTCTCTAATACTCATCCTAGGAGCTCCCACAAACTCTTGAGTATCCCTATGTGTCTATTGGTTCTTGCTACCAACTGTAGAGGATGAAGTATCAAGCTCCATGTCTCCCTGATGCATCTCTTGGATCTGCTGCATCCATTTCTCTATACTCTATGAACTCTCAGCACTTGAGCCTGTGTTGGTACTAGTAACTATACTCGAGCTTCACTTCCCCTGATCTGGTTGCACTATCCTTGGAGCTTCTACTCAATGCTCACTCTGATCATCTGCTAGAAAATATCTAGACCTCCTAAATGTCTTGTCCTCCATGAACTTAACATCATGACTG
Organism: Sequoia sempervirens; assembly: GCA_007258455.2. Lineage (NCBI taxonomy): Eukaryota > Viridiplantae > Streptophyta > Pinopsida > Cupressales > Cupressaceae > Sequoia > Sequoia sempervirens. The sequence goes on from VDFB02193867.1 coordinate 636,435,855, forward strand.
ACTAGAATCCTCTTGGCCCCTGGAATAAATATCCGATATTCCTTTGAGGTTTCATTGTACCCCACAAAGTACCCTCTCTCTATAGTCTAGTCTAATTTGGAACATGTAGGCCTTGGAATGTGACAATACACCAAACTCCCAAATATTCTAAAGTGGCTGACATCTGGCTTCTCCCCTGAGAATTCCTCCTCTAGTGTCATCTTTCCCAATACCTTATGTGGAACCCTATTATGTATGTATATTGTTGTATTGCATGCCTCTTCCCATAATTAATGTGGCATATCCTGGTCATACAACATAGCCCTTGCTGTCTCTGATATAGACCAATTCCTCCTATCAAAAACCCCTTTCTACTGTGGGTTGTAAGAAACAGTCCACTCTCTCTTGATTCCTTCCTTGGCATAGAACTCCTGTAACTCTTTTCCTTTGTACTTTCCTCCATTGTATGACTGAAGAAGATTTATCTTCCTTCTTGGTGAATTCTCCACAAGAGCTTTGAACTCTTGGAAGTGACTAAAACCTCATCATTGGTCTTCAAGAGTATATCTAGGTCTTCCTGGAGAAATCATCAATAAAAGTAACAAAGTACTCGTATCCTCTGAGAGACTTCATCGACATTGGTCCACATATGTATGAATGTACTAGATCAAAAACACTCTTGGATTTGGTGTCACTCCTTGGAAAAGCTACTTTTGCAAACTTCCCCAATACACATCCCTTACATACATCATCGTGCTTTGTGCTCACCTCTGGAACACCTACCACTGTCTCACAATGTGATTTAATTGCTCCATGATGTATATGGCCCATCCTCATGCCATAGCTCTCCTTGATCTCTAGAATTATTGCTACTCGTCAGTGCCTTATGAGTATCAAACTCCAACCTGTAAAGTCGACCGCTCCTAACTCTAATAGCTATGGGTGATTTCCAATTCTTTTGTTTGATTAACACATTCGCCCCTCTAAAGAGTACATTGTAACCTTTATCCTGAAGGATGGATACAGAAATTAGGTTCATACCCAATCCTGGCACATGCAACACATCATGAATGGGAATTAGCTTGCCATTCTCCCTCTAAAATAGAACAGTCCCTTTCCCAACTGGTTTGAGTTTGGACATGTTCCCCATAGAAATTTGGATTCTGATGTCCTCCTTATAGTTGGAGAAGTACTCTCTAACTCCTGTCATATGAAATGACACCCCACTGTCTATATACCAAGCAACCTATGAGGTTGAGCTAACCATACAAGCTATGAGTGCAAACTCATCCTCCATTCTGCTAGAGAGCTCATCTACACTTGTTGAAGCTGTCATCTGCTTCTTGCCTTTCTTTTCATTTTTTTTCCTTTGTGAGAAATCACTGACATAGTGGCCAAACTAATGAAAAGAATAGCACTTGATCATAGACAAGTCCTTCTCACTTTGTGGATTTGATCCTTTGCTAGACCCCTTCTTTGCTTTCCCTTTTCCTGCAAGGGCAACATTTTCCTATTCTACTTCACATTTCTGACTCTTACTACTAGTTCCACTGACAAGACTTAGTCTAAGCTCCTCCTAAGTGAAGTCAATCCAAAGTTGATCCCAACTCGGTAAGGTGTCTCGTCCATTGATAACTTGAACAAAGACATCCTAAGTTTCTTAGTAAACCCATTTAGGGCTATTCGTACTAGCTTGTCATTATTTGGTTTATCTCCAATAGCTGCCAACTCATCCTTGACAAGTCTGAGTCTAGTGAGGTAACTTGTAATGTCTTCTCTCTTGTTCATCTGGGTATTCCTCAACTTTTCTCTGAGAATCAGCTTCTGATTAGTGGTAGCATTCTCATACAGATTCAAAATGGCATCCCACATCTTCTTCGCTATATCTAACTCTGTGATATGTGGAAAAATGTGGTCCTTGACACCATCAAGGATCAACCTCCTCTCCTTGACATCTTCTTATATGCTAAGAGTCGTGTTGGATCTATAGGAACAACTACAACACTAGTCACATATTCCTTGATACCATTCTCTTCCAACAATAAAGAAATTCTGGCTTTCTAGACACCAAAATTTGAGGCTCCATCCAATCTATCCTGATCTCTTAAACCTATTGAGGCCATCTCAAAAGAAACAATAATAATAATAATAATAATAATAATAATAATAATAATAATTCTAAAGAGGTAGAACTGGGTTTTATAAAACCTCAATTTTTCCTTCTTGTGCTGAGCCTTTTTTGCCCTCAGATAAGCTTTGATACCATGTGAAAATTCTATTGCAGTTATTGATTATTAATCTCCTATCTAAATAGATTATTTGATTGCCAAAAATTAATTCACAACAAATATTAAAAAATAACACAATTGTAACTTCACAAATAAACTCACAGGAATAGAGAAGAAAACACGCACAATAATAAACACAATATTTTTGGACAAATTGTCCCTAGAAAAACCCCGAAGGGAAAACCAGTACTACAAATGAGGAATTTTATTAAACTTCAGCAAATTAAGAGATACATAAATTGCTTGCCTCTTACTGGTAGAGATCCGACAATATTCTTCTCTAAAAATTCTTCCCTCAATTTCTCCTGCTAAAATTCCATTGCTGTTGTCCCCAGCGCTATCACTGCACCCTTGCTCACTGCAAATTTACTTGCTATCACTACAAGTCTTTCTCAAGTGTGTATTATCCAAATGCCCATTGATCCCCTTTTAAACTATTCTCATTGAAAAACTAATGGCCATGATTTAATCTCAATCAATGGGTAAGATTAATTAGACTCTAACAACCCTAACTAATTGGATTTTAGAAGTCTCTAAAGGAATCAATTAATTAATTAAATAATTATCTAGACAACTCACTCCTTTCTAGAAGTCTCCAGAAAAATTAATTAAATATTTCTTGGGAATGGAGATACTTGTCCAAGCTACTAAAATCAACAATTTGTTATAGTCTAAAGGGTATGTGTAGGATCATGATGGGCCAAAAAGTGGCAATATGATGGGTTTTTGTAGGGTATGTGGCTGGCGACTTTTTTTTTACGTCAAGTTGCCTAACTTTGATTTTTCTATTTTTTTTGCTATTTAAGGGCCTCCTTTTTCCATGATGATCTTGCACATACCCTAAAGTGAGTTTTGAGATTTAGCTGTGAGTGTTTTTTTTCAATGTTTTGGATCACATTCAGTGATCTGAATTCAATTGGAGAATATGAATTTACAATATAGCTAAGCTGGAATTTGTAATATTGTAGACAAATGCATAAACAATTAATAACTTGTAAAAGAAGTTGTTTGCATCCAAAAGTTTATTTTACTTATTCAAAATGGATTTTGTACATCTATATGGAATTCCAATAGTCTCTAGACTTCACAAATTTGCAAGGAACAGTCTTCACAAAAAACAAAACCAAAAATAACTACGAATTTTCAAAAAACTTGGAAATTGTTTACCCCAACTTGGTGGGGTCATAACCTTCTACTTGGTGCTTGGATTTCAAACCCATTTAAACTTTTGGAAAGGTCTTCAAGAGTACTAACTTGGTTCCTAAAAATATTTGGCATTTAATTTTAAGGAACTGATGCAAATTTCAACCCCAAATTCCGCTATGAAGACTTCCAAAAATGTCATTTTTTTGAACCTAAAAAGTACCAAAAAAATCCTGAGACTGCACTGGATCACTCTGTGATCTATCATTAATGTTGTATTTTTATAATTTTATAAACTATATATGTTTTTTAATTCTTATATTTTAATCTAAAAAATATTAATTTATGGTACTTTGGAGAATTGAGGAATTGATTTTATGGATTAACTATTCTTATATTTCAATCTCACAAATATTGATTTATCCTTATACTTTAGAGAATTGATCTTATGGATTAACACTTATTCTAAACTTAAGTAAAAGAAGAGATTGATTTGAAAGTTCATTGAGACCCAAAAATTTTCATCTAAGTGCAAATTGGGAAAACTGAATATATCTACTAAATATTTTTGGGCATCTGAATATTTTTTCTCATTGAAAAGCTATTCTATTTTTACCATATGATTTCAGGATAATTAGAACTCAGCTAAACAAGTTATGGAGAAACTCGTCTCTGATTATAACATCAAAATAATCATAATTTATTGTAGCTATGGACAAGCTTTCATTATGATGGGGAATAGAAGTAACTTTTTGTTTTCTATGATTATCCTAAATTTTTGAGGAACTCGTCCATGTATGGCCACCATGAAAACAATCATTATTTTTGTAATGCCCCACCACGCAACCCTAGAGTAAGTTGCAATTTACTACTCAAATGCAATAATTTTTTTTTTTTTTTTAAGTACAAATAACATGCAAGAGCACTATCCATTGCCAACAACCTCTAAGGTTACGAGAATGAGATTACTTAAAACCCAATCAAGAAACATGAATTAAAAAAATAACATTTAATTACTTAACAAATTAAATACTCATATATATTAAATATATATATAAAAGTATATCCATTTAATAACCTTTATAATATGAAATTAAATAATTAACCAAGGAGGAATGAACCAAATCAAAATCACTAAACCCGATGACAACCCGACAACACACTATGACTAGGGTGATGACTTGGCACAAAAAACCTAGCTACTATTTCCCAATCAATTACCATTGGTCAATGGACACACTCAAACCTGTGAAATCAGGTGGAGTCAATGTCATGTACCTGTCAACCTGCGAGCAAAGAGTATATCAAACATGCATATATATATAATAAAACACACCGTGAAGAGGAAATATCAGAATCGTAGGGTGCTCATAAGCGAGTGATACAATCCCATCCCCTTCACCAATACAAACTTTTTTTAACTGATGAGTCTAACATCAACAATATAATAAAAGCATAAGGAATTTTTAATTAAATAACTACTACACTAATTCAAAACATGTCATAATGATAACATCAGAGTAAAATTCCATCACATCAAAATATCACATACACATCGCTTAACAGTTGCGATCAAATAGAACCAAGTACCATAGTCACAACATAACAGAAACACATAACAAAGAAAAACACTGCCGATCAAAAGATCCAAAATGGAGGAGTGTAGTTAAAATGATGATTAAATATATTTAGTTGCAATGTTGAAATGTTATTTATTTTATTGATTAATTTGATTTAATTAGGGAAATTAGATTTAGTTTATTGATTAATTAGGTTAATGGTGATAAATTAAATGAAGTAGTTGTTTTGACATTATTGTATATTAAGATTCAAATTTAAAATGAAAATGGAAATCATATTGGATATTTAGAGTTGAATTAAAATAAAAATAAAAATGTGTTTTAAATTTCACTTTTTGAAATTTTAGATAAAATAAATTCTTTGCAAACTTTGAAATTCTTTTGTTTTAAAAGAAATTTTGAAAAATGCATGAAATTTCATTTAGAAAGTAAAATTGTTTTAAATTTTAAAAAAATGGAAATATCCCCCAAAATTGCAATAAATTTGGTGTATGGGATATTTTAGGGGTTTGACTAAATTTGGGGAAAACTCTATTTGAGTATTTTCTATTTCATATAATTTGCAACTTTCAATTTTGGTGGAGAGTTTTTGCGTGGCGGGGCATTACAATAATACTAACTATAGATAAGCTTTAATTATGATGGGCCATAGAAGCTACTTTTGTTTATGAGAGGGACCTAGAACTTATTTGAATGGTTTTTATTTTTAAATAAAAATTGAGAGTAATTTTGGAAGTAATAAAATAATTTTTACAATTTTAAATTATTGTTTTTAAGGAAACTTTCTACTAATCTATTTATCACTTCAAGTTATCACTTGATTAAAATATAAAAGTTATAAATAGTCATATGATATAAAAACAAAAGATCTAGTGAAATTTTTAATGATTGCATACATTAAAATATATATAAAACATAATTTTAAATTATAATTGTAGAAAATAAAATCATTACAATTATTTACACAATCAATATAGACTTTTTTTCATGAAAAAATTAGGATCTCACTTTTGAATATTTTGTAGAAATGTGGAAGGGTGGATGAGTAAATTGTGCTACTCAAAAAGAAGTTGTGCCTAATTTAACATGGAATTGATTTTAATGGTAATCCCACCAAGATGACATTTTCGCATGGGAAGAAGTTTCGGCTCTCTATTAAAGAAGAGACTAGTTGGATTTTGGTAAGAAAATGTACTTACAATATACTTATGTTTAGTTTGTATTTTAGATATTATGTTTGCATTGTTTATACTTATTTTTTAGGGGACAAGAAATGGCAAGTAATTGTAGAGATTGTATTGACAAAGAAATTTAGGTTTGGAATATATGCAACAACATAATTATGCTACTGTTGAAGTTGCTTATAGGTATAATTTTAGAGATTATATATTGTTTAATATAAATTTTATTTTTGGTATAATATTTTAAAGGAAGGATTTAAATAATTTATCTATTATTGTTAATTTATTAGTTGTTTATGTGAAATTATTATTTATAATAATAACATTAAACATGTTGATTACAATATATCGATTGTTCATTGTCTAGTTATTTTAAACAAAATGAATTTGAAAAAAAAATTATGTGTAGGAAGGCATTATATTTTGTTGTAGATTTCAACAAGGCATGCAATTTGGGTGTGTGCTTGATGAGGCAAGGGAAGGAAAAGGAAGTGGTTATGGTATATTAGAAAATGTTATTTCCTTACATGAAAAACACATCAGATCATTGGAACATGCGAAACAATTGTTAAAGGGAGTTCAAGATTTTTAAGTGCATGAAGGAGGCTCCAAGATATCCTTATCAAAATTATTTAATCATAATAGTTATGAAAAAGAATCTTCTTCTCTTAGTGATGGAGAGAAACATTATTAAAAAAACAAACATGGATTGCTCTCATCTTCAACCAATTCTGTAGAACTATTGAGTGGCGACAATGCATTAAATCTGCTTGATTGGGAAGCTAGAATCAACATTGAAGTGAATCTATCTTGTAAAAAACATCAACGACTACCAGTATTTGAAGAAATAGTTCCCATTAATGATTTATCTCCTTGAACTATAAAAGATATGTGAAAGTTAATTTTTTATGTAATTAAGTAAATGCATCTTTATTTTATTTTTGTTTCTCACTCAAGTACATTAATGAGTTATTAAATCTAAGACAAATTTTAAAGCTTGTAATTAGAAAGTAAGATGCAAACATTAGCCAAATGCATACACTTATGGTTAAAATGTAAACAAGATTAGTAAATGCAAAATAAAATATATTAAATGTTGAAAAAAATTGAGGAAGGATATTATGTAATGATTTTGCATTAAATTTATATTATTCTTGGTTTTTTGAGCCTTGAATTATAAAGGCATTATATTTTATTTATTTATAAAAATTAATTAATGTAAAAAATATTTTTTATATCTTAATTAGTAAGAATATTTTAAGAGGGTGGTATTAGAATTGTGTGATGGTTAAGTTGTTGTGTTGTTCTTGTCATCAAAGTTCAAACCCTATTGGGGTGTTATTGTTAATTTTTTATATCAAAGATGTAGTCCCCCATTTATGACCTCACTAGTTCATAGCTCTAGGTCAAAAGAATTTTCCAATTTGATTATTTTACATTGTTTATTAAGGAATGATATGATGTGATGTTCTATTATTATGTGTATTTAGAACTTCATTATCCTACCATTGGAATTCTAAAGTGTTTATATTTTTTTATTTTTTTGTAATAATCCGCAATCATATAAAGAATGTTTGTTAATTAGTTTTTGGGAATATCTTGTGGAAAAAATATATTTTTGAAAAGGAATATACTTAATTAAATTTATTTATATTGATTAATTAAACAATTAATAAGCAAGTTATTGTATAAATTATAGAGCTAGTTATAGAAATATGCACTTGATTGGATTTGGAATATAAACTTATATAAAATAATAGTATATCTTGAAGTTAGAGAGGAGTTTGGTTTGGCCATGATATATGACTATTATCTAGAATTTGTGATTGGATATGAAATGAACGTATTGAGGAGATTATGTTTTGTAAAATTCAGAATTATGCATGAACCTAGATAGAATCCATACATGTAACTTTAATCTCTACATATATGGCCTTGACTAAAAACATGGATTTGAACTTCATGTTTATCTCTAAACCTATAATCTTTAGAGCATTTCTACTTATAATAAACATTCATGTATACATGTACGTAAAAGAAGAAGACCTAGTGGTGCTGAAAATATAATTTAGTATACTATTCTAGGAATGGGAAGTCAAATAAATTCCTAGTTTATCCCTTAGTTAAGCCCAATTAGTTGCTTCATTAAATTTGTAAAAAGTTTAAAGGTACACAATGAAACATAGGTAATTTTTACATAAATGTGAGATAATCATGTGATACATGATCTAGAATTATAAAGATTTCATGTAATAAGATGTGATCAATGCTAAAATGATTTGGTGCAAGAAATAGGGTTCTGCCATTTTAGCTAAGATGATTGATGAAAAGACTAAGTTGTGATTATTGAGTGATCCTTTAAGATGGCAGGTGCATTTAAGTTTTGAAATATTTATATTATTTAATGACTTAAATGTGATTTTATTTTATACTTGTCTTATGTGTACAATTCAAACATTCATAAGGGAAAATAATGACTAGTTACCACTAATTTAACTTTTAAAACTAAACAAGGGGTCAAGACCATAACTATAATTATGAACTAGGTCAAGGAACTGTATCTATAAGATTGGAAGTAGTATAGAAAATAATATCCTAATTTTTAGGATTATTTTGCGTAGAGGCAATATGATATTTGTAAGTGTAGATCTAATGTAATTATTTGCTCATTACTAGTATTAGATTCATTCTAGATACCTTATTTTTATTTAAAGAATAATGCCTCATGTCATTGATAAATTTCCTTCATCTCTTTAACTTAATGTAGTTATTTTATGTTTGATGTAACATGGAAAGTGTTCAAGTACCAACATATATGTTGGAATTTTAAGGAGATTGTCATTGATGATGCTAGTTGGCAACATGAGCATGGAGAAAGTTCATAATGGTATATTACAGTGTTGTCATTGTTGTCATTGTTGTCAAAATTTTTGTGGATCATTTTGAATAATCCTAATAGGTTTTGAGGTGTTGTAAAAGTTATTTGTGTAAGAATATTTGGTTTGGAAAGTTTAGTCATGTGGAAATCTAACTAAGTGTTAGAGCTGTCAGTTTTGTGTTACAGTAGGTTGGTTTTTAGGTCTGCACCACTCTACAAAGGAATATTTTTCTCTACGATTCTAACCTAATTTTTATGATTGTTAGAAGAATATAAATCCAATATATCATCTAGTTTGGTGAAGTATTCTAAGAGAGATGAATGACAAATTTTTTCCTAGAAAAATACTGTCATTTTCTATATAGTGTGTTTGTGTTATAGATTTTGAACTTCTTCGCAAATGAGTCTTAGATGTTGTGATGTTGAAGTTAAGTTGCTATATGTTAGTTGAGTATGAATTCCAAATGGTATCATGTTTTGAGGTCCATGTGTTGTGAATTGAATGAATAGTTGAAAGATTTTTATTTAAGTCCTATGGTGTGCCAACCTAACATGTTTTTATAAGTATGCAAAGGATTAATATGTGTTGAGCCTCTATGTAGGATCTATTATAGCTCCATGCTGACCTATCTTAAGGTATTTTGAGATTTGAATTGAGGTGTGCATTATGGATGATAATGTTTGGAGCTAAGTTGAATTTTATGTGTTACATCTAATTAGGCCAACCTAATTGATGTTACACTTGATGCTGATATATATACTAGATTGTTTTTGATGTTTTGGGAGATAAGTAATGTGATGAATGTGAGATATGAGATGCGAATTTGATCAGAGCAGTGCAAAGATAAGTTATAAATATTGAGATCAAAATTGTGTGAATGCAAAGTAGAGCAAAGCATTGATCTCGATTAGTGTGAAGTTTTTTATTGCACTTCATTGGAACTATATCCCTACATATTATAGATGCTTTTGTAACAATTCAAAATAGGTTGTGAGCCACCTTCTTTATTCTATGGGTGATCCCACAATATTGGTTTACAATTCTGTTGAGGAAGGAAAATTGCAAAAATGCTCCCATGATATTTTTTTTATTTTTAGGGGTTCGCATGAACTAGAGTGTTCGTATGGACCTAAAAAGGGGTTCATATGGACCCTAGTTTGAGCAAACCCTATTTAATGATGGGATCCACTTTTTGGAAATTTTTTAAAATTAAGATAAAGGAAAATTTAGAAAAAGGGGGGGTTCACTCAAACAAGGGTCCATAAAAACCCCCCATTTTCCCTCTTCCCCTCCTCTTCTACCAAATCTTTGCAAAAAATTTCCTTTTGAAGCTCAGGTTGAGGATGAAAAAGGAGGAGACTTCACAAACCCAATTGGATGAAGGTAGTCCCCAAAATGAGCTATCCATTGAATATAATTTTATATGTTTTGGTTTTATTATGTATTTCTTTTAGTTTGATTAAACATAGGTTTTTCACCGAAAATCAAGCTCTCTGTTCTGCACATGTGGAAAAATAACAGATTATCAAAAAATATTTGAAAAATATTAGTGCACTAGATATTGATGTCCGTGATCCAACAACAAAAAATGAATTTCGATACATAAAAAAAGGTTATGTTTTAGCTAGTAAATCATGTCTAAATTGTAACTAGTTTGACTTTGAAACTTAATTAAGAAAAAATATTCAATGAAATGCTATGAAACCAATTCCATGCACTAGATATTGTAGTTACATATCTAAATTATAAATAATTAGAATTTTATCCTTCATAGAATTTTTTTTGTGTTAGCCAGTAACATCACTCTTTAAAATTGGTGGCTACTGTTAAAAACTAGTTTTCAAAGGAGATGGAAAAAGAAGTGAAATATGAATCCAATTTTTTTGAAAAAAACATATTTAGAATCTACATAAAAAATGTCACAAATCACTAGTTTGCATCATCTTTAAATTCCTCACAGTTTAGCCGTTATAGGTTCCTGAAAGTGACAATTTAGTTTAAAAAATCCAGTTGAATGTCCAGTTTGGCCAAAAATTGTAAACCAGTATTGTGGGATCACCCATGTAAAGCAATGACCAGTAAAGGATGGAACACTCTGATCCATTTTGCTTCTATATTTTGTTTCTCTAATTCCATATTTATTGCAAGAATAACAAAAACCATTGAAAGATGAGTACCTTTGAGAATTTGGTTGTCTGATTGGAGGTCTTCTAGCATTATTTCTTTGATTCTAGATCTTTCCATTGTTATTATTGTCTTTAGTCTTATCTGGTTCATTGATCTTCTTTATTTCGTTAGGTATCTGATTTGCTTTTAAGATTTCACCTTTTTCAAATCCTAAACCATCTTTTTTTTTTTATGCTTCCTGACTTGCAATCAACTCATCAAGCATTGTAGAACTTGTCTTGAATTTATCCTCATGACTTCTTGATTTCTCTAGATCCAATCTTAGACTTACCACTTCTTGTTCAATCCTCATGCGTTCATTAGATTTTCTTTTTACCATTGCATTCAAACATTTCTCAACTCTTTTCTTTTCTTCAACTTGCACTTTCAATCTAGTGATGTTTTTAGTTGCTTGTTTCAACTGTTCACTAACTTCCTTATGCCTTTATCTAAACTAATTGATTTTCTCTCTTTACTTTCTAATTCATTCATTTTCTTCTTTGACATTCTCCTTCAGATCTTTGTTTTCACCTTAAATTTTGTTAAGATCTTCAAGAGCAACTTTGATTTCTCCATCTTTGTCAAGCATGCAATCTTCTTCTATAAATCCAATAGCATGGATCTCTTTCAAAGGAAGAGGAAACCTTCTATCAACCATTTTTTCAATCTCCAAGACCTTCCCAAAGTGGTTAAGCTCCCTCCAAGGAACCAAGCTCTAAGAGTAATTGTTGAACACACAAAATACTAAGAGGGGGGTGAATCGGTATTATATTAAACCATTCAAACATTAGACATCAAATTACCAAAGCATATTCAATTATTATAAGGAAATAAATTATGAACACATCTACAACATCACATAACACATAAACATCAGGAGTTTTTACATGGAAAACTTAAAATGGGAAAAACCATGGTGAGGGTTATCTCACAATTTATTATAACTGGTTATATATAATAAAGAAATGCTCACTATAGATGGAGTCACTATTTATGTGAACTCACTATCCACAAAGAAAAATATCTAGTTTTTCAAAATAATGTTGTATGTCACAATTGTAATATACCTAGACGTATTGCCAAGTTTTGCAGAAGCAGAAACACAAGGAAGGATAATTCGGTAAAGATGAATGAACCAGCAAAAAAAGTTGATCCAGTTGAAGTACATAAGGAAATGGAAAAGATTTGGAGAAAGAAGGAAGAAACAAATGACAATGGAGAATTTATACCACCCTCTCATGCAGATCTTTCCTCCAAAAACTAAGCCAATAGCTATGGATTAGGGGGAGCTTTAATGCATGTCTTTATTCCGCACCAGAAAAGATGTGTTGTAGCTTGAGCATGAAGATATGAGATGAATAATGAAATGTTTGATCTACTGGTGAAAATTGTGGAAGAAAATATTGCAATTTGGAAGATTGTGGAGCTTCAAAAGCTGAATATGCATATAGCTTTAGGGTTGCCAACTTTATGAATTAAAGCATTTATTGTAGAATTAGGTCAATTTTAAGGGTTAAGAGTAAATTTACTAAGGACAATTCATTTCACCAAAGAAATTAAAAGGAGAGTAGAGTAGCAAAAAGAGAATTTGAAGAGTTAAAGGTGAATTATTTTGCAAAGTATAAAAACCCTAATTCAACAAGCAAAGAAAAAAGGTATTTAACAAATATTGTTTTCCATAGATTTTAGAAATGTGTGTTTGAAATCAATTTGAATTCATATTACAATGGACACACCAAAGGTTGTAGAAGTTTTAGAGAAACCCTAACCAAAATTTAAGAGATACCCTACAAAATCCATAAAAGATGACCCTCTAGGCACTTTTTCACACATTTTGTATGGGGTCTTATGAACTGAGGACATTAGGGCATTCATTCATGGAAATATGGATGAGAATTCTCTTGGAAAGTTGATGGATGTGTTGAAAATCTATAATAATAAGAGGGGGGGTGAATCAGTATTCCATAAAACCATTCAAATAAAATCCATCTAACCATTATCACAAATTTGACTGAATTAGCAAGAGAGAACATATAAACAAATCAATGCAACCATACACATGAACATCAAGATTTTTACGTGGAAAATCAAAAAAGGGAAAAACCATGGTGAGGGTTAACTCACAATATATTATATTCGAATACAAAATATTACAGGGTTCACTGCCAGGACTCACTATCCTTAAAAAGGATCACTAGCTGAATACAAAAGATGGCTAACCACCAAGATACAAAGATAGTGGCTCAATACCAAGAGATTGAACTGATAGGATACACCTTCAATGTGCAGGGTTTAGTTCCAATGAAGCTTATAATATGAAGTACTACCTCACACTGAAGTTTCTCAACAAATCTACTATGATCCACAATTGATAAAGCATTTAGGCTCAAACCTTTCTCTCTTCCTATCTTTCTCATTCCTCAAAACATCTTATATATATATCTATGTATATCTTAATCATCAATTAGGTTGGCCTAATTAGATGAGAAAAAAATAATCAAAACTCTCTTTTTCAATACCATAAAACATTTTATCCATGTAGTACATTGTACCACGTCGGCTAACATCCATAAAACATAACTAGTATCCATAATGTATTGTGTATGCTGAGTCGGCTAACACTAGAACACAATTCTCCAAATTGACAAAAAATCCTCAATGCAAACACCTTTTGGATCTGAGAACACATTAATTTCCCATCATACCACCAACATAGAGACTATCAACAAAACCACAACATAAGAATATTCACCTTAACAAAATGCAGAGTCTCCCACACAATATACTGAGCAAGGAACAATAGTAGAATATAGACGTTGAACTCTGTTAGAGATAATTTTTTTCTCATAACCAAAAAATGTTCCAAGATCTAGGATATAGCTATTTGAATGAGTCATGATAACATGGTTAAGAGATTAGATTCATATTAGATCTTGTAGTGAATTTTAGACTCAAATGCTAACACACCGATCCATCACAAACGAGTATTACCAATAGAGAGAAGCTTCTGGTAAACCAAGTAGACTTTGCATAGAGTTGTCACCATATTAACATCAATGAAAACATAGCAATAGCCAACACAAACCATTGATACTTCATGCTCATGTTGCAAGGATTCATAATCCTAACAATCTCCCCCTTTGGCATTGATGGCAACATGCATGGCAATTTTTTTTTCAAATATATTGCAACTGAATACTCTAAATACTCCCCCTATCAAAATTGTTCTTCACAAAAAAAAATTCCCTTTGTTAACCTCTATCTCTTCATCTCTCTATCTATATCTCTATATCTCCCCCCCTTTGACATCAATGGCAAAGGATAGGGGGTTCGGTATATATATGCATCAAAATGTGACCAAAAAGATATGAACACAACACAAAATAAACCTGAAGAAGAACCTCTGAGACTCTCCAAGATGACCTTCCACGATGCTTTTCCTTCTTCCCATGAATCTTTTGTACTTATAAGAGTCTTGTGTAATAGCTCAAATTTAGTTAAGGACTCTATACCATCTGCTAGAGTATTGGGATTAAGATTAATCTTTGATAATTCACTAATATAACCAAGAGCACTAGAAACAAAAATGTGCTTGAGCTTAATCATGTATTTTAGTGCCAAAAACTTCTTGATAACCTCTATCCTTTGATCCTATAGAGAAAACAATTTTTCCTGAAGCTACATAATGTAGGACCACCTCTGATTATCTCTATCTTTTGCTAACCTGTATGTATTTTCTTGAGTGCTCATCCGAGATTCACTCATCCTTATCTCATTTCTTATGTTTAGTGTACTGCCTTACCAATCTAGGCAAAAAGAAAGTAGATCATGTGCCTCTTCTTCACAACCTTGTACACTCTCCAATTCCTTCATCATTCAACTATGTGCATTTGCACATTTTTCTTTGATATCTTCCAAATTTCCTTTACTGAAGCTAATTTCAGTAGGTACTTCAAGTCCAAAGATGTAGAACTTCAAAGAATCAACCATTCCTCTAAGATTCTCCACAACAAAAATAGATGAATCAAAAATTAGCACCGGGAATTGCCTTTTGCAATTCTTCCAAATCTTTCTGAATATTTATTCTTTCATGCTCATGTTCAAACTCACTTCATTCTGCAACTTCTTTCTTAACAACACCCTTCCTTTTCTTTCTTGTTCTGGTTGTGTTACTAGAGGTACCTTCCATATTGAGATTCTTAAGGCTTTCCAAAATAATTTTAGCATAATTATCAACTTCAACCTCTAACACTTCATAATCTTATTCAGATATCCATACCAACCTTGATTCAACTACTTCCATGTGACGGGAATATGTAGACAGAAGTAAATTGATGCTTTTGGATTAACTTTCAACAACACTTATTGGAATCCTAAACCTTTTGTTCATCCTCATTTGAAATGGCCAAAGAATGAAGCAAGGGCAGTCTCTTGTGCATCTGAGCTACCAAGATTTATCTTGAAGTTCTTGATTTGATGGGCAACAGGCTCTATATTTGACCATTCTATCCTTCCTATTACCAGTAATTCTCTTAAAAAGTAAAAGAGTAGACAAACAACAAGATTTCCATACCATAATGTATTCTTCTTACTCTTCTTGATTTCCTTTAAATTCTTCAAAAGATGTAACAAAGTAATTCACACAAATCATAATCCATACCTCTTTTAACCATATCAACAATAGTATGTACAACAATAGTAGAAACTATGAGGTCATTGTTAGGAATACAGACTTTGTGACCGATGACCATAGTGGCATACCTTATTATTAGATCAATAATTGATCTCAAATCAATCTCTTTCCCTTCATGATTCACATCGGTAACCTCAATTATCTCTTGCTTATCCATAGCCTTCCATTTGGGAACTGGTCTAGAGGAACAAAAACTAGTTACATCTCTGCTAGCTAGCTTTTTTGGTAATTAAACGTGCCTCATCAATCCACAAAGATTCATTGTGAATTTTGTTTAAGACTATTTGAATATTCCTCTTATCAAATTCAAGCAAAGGGAATTTCCTCCAAACATCCAACTTTTTATCAACTAATACTCTGTAGGCATCATGGCTTTCTTCCAATTCACTCTCCCATAGCATGCTCAACTAAACTAATGACATTTCTACTATATTACTATAAAAAAATGCATAGATATCCTCTATGGGAACCACTCTTGAAGGGATGTGAGAGAATGCACCAACAGAATCTTCCAACAAATCCTTCAAATATCTTCTCAAATTAACTTTCTCTTTATCCACACTATTCACAACCTTTGAATTATCTATAGCAATAAAAGTGAAAGATTGTACAAAAAAGGATACCTCTGTAATGTCAACAAGAAATGTATAGATATCCTACTTCTAGAGTTCACTTCGAATCCACTTGTTCTTTTCTTAAAACCATGAAACTCTAAATTGCTCTCTGACCTTCCTTTGTATGCTTTTCCAAAAATACATAAGCCTCTTGAATTATCTAAATTTATTCATTCCATTTCGAATGAGTTTGCAATAAATTCTTCAACTTGTAGGTAGATTTCCTCAAAAATTGTGTACACCTCCATTCTTCCAAATTTTATAGACTTTATCCTTCTCACATGCGACTGAGAAAAATTCTTTAATTTCCTTATCACATTAAATATACTTCTATCAAGATGTGGCACAAGTATCGATGAGGGGGTTCATTATATTTTCTAACAATTTCTCCCACTTAGCTGCTTATTTACTTAAAAAATTTATGGGAGTATCTACACTAGAGGTTGGAATAAATAAGACTGATGATTCAACTTGCTTTCCTTCCTTTCTCCAAATCCTTTTCATTTCCTTTCTTGCTTCTTCTGAATCAATGATTTGATCATGCTCCTTCGCTAGATAATTATTTTTTAAATTCTTTTGCAATCATTAATAGGGTGTTCTAGATTGTTTCACTTATAGCAAACAACATTCTTCTTTCTATTCTCTCTTTTCTTCAACTCATCTTTATACAAACTGACTTTATATATGACTTCTTGCACTTAAAACATTTTGTAGAGAATGATAAAGAATCATTCATTTTAATTTTGTAGTACTTTTTCTTATGACCAAATTTCTTGTAGGAATAATAAACACCTTTGAAAAATAAATACCTTTTAGCATCATGTCATTTTACAAGAGTTATTCTGAAATTGTTTCTTAGATCCTTGATTTTTGCATCTTTGCACTGAGTCTTCTTATTAGTAGATTGCTTTGCTTTAAAACTTTAACCTTCCTAAAACCCTAAACCACTCTTATCCATTGTCAATCTTTGAAAAGTAATCAATTCATCAAGCATTTCCGATCTTATCTAAAATTTTTCTTCAAAACATCTTGCCTTTTCCAGATTAGATCTCAATATTTCTGCTTCTTCCTCAAGCTTTATGCATTCATCCATCTTCCTTTGAATTTCAATTTATTGACATTTGTTAGCTCTTTTCTTTTCATCCAATTGTTGCAACAAGCTGGAGACAATTTCATCTACCTTAACCAATAGATCACATGCTTCAACACTTTTACTTTGCAGCTTTTCAATATAATCATTCACTTTCATCAACTTGTCCTTCAAATCTTCTATTTCTTCTGAATATCTAGTAGAGACCACTTCTGGAGAAAAAAATTCTTATACTCAAATTCTAGGACCTTCCTCAAGCTATTAGGCTTCTTTCGAGGAACCAAGCTCTTATACTAATTGTTGAACATCCAAAATACTGAGAGGGTGGGGGGAGTGAATCAACATTCCATAAAACCATTCACATAAAATCCATCTAACCATTATCACAAATCTGACTGAATCAACAAGAGAGAACATATAAACAAATCAATGCAACCATACACATGTACACCAGTATTTTTACATGGAAAACCATAGTGAGGGTTAACTCACAATATATTATATCCAGATACAAAATATTGTAGGGCTTACTGCTAGGACTCACTGTCGTTAAAAAGGCTCATTGCCTAAATACAAAAGATGGTTGACCGCCAAGATACAAAGATAGTGGCTCACTGCCAAGAGATTGAATTAATAGGATACTGTTGATGTGAAATACCAGTTATGGGCTGAATCATGCTTGATCCATGAAGAATCGAAGCCTAATGAAACCACCAATACTCAAATATCAACAAGATTAATCAATCAAAATTGAAAATAAACATTTCATCAAGAAACCTAACATGCTAAATTTATGAAAACTTTAAAGAAAACATCTATTCTAATCTATTGAAACTTTATTTTGTTGTGGAATTGGTGTTGCGTTGATGTGGACCAATGACCCTTTCCCAATCCTGTGATAGTGAGCTTGTTTCAGTTGATTCTATGGAAGAGAATCGATGAAACCATGGTTCCTGGTGTATGAAAAACCTAAATTATGCACAAAATGAACATGATGCAAGCTAAGTTGCCATTATTTTATGCTATAAATGATCCAATTATGCAATTGATAAGCTAATATAAGCTAATCTAAGCTAATTTAAGATAGAAATGAGCTAAAAGGTGAAAAACCTAATTTATTTACAAACTAGGATGGATGCATGGAAGCCAATAATGAAAGCTTGAAGCTATTATACAACTAAAACAAACTGAAAATAAGCTAAATGTGTGCAAATTGAGAGTATAGATGCGAGTAAATTTAACAACATAAGTTTGCAATAAAAGATGGGATCCATATGTCTCCAAATAGTGATCTATTTATAGGAGAGAAAATGAGGAATGGATGGTTGAGATCAAAAAGCTTAATGAACGGTTTAGGATGAGGAAGATGAGAGGCATAGATCATGGATTTTCATCAATGGATGAGAATGCAAGATGAAGATTAATCATAGGCTCACAATTACCTCAAAAAAATGCACTTTTGACCTACTCACATAGGTCAAAGGTAACTTGCTAAAGAGGTTGAAGGGTTAACTTGCTTTTGAAGCTAAGTGAGTTGATTAGAGGTGAGAGAATATTCCTTATAATATTCATTTAGGGTGATGAAAAAAGTTAATTTGCAAATTAAAACAAAGTTTTAATTGTGCAAAAAGGATAAAGAATATTGCATGGGAATATTCCGTTTGATTGGAGAAATAATTAATTTAATTGCTAATTAAACAAGGTTTAATTTAGGCAATTAGGGAATTAGAAGAATTAGAAGATATTTATTAAATTAGATGATTTAATAAATAAGGGAGGGGGAATGATATTTAATTAAATAAGATGACTTGGGAGATTAAATTAAATATTTTGATTTATGTAATTTAATTAGATGAAGTGTTAGTGTGAAAAGAGATGAGCTAACCCAATTTAATTAATTAGGCCAAATAGACGAAAATGATGTAATTAATTAATTAGCTAGGCTAATTAAATCAATTAAGTGAAAAAGGATGAATACAGAGGAAATGATGTTAATAAACCTAATTCGAGTGTAAGACATTGATTAGGACATTTTTCAGTGTCTACATTTTTCCCCTCTTGGGTGAGGTACCTATTGCTTCGGTTCAAAGAATAATGCTTTTCAGATGAAAAATGTTACTTGAATAAAAAAAAAAAATTCTAATTTTTTAGATGCCCCAACAGAAGGATAAAATTGACTCCCTGCCCCCTTGAGAAATCTGGCAGAAATTTTGAATTTTGAGTTGATTTCTTGATAAAGGTTGAAAAGCTACCCAAGGGTCCAAAAAGGTTTTGGGATGCAAGAATAATGCAAAAAACACAAAAAATGATGCAAAATTAGGTTCAAATTGGAAAAATTGGTGAAATGATAATAGACCCCATTAAAAAGGTTAAATTAGGGAAAACAACCCTAATTTTCTAGCCTAAATAGGCCAAGAGGGGTCATTTTAAATTCATTTGTGCATTCACACTTAAGGAATTCTTACAAATTGAGCTCTGATACTTTGACGAAATGGCACGCTGTGAGCTTCCCCGACACATTTTTGATCGAGTTCTTGAGTTCCAGTGGCTTCCAGGTATAGGACCATTGGTATGTGATTCAAAACTTGATTTGAAATTTGAAATTTTGATGCATTTATTAGGTGTTAGAATTTAGAATTTGGGGGTGTTGCTATATAGCAATGTCCAAACTTCAATCGTCAATGACCAAATGATATATAGTGATGCATATGTCTAGGGTGACACTTTTCTAGATTTGTTTTTAGGGTTTCAAATTTTAGATGGTGACACAGTCGTATTTAGTGACACATTTTCCAATTTGAAAGTTAGGATTAGGTCATGCAAAATTGTAAATATTGATGCCATCTTGTATGGTGATACATTTTTCAATTTGAAATTTAAAATGCATCAGGAAATTCTATTTGAGTTTTGAATATAGTGACACATTTGTAAATAGTGACATGTACTTGTGATTTTCGAGCCAAAAATTCCAAATAACTTCAAATTTTTTATGGTTTCCTAACGTTGTGGGCTTCATGAGTGCAAGAGGTCATCCCACCATTTATGTCGAGAGAGCACATGCCCGTAGTACTCAAGAGATTGGGTGATCTATCCAAGTTGCACTAGGAGCACTTGGGCGAGATTGGATTGTGGTACATTGCATATGCACTAGTGATCAGGACACATTTGGCTATGATGACAACGTTGTGAGAGAGATGGAATAGCAAGACATCATCTTTCCACCTTCTGATGGGAGAGGCGATAGTGACCCTAGAGGATGTGTGGTAGATATTGTGGTTGCCTATCCACAGTGATCGTGTGATCTACGATCCTGATGCCAGATTGGATGCCTACTTTGAGGTGATGGAGATGGACCAGATTGCATTGGTCACATCGCAGATAGACTTAGAGACATACAAGGGTCACATGCCAGAGTTCAAATTGATTATTGCAGCCATCATTTAAGGTTTGGTAGCTCCAGATAGATGTGGTTGATTCTTTAGTCCAGGTTGGGGATTCTCTTGATAGAGGATGCTTTATCAGAGGACTCTCTTTGCATGGGGGCTCATGATATTGGCCTCCCTATATCATGATTTGCATGATTTTGTTTACTATGATGGGAGAGTCCTCAGTGTAGGTGTTACTCTTCTTCATATCTGGGCATGGGAGCACATTGCAGTGCTTTAGATGATTGTACAGATGGTGGACGTGGAGCTAGATGATCTTGTCATATGGAGATACTAAGGTACCATTACACTCAGGAACATAGGATAGATTGGGCTCTTGTACTACCGATAGGTGATCAATGTATGACTGTGTTTTGGTGGCGGCCATGGGTTCAAATGTTGGCTTGGTTTGATAATACACAACAAATTTTCTTTGCTCGATAGACCCATTACTTATAGGGTCGGAAGCATACCATTATCAAGAGGTGCCTTCCTGATAGAGTAGCTAGATAATTTAGCGATGTTTAGGATAGGCTCGATGATGCTTATAGGGCTATTTTTGCTAGAGTTTCTAGTCAGGTTCCGACATGGGGACCCACAATTCTAGCAATAGAGGTCATTGAGAGTTTCTACTAGTTGGTTGCCCAACCTTGGCTATATGGTCAAGGTCAGCCCATTGCACAAACCACTCCCACTTATGATGCATGGTTTGTCCCTCTGAGGCAACTAAAAAATCCAATAGGTGCTTTTCCTAGAGGGAGGCCTCGAGGCAGAGGGGTCAAGGGAAGAGGACAGGGTGGCTAGGATGGCCATGATGGAAAAGTTCTAGGGGCTCCTCCAATAGGACAACAACCTCCTTAGTAGCCTCCAATGGTACAACAACAGCCAATGCCACCAACACAACCACCGCTAGATGCCAGAGGTGTGCAGATACAATAGTTGCAGTAGCAGGTGTAGGTTTTGATAGGCGAGTGGGACTAGGCTCACCAACAGATTTTGGTTTTGACTATTGAGTGAGACCAGGCTCGATAGTAGGTGGTTGTTGTGACAACCAAGAGAGACACAATGCTATAGAGAGTATAGAATCTCATAGGTGAGAGAGACCAGGAGGTGGCTCGACATCAATAGATTAAGAGCCTTATGACATCTATGCATGGTTGAATAGTTTCAACGTGATTGTATAGAGAGGCTATTACAGAGGCTACGTATTATAGGCATCATTATCACAGAGATGTTCCGGTGGCATTGAGAGAGCCTAATTTTTCACAGTGGAGTGATGCATGCCTCTGAGCAGAGGATTAGCTTGAGCGATAGGTTGGAGAGGGTAGCAGCCACTAGGTCTAGCTTTCAAATGTATAGACACTTTTTGATTTTTCCCCATTCTTTATACCGATATACATTCATGGGATCCTTTTTGATAGCCTTGTGGATATTGTACTTATGATTTATGTACATACACTAATATAGATTTTGTACCATCACACATTTTTTTGATATATATATGGTACAAATACAGATGATTTATGCTTATAATGTGTTGACTCTATTTCATGTATGGATGATGTATGCATGCATTTACTTTTATGTCTATGTGATGTGTAATGATTATGCTATGTATGGATGCAATGTTATATTCTTTTTCATTATCGTTTCATGATATGATATGGATGGATGATAAATGTTATGCAAACGTTATGGATGCAAATGATGTGGATGCATTTCTTTTTGTATATTTTCTATGCATATTTTAATGATGATGATGTATGCATATGGATGTGGATGCAAATGCTTTATGGTATGCAACAATTTAAGATTCATAGAATAAAAAATCGATTTTATTCCTTAAGACTCAAATGATGATAAAAAATGTATGATGTGATATGCAATTGATTATGATATGGATGATTATGTTGATGGATGTGATGATTATGATATGATTATGAGATGGATATATGCTAATGGTTTGTGGATGCAAGGTGGATGTATTGATGATGTTTTTGTGTGTCATGATACCAGGTTAGCATGGAGAGAAGATAGAAGAATAAATAATGAATAACCATTGTTGATGATGATTGCTTCAAAAGATCCAATAAGTCCTTGATCCATTGAGACTTTATTAGAGATGGTGACGAGACAATGCAAAATTCAAGATGAAATGTAGGATGGGATGCTCACAATTCAGGATTGGGATTTTCCATCGTTCTTTATTGTTTGATATAACACATAGATACAATGCATCAAGGTATTGATAACCAAAACGGTGTTGTACATCTAGTGTAAATGGACTTTGACTCCACAAACATATAAGATAGTTCTTGTTCACACCTTGACATACATAAATGTCATTGGAATGCAAGTTAGAAGCTTAGAATAGATTGGAACAAAGCATACACAATAGTCAACAACATACTCCAAATGACCTTCCTACACACAATTAAGCAAGTATGCACCAAGATTATTCTACAAGAGTATCCACAAGCACAACAAACGAAAGATAATGATTGACGCCCCATTCCTTTCTCTCTAAATTATTTTGTTAGACATCATTGAGAGGTCCTTGGAAGAGGTCATCAAATAAATCATAAGAAAAGATCAAAGACAAATAGTCAATGTTATCTATAGCTCCTGCCTAGTTTAAGTTTAGCTGAGGTGATATTTGATATGGATGTCCATTGTAGGAAGGATATATCCTAGGACATGTTGATTAGAGAGTTGTTTGATGTTACGATGATGATGCTAAGATGAGCTATTACCATAAACTTCACTGACACATTTACCTATGATTTAGACTTTAGATTTTTACTTTTGGGTTCACACTTTATGACTTGCTATGTTTTCTTTCTACTTGTTTTTCCAAAGGGTGAAGGTGACAATCGTTTATTATGTATGAAATTTTATTGCGGGTGAAAGTGAGATGGGATGGATGGGTTTGGATTTTCTAGAATATTTTGAGGTTGTTTTTGGTATTTTGAAATGTTTTGAGGTTGTTTTTGGTCTTTTTGAAAGTTTATATGGATGTTTAGGATTTTCATATTTTCTGAGGTTGTTTAGGGTTTTCTGAATATTTGAGGCTTTTTAGGTCTTTTGAATATTTTCTATTGTATTTGGATTTTCCATTTTCAAATATTTTTGTGTTTTCTGAATATTTGGATTTTTTGAGATATTTGGATGTTTTTGGATTTTTTGAATATGTGGATGTTTTTGGATTTTTGAGAGTTATTTGGATGTTATGGGATTTTCGAGAGTTATTTGGATGTTTTGGGATTTTTGAGAGTTATTTGGATGTTTTTGGATTTTTGAGAGTTATACGAATTCTGACCAAGAACCTAACCTAGAGACCTATCCTAGGGGCCTCAAGGGCTGATCATAGATTAGCCTTGCCTATGTTATATATGTAGAGACCACATAGTTCGACTGAATTTAAAGATTTACAAGAAAAAGATATGAACAAACGAGAGACGACAACCAATTATAATAGATTGCTAATGACTAACCTAGGGTGTCTCTGGGGCACATCAGTGATGGCCTTACCTACATTCAAGCTCAGAGACAATGTAGTTAGACAAGGAGATACTACTTTTTGGATTTTTTCGATGTTTGACCTTTTTAGGGATTTTGATGTTTTCTGGATGTTTTTGATTTTTCCTTTACAATTTTCAAAATATTTTTGTTTTTTTCGATGTACAAGATTTTGCAAATGTTTTTTTATTTTTTGGATAAAATTTTATGATTTTTTTTGTTTTTTTTTGATAAGATGTCCCATGACCTCGAGATATACAAGAGCCTGATTTTGACACATTAAAAAATTCCCACAGTGTGATATGTTAACCTACTTCGATAAAGGCAGGATAGACTGACCTTGAGAATATTCCAAGTAGTGCTAAAGAGTTCATGATACCTTACAGTGACAAGCCATGATAGGGACGTGGATTGGGGATGAATGGTGATGCAAAGAATGATAGTTCAAAAGAGCCAAATAATAGATGGAGATACCTTATTTACACAAGGCACCTATTTTCCAGGTTTTCACCAAGGTACTTGCCCAAAGCGCCACCAAAGTGGTTTTCACTAGAGGTCAATTTTTTTCTTTACCTTTTTTAATCCTTTTTCTCATTTTTTTGGATTTTGATCATTTTTTGATTCTTTTGTATTTTCTGATTTACACCCTTCATGTTTAGGCATAATTTTTTTTGAGATGTAAGCTATTGATTGGCTATTGTAAGGGTTCACCTTCAAGGGTTGACAGTTGGTATGCTCCTGATCCGTAGCTTACTGTGATGACAAAGGGACCCAACTAGTTAGGCTCAAAATTTCCTTTGCTGTCTTGATCTAGAAGTTTCTTCTAATTTTGCTTTAAGATGAGATTGCCTACCTAGAATGATCAACATTTGATTCTCTTGTTATAGCTCTGTTTTAGTTGGTTTTGATATACTTGCAAGTGATTAAGAGTGTCAAGATGATGTTCATCCAAGAATTCTAGCTCATTCATTCAAGACACTCTGTACTCTTCCTTAGTTATCAAATTCTTCAGTGAAACTCGCAATGATGGGAGCTGAACCTCAATAGGAAAGATGGCTTTTGATCCATAGACTAGAGAAAAAGGGGTTGCTCCTACAGGTGTGTGGATACCGGTTTGGTAAGCCCAAAGAGAAAGATTTAACTATAGATACCAGTCACAACCAACTTCATTAACTGTTTTCCTTAGGATTTTCAGGATAGTTTTGTTTGTTGCTTCTGCTTGGCCATTGCCTTGGGGATAGTATGGTGTAGAGAATCATTGTTGGATATTGAATCATTGGCACAACTCTTTCACATCCTGATTTTTGAATGGTGTTCCATTGTCTAAGATGAGGGTTTGTGGTACACCATAATGATAAATTAGGTAATTCAAGATAAACTTGGCTATCTACTTCCCCATTATGGAGGTCATAGGAATGGCTTTAACCCAATTAGTAAAGTACTTAGTGGCAGTTATGATAAATTTATGGCTGTTGGATGAAGTTGGAGTGATTTTTCCTATGAGGTCAAGTCCCCATTGTGAAAAAAGGCCATGGTATGATCAATGGTTGCAATTCTTGAGCTAGAGCATGAATTAGATCCCCATGTTGTTGAAATTGGATGTATTTTCACACATATTGATGAGATTCTTTTTCCATGGTTGGTCAATAGTATCCCATCCTCAATAGTTTCTTAGCTAATGCCATACCACTAGAATAGAACCCACATATTCCATCATGTACTTTTGTTAAGGTAATTAAGGATTCCTCTTGGTTAAGACATCATAGTAATGTCCCTTTGATGCTTCAACAATAAAGGGTATCACCTAGGATCATGAATCGAGATGCCTTTTTGACAAAGGTATTTTTAAGGTTCAGGGTGATGTTTGATGGAAGGGTTCCTTTGTTGAGGTAAGTAAAAATGTCATGGTACCAAGGAGATCTAGGACCAACAATGACACATGCAGATTTAGATTTAGGGATTTTGAAAGTTGGTATGAGTTGTTCTACCAAGAATTCACATTGAAGAATGTTGTTCAACATGTCTAGTAGTGATCCAATTGTTTCCATGGAATTTGCTACTCTATTATTCATGCGAGGAATCTACTCAAAAGTTATGTCTATAAAAATATCTTTGAGATTGTACACCATTTTCTTGTAAGGGGTGAGCTTGTCATCTTTGATTTGATAGTCATCATTGACCTAGTTAATAACTAGCTGTGAGTCTCCATTGACTTTCATTTCTTGTATCTACCACTAAAATGCTATCCTGAGACCCATGATCAAGGATTTGTACTCAACAATGTTATTGGTACATGGGAATGATAGCCTATATGATTTTGGGATGTAATCACCTTGGTGGGTGATGGAAATAATATAGGCTCCTAATCCATGTTAGGTGAACGATCCATCAAAGTACATCTTCCACTGACCTGTAAGATTAATAAGAAATACTTATTTATCAGGGGACTCAGATATTAAAGGGTTCCCATCATAGAGAGGTGCTTTTGTTGACTGGTCTACGATCACTTGTCCTTTGATTTCCTTGCGCTCCACATATTTTATGTCAAACTCTGTCAAGATCATTACCCATTTTTCCATTCATCCCGTGAGGATTGCTTTGGATAACAGATATTTTAATGGATCAATCTTTGCGATGAGCTTGATTTGGTGTGACAACATGTAATTTTTGAACTTTTTTGAAGTGAAAAATACCGCTAGGCATGCTTTCTCAATGGGTGAATAGTTCATCTCATAGCCTACCAAGGTTCTGCTGATGTAGTATATGCCTCTTTCTTTTTAATTTTCATCATGTTGTGCTAAAAGAGCTCCTAGTGATGCTGGTGTTGCTGAGATGTACAGGATCAGTGGTTTGTTTGGTATTGGTGGTATGAGCATTGGAGGTGCTAGTAGATAATCCTTTATCTGCTAGAAAGCTTTATCATATTTTTCATCCCACTTGTAAGTTATCCCTTTATGGAGAAGATGTAAAAAGGGGTGAGTCTTGTCTAATAGCTGAGCTATGAACCTTCTGATGGATATCAACCTTCCTTGTAATCCTCTCATCTATTTCAATGTCTGTGGAGGTTCCATGTCTAGGATGGCTTTTACCTTTGCTAGATCAATTTCTATCCCTCTTTGTGAAATGATGAAGCCATGAAGTTTCCCTGATGTGACCCTGAATACACACTATTTTGGATTCAGTCGTACCTTGTATTCTTCAAGTCTATCAAAGATAGGTCCTAAGACTTGTATGTGTTCACTTATCTTCTTTGATTTTTCCAAAATATCATCCACATAATCTTCAACTTTTTTGTGGATCATGTCGTGAAAGATGAGGGTCATTTCTCTTTGATAGGTGGCTCCTACATTCTTTAATCCAAATGGCATCACATTCTAGCAGTAGGTTCCCCATGGACAAGTAAAGGAAGTATTATGTTGATCCTCTTTGGCAATTATGATTTGGTTGTAGCTTGAAAAAGCCATCCATGAGCAACAACATTTTATGCCCAATTGTTAAATCCACAATGAGATCAATGTTTGGAAGAGGGAAATCATCCTTTAGGAATGCCTTGTTCAGATCTCTAAAATCGGTACATATTTTGATGTCCCCAGTGGGTTTTGAGATTAGTACTAGGTTTGAAACCCCCTTAGGATAATCTATCAGTCAGATGAATCCAACATCAAGAAGATTTTGTAGTTCCAATTTAACCACGATTGTGTTGGAAGAATGGAGAAGATTAGTTTGTATTTTTTCATTGATGTCACCATGTTTTTTATGGTATTAGATTGGTCTAGTACCCTGAACCGGTGTGAAAAATAGGTGTACTTCCTTCAGTGGTAGATCTAGTGTTTTGATCTACATATTCCTTCAAGTAATCATTGGTGTTTAAGATTTTGAGAAGTGGCTTATGATCACTTGAAGCACATATGTATGTATATTCATATGATCATATGATTGGTTGGTGTATTGGAATCAGCTTTGGTGATTGCATTTTGTTATTAGGTTAATCATGGCCGACCTAATAATCGGTTAATAGTTTAAAGTGTACTGTGGATAAAAGTGTGACCTATCTTTGGTCCATGCCGACATATTGTAGCATATTATACACTTGGATTAAATTCAGAGAAGCTTTGTATGAAGCCAAAAATTATATTTTTGAATTGCATCCAATTAGGCTGACCTAATTGATGCTTGTAGATAAATCAAGTATATATATGTTGAACAGTTTTTGAAGATGGTATGTAATCGATGAAGCAGTAGTGAATGCGAAAGTGAAGAAGAGTGAAAATGATGAAGTGTGTTAAGTTAGTCTATTGAGCATTATCAAAATTACATCAACACTTGTTAGGTGCACTCTTTTCAGTTCATTTTGGCTATGAAGCACACTTTTGTTTGGTAAATCTTTTTGTAAGCAGTGAGCTTCCTCGTAAGCAGAGCATCTGGATAGTGAGTAATTTTAGGGAAATGAGCCTTATACATTCAGTTTTGGAACTAATTTATATTGTGAGTTAATCCTCACCATGGTTTTTCCCTCATTAGGTTTTCCAGGTAAAATCTTGTATTCAGTGTGTTGATTTTACTTTCTATTTTCTGCATTTCATGCTCATGCTTAATAACATAACAGTGTAGTTGTGAAATTGATAAGTGTTGAAGTTTTGAGTTTAAATTTGGGGAAAACTAATTCACCCCCCTCTTAGTTGTCCTGCATAGATATTAACAATTGGTATCAGAGCTTTGGTTCCTTGTTTTAGAGCTTAACCACTTAAGGTAGATCCTGAAGGTTGATCAAATGGATGATAAAGAAGAACTTCAGACTGCACTTGAGGATCTTGACAAAGTTGAAAATGATAACAGAGATTTGAAAGAAAATATTGATGATGCAAATGAATGTCTGGAAGTTGAAAGAACAATTAAAAAAATTCAAGGAAAGACACAAAGAAGTGAGTGAGTAGCTAAAACAAGAGATAATTGGACTGAAAGTGCTTGTAGAAGAAAATAAGATAATTGAAGAATGTCTTAAAACAATGGTATAGAATAAGTCTCATGAATGATCTAAACTAGAACAAGAGGTATTAAACTTGAGAGTAGAACAAGAGAAGGAAAAAAATTGTGAGAATAATTTCATATCTAGTTCCGATAAGCTTGGAGAACTACTTGCAAGACATAAACTAGGTAAAGACAAAGGTGGCTTGGAAAATGATGCAGGTGAAAGTTCTAAGGACAATAAAATGACTCAGGACAAAGGGAAGTAGAAAAGAAAGTTTTCAAGGAGACGACTTGTGAGACAAACTAATGCACAAAGGTATCCCTCTTTCAATGGTATTTATTTTTCTTGTAATAAATATGGTCACAAGGCAACAAAATGTAGTAGGATGAATAAGTTTTTTGGTCCCTTCGCTGGACAATGTTTTGGATGTAAGAAATTTGGACATAAAGCTACTGAATGTAGACATTAGGTGAGAATGATCATCCAGGTGATGGTGAACATGTTTAATGGAGGTAGAATGAATCAATCCTTTAATGGCTTCTGCTATATTAGTAATAAATTTGGACACAAAGCAAATAAATGAGATCGAGAAGTAATGGAGGTTAGACTAATCATAAAAGTGTTGTATACTATAATTGTAAAAAGCATGGACATATCTCATAGGTTTGTAGAAGTAAGAAGGGAAAGTAGTCTACTCTGGTAGAGAAAAATGAATCAGTAAATAAGATCGACAAAGAAGAGATGAAGCAAGAGGTGAATAATATATGAGAGAAGAAAGAAGAAGAAGAACCTGAAACTACTAATGTGTTTGTGCCCTCATCCATTATAGATAATTCCTCTGGGAATTAGACCTAGTATGGTCTTAGGGGGAGCATTATCAAAAAATTCTAAAAATCCCCTAGATGAATGGTGTGTCAGAGGCTGGCATGAGAATGGAATGTGAAGAATGAATAATTAAAGGTTTTGGAAAAGGGACCAGAAGAAAACATGTTGACATACTAATTTGTAGACTGAATTAGGGTTTTCTATGTTGAGAAGAATGTTTTTAGCAGCTTTTTGATGTTTACCAAATTTAATATGAATTAGGGAAAATCAATGGTGTGTAAGGTAAAATTTGTAAGCCTCTTTGATTAGTTGAGCACTTGAAGAGTTTGAAAAGGTGTCTTGGAGAAATCTCGAAGCAATCTGAAGCATTTCTGAAATAAGTTGAAGAAATTGTTATAGATACTCAGGAATTATTATTTAGTCTATGAAGTATAAGAAAAAGTCTTGACTGAACATTAACAAATTCAATAAATTTAAGCATGACAATGGATAGAGGATTGAGTGGTGACATTCTACTCAAGCTAAAAGGAGTTGACTTGGAAGAATTTGATCATAGAAATATGAAGAAAATGGAACTAGGGCTGAAGGAAAATGAATTACAAATCATAAAAAGCCTAGGTATGGATTTATGGGGAGAATTTTTGTGTTTGCTAATAAATAATTAATTTTGTTCTTGTTGAGTCGATTCAAGAACGACAACATTTTGTTGAAAAAACCCTACCTAATTACAAAGGAAGCGATCAAAGTGATTACTGGCTTATGAAGTATTGGGGATTTTCTTGGAAAGAAAACCATAAAATACAAAGATGTGGAGGAACTTACTGGCATTAATAAAAACCCTTGAGCTCTATTGATAAACACACTTACAAATTTGGCTATAAGGTATGTTGTGTACAGTGTTTCTTATAAAATCTATTTTAGAAATCGTGAAGGCTCAACTTTGGCTATTGTTGTATATCTTACACATATGATGATTAAGGAAAATAGGTAGTTTGATTTGTGTAGCCTATTACTTGAAAATCTATTTGAAAATGCTCGAATGTCAGTGGTTAAGGGTTATCCCTTTTAGTTTGGATATTTACTTGTGTGCTTAGATTTTTACTTTTTGAACTCTCTACCAAGAAGAGAAAATTTTGTGTGGGAATTTAGTATTCCTACTCAGAAACAAGTCTACAGATACTTGGAATCATTGGCGGATAATGTAAGTGTGTGCAAATCATATTTTACACCCTTAAGAACAAATCTATGCTTTGGCATGTTAGCACCAAGTCAGTATGAAGTGGGTTCATCCTCTAGTAAGAGAGGATTGGAAGTTGTCATTAGTGATTCCCCTCTGCAATCAAAGAAAAGAAAAGAAATAAGTGAAAAAATATTGTCATTTCAGAAGAGAACGAAAAAGAACCTCTGCCTCGATCTGAATCCTCTGATCTAGATGACATCCAGTCTATGTTGGTTAAAGGAAAGATGAAGAAAATTGGTGAGTTATGGAATGAAGCCTCTCTAGTTGATAGACTCAAGATTGATGATGCTCTAGTAGAGTATCTACTTTGAAAAGGTATTGATGTATCAACGGGTTTTGACTCCTTGCTAAAAAACTTAGTTAAGGTTTTTGAAGAAAGAATGTTGCTTGAAGGCCCACAAGGAAAAGAGATGTACTAAAGCTAAGTAGAGATTATTCGAACTTATAATGGAAACAAAGAAATGCATCAAAGAAGTATCATATATCTACAAATACTGTCTCTGGTGGCCTACTGTGGTAGACAATTTTAGAAGTAGGATTGAAGCAATTGAATCTTAGGTAAACAACACCAGAAAGAACTTTGATATCTTTGAAGACAAAGAAGGGAAAGAAAGGCTGAGAGTTGGTGAATTTCAAGTTGAGATGATTATTCTACAGAGACAAAGAGATGATGTGGTGAAAAATTTATGGCTCCTTAAGGAGATTACTGCGGTCCAGTTAGACCATCTTTCTGGAATACTTACTGATGCAGAAGATTGTGAAAGATAGTGATCATCTACAAATTAGTCATCTTCTTTTACACTATTTTCCCTATTAGAAAACATGTGCATGAGAATGGATTCATCTATATTTAATTGGAAGAAGTTATATCTAGTTATCAAAGAAAGATACAATATGGTGTTTCAAGTGAAAAGTGTCATTTTTACTTGAATTTTGAATGTTCAATTTCTACTGTTTTGTTTGTTTTTTTAGAAGAAAAGAAAGAAAAAAGGGAAATTGAACAAGATGAAGAAAAATTGAATTGTTTATGAAAGGTTGAATGTTTGAAAGTTTTTGGATGGTTGGAATTTTTTGGAAGAATTGGAATCTTTTTGCAATTTTGAATGTCACCATGTTTACATCTTTTTGGTCACCCTTTTCCATTGATGTCAAAGGGGGAGAGATTTGGAAAGTTGGGAGAAGATTGGAGGAGAGTTTTTGAATTTTTTTTCACACATGTTGCCATCAATGACAAATGGTGAGATTGTTGGAAGAATGGAGAAGATCATTCTATAAGTTGTCATTGATGTCACCACGTTGTTTATGGTATTAGATTGGTCTGGTACCCTGAATCGGTGTGCAAAATAGATGTACTTCGACCTTTGGTGGTAGATCTAGTATTTTGATCTGCATATTCCCTCTGGTAATCATTGGTGTTTAAGATTTTGAGAAGTGGCTTATTATCACTTGAAGCACGTATGTATGTGAGGAAACCTAAATTTGGACACTTACATTTGTCCAAATTTGTCCCTTTTCTTCTAAACATCCTTTTATTCGTGTTAATTAGGTAATATTGCTATTATAGGTAAAACAACATTCTATTTTTGGTTTTAGCCTCTATTTTCTAACTTTTTGCTGTAGAGGCACATACCTTCCCTCCCAGAGGGGCATACTTGTCCTTGATAGACATAGAGGAGCATAGCTGCCCTAGATAGAGCCTTTTTGTGAGGTAAAACAGTCATTTTAGCTTCATTTTGGCTACCATTTTCATCGTTTTGAGATTCTAACCCCCTAACATCACCTGTTTGTAAGTTTTTTTATGTTTTTGCTAACATTCATGCAACTTATTTCATGATTGACGAAGAACAGAGAACAAAACAACTAACATTTTTCTTGCAGGACGATTGGTTTATCTAGTTTGTTTATCATTTTCCTTATTGTTTTTATTGATTAATCTAGACACATAGTTTAATTAGGGGGTGTCAAATCTATTGTTTGCTATGTTTACAAGTCCATTGTGTCACCTAAGAGGGCACGACATTGTCCACACTTTCCCCTTGCACTTTGTGTGAGCCTAGGGAGTAGCCAAAATTGATTAGTGCTCTCTTTCTAGCAGGACCTGCTTAGGGATTATATCACCCCAAGGGATGATCCAAACCACGTGTACCCCAATCCAGTCATGTTGTGTCTGGAGGAGTGTTAAAGCTAGGGTGATACCTAGATAGACATGAAGAGTTGGTTTGATCCCTTCAGTATCTTGCTGGGGTTCCCGACTCATGCCTGTGACGAGCTAGTGTTCATGGTTATGCCTCACGTACCGAGAGTATATTGAGGACTCCCTAGATGCCTTATTCATCCTAGATTAAAAACTATGTTGGCCATACCCTTCATAATAATCATAGAATTCTGCTATCTGAACTGTCTTCTTGTATAAAACCAATGCATACTTGACTAGTCAAGGTAGGCAGCCTTATTGCTTGTTGTTTGCTATGTTTTTAGTCCTTGCCATAGCTATTTTCCTCTAAGTCAAGTCCAAGTTTCTTGCAGAGGGGCATACCTACCCTACAAAAGGGTGTACCTTCCCTCCAGAGGGGCGTACCTGCCCTCTAAACAGTCATTTTCACCTTTCGTTCAACCATTTCGTGCACTCCTTCACCCGTTTCGAGCACCCATTTGCTCATTTTGAGTGCTCATTTTCCCATTCCAAGAATTTTTCCCTCTATTCCAAATATCCATTCTCCATCCCAAGCATTCATCTCCTTGATCCAAGTAGTGATCCCCTTGTTCAAAGTACCCATTTACCTAAGCCAATCACTTGTCTTCTACCTATCTTTCACCAACAGGTGAACTTGACCTATCCTTGGGCATACCTGCCCTGTAGAGGGGTGTACCTTCCCTCCAGAGGGGTGAACCTACCCTCCAAATAGTCAATTTTTCCTTCCGTTTAGTCAAACAACTTGTTTCTTAGGTTAGGCGAACCTGCCCCGTAGAGGGGCATACCTGCCCTGTAGAGAGGCGTACCTGCCCTCCAGAGGGACGTACCTACCTTTCAAAGGGGAGAACCTACCTCGTAGAGGGGCATAATTTCCCTATAGAGGGGTATACCTGCCCTCCAGAGGGGCATACCTACCTTCTAGAGGGGCAAACCTGCCCTCCAAACAGTCAAATTTTCCTTTTTTTTAGTTAAAAATCTTATTTCTTAGGTTGGCCAAACCTGCCCCATAGAGGGGAAAACCTGCCTTGCAGAGGGGCACACCTTCACTCTAAAGGGGTGTACCTGTCCTAATTTGGGCGAACCTACCCTCCAAACAACTATTTTCACCCTCCGTCCAATCATTTCAAGCACCTATTTTCCTGTCATCAACACTTTTCCATAATTCATCATTTCATCAACCAAACCAAATTGGTGCTTCTTAGAACATCATTAGAGTCCATATCCATCATCAAATCATCCATCCCAATCATCTAGACTTCGTTTTAAGGGTTTTGATTTTTATTCATAAACTTTCAGAGGCCATAAATTTTCACTCGGGTGTCTGTTTCGGCTGAAATTTTATAGGTGGTTGCGTTATAAGGTGGCATGTTTATTCCCAAAAGACCCATAGTTGGCCCCTGTTTTGGCATATTTTCGGGGCTTCAAACTTTCATCTTGACCCTCAAAATCGCAATTTAGTGTTTTTTTTCAGTTTTTGAAAAATTATTTTCGTTAATAACTCAGAACACATGTCTCAAGCTTAGGATGTTAGTTGGAAATTCATCCTACCTTATTTTTAGGAATTTTTTGGGAAAAAACTAGACTCTCAAAGATATGCCTGTATAGTTACCTAAAATGGAAAAAATTGACAATTTTTAAAAACTGCCAAATCTGGAAAAATTTGATTGTCAGCATCTTACGTCCTCTAGTTAAAACCCCTGAACTTGGTTTAGAATCAATCCTATCATGTCCTCGGATCCAATCCCAATCTGAGCTTTGGTCCATCTGCATTCTCCCAAGGTCATTCGTTCATCATCTGAATCATATAGGTACATCATTCAAAAGCATCTCTAGGTTACACATCCCTCATCATTTTCTCAATCCAAATCCTTTGAATTTTGTTTTAGGTTTTTATCCAAATTGAAGTAGGTTTCTAAATCTGATCATCATCAACAACATCTTCTTAGGATTTTCATCCATCCTAAGTTAATCATCATCATCGGCCCAATCAATCCACTTTCAATCTCAAGGTGGATTCAGTGCCACAATCATCCATTTATCCTTTAATCCGATCAATCAGTATCCTAACTCACCTAGGATAATCTATAAACTAGGATTAGAATCCCTTTCATCATCCTATCAAATTTATTATTCGATCTTGTCAATCATCTCATCGATTGACCTTATCCAATCTAATCCACTCACATCCCTATCCAATCACCTTCGACCCAATCAATCTACTTCCATCTCGAAGTAGATTCAGTGTTGAGATCATCCTTTGGTAATCAAATCCAATTGTCATAATCAATCCCATCACATCATTCAATCATCCTAACATCTAATGTATGAAAGACTCAGTCAAGGCATCATTTTTCATAGAGATGCAGAGAGCAGTTAAAGAAAATGGTGATTATAAACCGGCAGGAAACACATAAATAAAAATACCAGACAAATCTGTAACTCCCATGGCTCCATTATCCACTGTTGAGCTTCCAGTCAGAAAATGCACTAGATAAACCTTCCATAAACCTCTGTAAGAAGCGTTACAGTCAGAAACAATAGAAACAAACAATTTTTGAAGCTTTCTCATGATGGCGGCCAGGCTAGGGTTCGATACCTAGCCAAAAAGAATAAGCTCAAAAAGTTTTCCCTAAACTTTTTATTTCCATCGATGACACGTTATGCCGAAGGAAACTTTAACGTTGCCAGACATTCAATTCACTTTCGCCATGACACATCAGATTCAGAGAGAAGACATATCGAATACAACATGCTACATTGATGGTCTTCCTTAGTATATCATTCTTTCGCTGAGATAGGAGGAAACTTCTTACTGAGATGCCCTTTAGTTTCATTCACAATAGCTGTAACATACAACCTTCGGGGAGACCTCTTGGAGAAAAATCTTTGACATACCGAAAAAATTTATTCACTGAGTCATTAAGACAAGATAGAACCTATGCCGACAAAGTTCCTTTATGTTCCATCGGCGAGGCCAAAGGTCACTCGTCTAGTCCTCTCACCGAAAACCCTATCTCTTGCTGAAGAGACTACCTTCATGTTTTTGGTTGGTGTAACAAGTTGAATTCACCAAGATCATATAATGATGCCACAACTTTTGTCAATAGACTTTCCCATGCACTAGTCAGTGAGACCAAGTGAAATCACCAAGACCTCAGCCTGATACCGCTCAGTTTGGTCGAAGTTCTCTCAAAGAGTAGTTTGGTGAGACTCCTCCCGAAAAATAGATAAAACCTTTTGAGCATGAGTCGGTAAGACAAGATAGGATCACTCTAAGATTACCCCGACGATGATTTCCTTTGCTAATATGCTCATTCTGAAGTGGGTCGGGGAGACATAATGAAATCGCTAAGATCTCATCCTGACCGTATAACAAATGCCGATAGAGAATACTCTTCTGTCGCCGAAACCAAAGACAATTCTTGCCGAAATCAACCTGTAAGATAAATTCAATCACCATGACATCTGAAATGTCTTGCCGATAGGCAACTCAGACATTTCAAATTGGATCGGGGAGACCCTACCATACTCATGCCAATATGTGTAAGCCTGAGTGAGAAACAACCAATACCTGTGATATGCAAAAAGAACCATCTTGGCAAAGAAACCATCTTCCAAACTCTGGCAGTCAAAGAGATAGCATTCATAACTTGAACCAGAATTCTCATCACCATGAAATTAAAGCATAACAAATAACTTTCTGTAAAAGCCAAGAGACATCAAAGAAGTGCCATTATAAATCATAAGGATCAGAGATTTTGTCATCAAGGAAAAACCATAAACACAACTGAGATCCAACAGATCCAGTATCTTCCC
>VDFB02193867.1:636481927-636519997 GCA_007258455.2 Sequoia sempervirens
CATTTTGTATACACATATATACATGACATACATTTTAAGGAAGTAAAATAAAACATCATTTCTCAATCTTTTATTATGGAAGTGCATACCACTCTCTAAAGCTTTCATTGAGGTTTTTTGTCATACAATTATACCAAGCAGCTCATTGCTTTTTGTATGCTACCAAATTTTCCATACATCTCTTTAAAAAATTGGAATATACTCCTCCCACATTGATAGATCTTAGAAACTATTTTGGTTTTCATCTCTATTTCTAAATTTACCTCATCACTAAACCTACCTCATCACTTTTATTTGTGATATATTTTAAACTTTTCCTTGATTAGTCTACCTAGAATGGATTCTAACCCTTCTCTCCATTGTTAGAAGACTCTTTATTGAAGGCTAAGTTAGTAACATGGAGAAAGCTGGATCCTATCTTTCAATCATGGCTCAAAATGGAAGAATGGAAAAAGCATATGAATTTTGATACAACTAGGGGAGGTCCTACAACACAACTAAACACAAAAAAATCAACCAACAACAACAATTCACAAGTCACAATTCTCAAAACTCTTCACTTTTCACCAAATCAGCACTCTTCCTTATAGCATTTCCAACTCATTCAATTGAGTATTTCTTCTCGATAAGATTCTTTCAGACCAAGACTTGAACCATTTCAAGGACCCTTTAGGGTACACAATCACATGCTAACAAACCACTATTGGTTACTTTGTAACAACTTTCTCAAATCAGGCTTTCTACGCCAACTAGGGCTCAAATGCAAGCAATGCAAAGTGGTACAACTTTTATTCTGCAACTCATGTGACCAAACGGATTGTTCCAACACATTTGAATAGGTATTTTTACGCTAGGAATAGTCCTATTTCAAACCAAAACACGTGGAATCGCTCTGAGTTATGTTCAACCAGATCGATTCCTTAAGAGTCCAAAGTGTGAAATGGTTGAAAACTTTAGCATGTTACTCGGATATCGTGATTCTTAGAAACTTCTTATCTAATCCTACAGGATCATGTTGGGCGCCTCTACAAAAAAATCTTTCAGTTTTGGCTATCTTGGATTGGTTTTCCCGTGGCAGCGAATTTTTACTTGATGGAAAAAGTATCAAATGCAAGTAGTGCAAAGTTGCAAAGTGGTGCAACTTTCATTTTGCAACTCATATGACCAAACAAACTATTCCAATGCATCCAAATAGGTATTTTTATGCCAGGCATGGTCCTCTTTTTCACCCAAACACGTAGAATCGCTCTAAGCTACATTCAACCAGATTTATTCCTTAAGAGTCTAAAGTGTAAAATGGCTACAAACTTCAGCATGTTGTTACTCAGATATCATGATGCTTAAAAACTTATCGTCTAATCCTACAAGATCATGTTGGGATCCTCTACAAAATTCTATCTCAGTTTTGGTTATCTCGGAGTGGTTTTCACGTGATGACGGATTTTCACTTGATGGAAAAAGTGTCAAATGCAAGCAGTGCCAAGTTGCAAAATGGTGCAACTTTCATTCTGTAACTCATGTGACCAAACAAACTATTTCAACACATATGAATAGGTATGTTTACACTAGGCATGGTCTTCTTTCACACCCAAACACGTGAAATTGCTTCGAGCTACATTCAGCCAGATCGATCCCTTAAGAGTCCAAAGTGCAAAATGGCTAGAAAATTCAGCATGTTGTTAGTCAGATATTGTGATGCTTAGAAACTTCTCATCTAATCCTATAGGATTTTGTTGGGCCCATATACAAAAACCTCTCTCGGTTTTGACTATCTTAGAGTGGTTTTCCAGTGGCAGCAGATTTTCACTTGATGGAAAAAGTGATAAATGCAAGCAGTGCAAAGTTGCAAAGTGGTGCAACTTTTGTTCTGCAACTCGTGTGACCAAACAGACTGTTCCAATGCATCCAAATAGGTATGTTTACACTAGAAATGGTTCTCTTTCACACCCAAACATGTGGAATCGCTTCGAGCTACATTCAACCGGATCGATTCCTTAAGAGTCCAAAGTGAGAAATGGCTACAAACTTCAGCATGTGGTTACTTAGATACTGTTATGCTTAGAAACTTATCATCTAATCCTATAGGATCACATTGGGCCCCTCTACAAAAACCTCTCTTACTTTTGGCTATCTCGAAGTGGTTTTCCCGTGGCAGTGAATTTTTACTTGATGGAAAAAGTGTCAAATGCAAGCAGTGAAAAATTGCAAAGTGGTACAACTTTCGTTTTGCAACTCATGTAACCAAACAGACTATTCCAAACCATTTGAATAGGTTATTTTACGCTAGGAATGGTCCTC
The DNA here is from genome assembly GCA_007258455.2 of Sequoia sempervirens. NCBI lineage: Eukaryota > Viridiplantae > Streptophyta > Pinopsida > Cupressales > Cupressaceae > Sequoia > Sequoia sempervirens. The sequence goes on from VDFB02193867.1 coordinate 636,484,226, forward strand.
TTTCACACCTAAACATGTAGAATCGCTCTGAGCTACGTTCAACTGGATTGATCCCTTAAGGGACCAAAGTGCAAAAGGGAAGAAAACTTCAACATGTTGTTACTTGGATATTGTGATGCTTAGAAACTTCTCATCTGATCCTACAAGATCATGTTGGGCCCTTCTACAAAAAAAATCTCATTTTTGGCTATCTCAGAGTAGTTTTCCCATGGCGTCATATTTTCACTTGATGGAAAAAGTGACAAATGCAAGTAGTGCAAATTTGCAAAGTGGTGCAACTTTCATTCTACAACTCGTGTGACCAAATGGACTGTTCCAACATGTCTGAACAGGTATGTTTATGATAGGCATGATCCTTTTTCACACTCAAACATGCAGAATCACTCTGAGCTACATTCAACTGGACCAATCCCTTAAGAGTCCAAAGTGCAAAAGGGAAGCAAACTTTGATAGACTATTAATCAGAAACTGTGATGCTTACAAACTCTCTATCTAAGCCTATGAGATTGGGTTGGGCCCCTCTACACTAAAATCTCTCAGTTTTTGTTATCTCAGAGTCATTTTCCTATGGTGTCCAGTTTTCACTTGATGGAAAAAGTGTCAAATTGAAGCAGCATAAAGTTGCAAAGTGGTGCAACTTTTATTTTGCAATTCATGTGACCAAACTAACTACTCCAACACATCCTGATAGGTAGGTTTATGCTAGGAATGGTCCTCTTTTATACCCAAACATGTAGAATTCATCTAAGCTACGTTCAACCAACTTGATCCCTTATAATGGCATGTAAAACAATGGAAAAGAAAAACATACACATGATAGTTGAGAAGTCCAAGTATTCCACACAAAAAGCATATGATCATTGATGTAGAGCACCTTGTTCCTCCATTTGATAAAGAAGTTCTAGTTCAATGGTTTTAATTATTATAATGTCAAATAAGTCCATGATAGGCCATTTTGTATTCTTGTTTTTAGTTGCGAGTTAGTGTGGGGTCATTTGAGTCAATTATGTAAGTACAAATAAGAAAATAGCATTGGTAAAGGCATTGGAAGAGTTTACTAATGCTTCCCCTATTCAAAATTCAAAATTTAAGCCTTAAAAGCAAGGCTAGATGAGGTGAAAAGAAGAAATTGCTTGAGAATAAGTTAGAATAGGTTGGAAATAGGGTGAGGTTGTGGAGTTTGATGTGTTCAAATAGTCTGTAAGGACAAGGGAGGTCAAAAGTATGTTATGGCATGATGCCCTAATTGGGAATAGAGGGGTTTTGAATGAAAAAGAGAGGTTTGAGGGAGTAAAAGTGGGTAAAGTCAAGGGGTAGCATAATTTGGTAAATTTTTACCAATGGTGTTTTCCAATTGGAGTGATTGAGAGCATGTTGCTTTGTTAAATAGATCTATTCGGGGGTCTAGGAAAACATTGAGTCCATTTCTTATTTTTATTATAAATTATAACTTGCTTTCTCTCAACTCCATTTCGTATACAAGAAATAATATTGCAAAAAGTTGACATAAATCTTTCGACGCGTTTATATGGTGACACATCAAGAACATAATAATTCATTTTGCACTATCAGGATTATGTTGAGAAAATGTTTGTATGATAATGTGTCAAGAAGTTAACTACTTCATCTACTCTGAATATTATGTTTTGCAAGTGTTGTGAAGATTATGTGTCATTTTCTTAATCGAGTTTTTCCAATCAAAGGATTAAATATATTGGAATCTTTTTATGAATCATTTCATGGAATACCAATTGAAAACATGTTTTTTTCTTTTAGATAAATTTGTTTAGAATCAATCAATTAATATTCAAAACAAACCATGAAGGACAACAATGATCAATGCTAGGGCTAACCAATTAATAATTATACACTTGAATAAGTCAAGCATGGAAATATGAATAAGGGAAGTGCAAGTACTCAAAAACATGTAAGCCTTGAAATATACACATGAATGCATAGTATACACAAATTAATACAAAGTATATGCAAAAATACAAGGTATACGCATGAAAACACGTAAGTCACAAAGTATACATTGGAACAAATGTAAGTTGTAAAGTATACACTTGAATACACGTAACTCATATCTATTGAACCATCAATTTAGAATAAAAATATGGACACCATTGATAAAAAAATATTTTTATTAACCAAATAGCCATGTAGGCATACATCAATATATTTCGATATAAGTATGAAATATAGGTACAAATAGCCATATAGGCTTACGAGAATGCCATATAGGCATACAATGTCAAATATATCCAATACAAAATATGTACAAAACTACCATATAGGCATTCAACAAAGGGCTTTGGAATCAAAAGTCATTTCTCTCCATGCTCTAGAAATAAATTCTTTCCCTTTGTTTGTTGATCGGATGGCAATAGGTCTATCACTCATTTGTGTTGTGCTCGAGCAGTGCTCTTGCTGCTCCTCCTAGTGTCTAGTTTATGGTGAAGTTTTAACTGTTACAATAAGAAGTAAAGACATTAGTATATAGAAATTACATTATAAAAAATGATATATTTAACAAAATAATCACTTACCGCCATCTCATGATCTCTCTCGATGAGGGAAATATTCACATGCCCATGCTTAGGCATGCTCAAGCCCTGTATAAACCATCCAAATAGAAATTAAACTCTAAATCAATATTGGTTTTATTTTTCACTAACTAACATCTATAACAATGAATGTAAATTGAAATTTAGTAATTTTCCTCATACCTCCCTTATCAGAGCCATCAAGGATAGTACAACAAATGAAACACCAATCTCCATTTCCCTCATCACATTTAGAGGTGTTTCAACTTGCAACAACTGAAAATAAAACAAAAAATTATTCAATCACAAAAACTACAATACCAATCCATGGCATGACTTATAATGTATGAGATAATGAACCAAATTTGGAGTACTTATTAAACTATATATTTTTTATTATCATGCTTACTATTTTCCCTATCCATATCTTGTTTGAAAGGACGTATTTTTAGGATTTTACCCATAGTAGAAACCTAGTGAACCATTTGATCAAATGCTTTCGTAGACATGTATGATAACTATGGTGGCATAGAGAAGGAAGTGAACTATTTTTAAAAATGCCTCAAAGAAATGGGGTCTCATGGTGACGGAATGCCATTACAAACAAATGCACGTCATGGAATTCCATCACCATAAGACCATATTTCTTTCACAAATTTTTTCAAAACGTTAATTGCCTTCTCTATGGTATTATTGCTTACTATTATGCTTTGATAGATATTTTTCCAAGCATCCATAGTTTGTTGGAAAGTACCTATTTTAGGCTTTTAGCCATAGCTGCAAGGAAGTGAGTAGTTTGATAAAATGCTTTGGTACACATGTATGGAAAATGTGGTATCATAGAAAAGGTGATGAGTTGTTTGAAGAAATGCCTCGAAGAAATGTGGTCTCATGGTGAAGTAATTGCATCACTGCTTATGTTGACTTTCTAAACAACTATATTGTAGTTGAAATTTTGTCATCTATCAACATCTAGTTATTAGTTATGGAATGTGAAGTAATGCTTTGAGTTTGAATGATGTGCAATGCAATGTAATCAACAATATGAATATAAACTACACAAATCTATTAAGTAAAATTCATTAGTTAAACTCTTTATTCTATTACATGCGTGTAGGTTTGAGTAAATCCACTTGCATTGGGAGTTGTTCCCTGGAAACCTCCAATATTAGCATGTTTAACATCCAAAATCACATATTAAAATACCTTTCATTAAGCAATGCTATTAACATGTAATAAATTTATAATTGTTTACTAGTTGTATACCCCACCGATAGGAGTACTATATAAATAAGTAGGTGGAGGGCCAATGTATCCAGTCTTAACACCATGACCCTACAATTTTATTAAAATCAAAAAACTAAATTAGTTAATCTTGCATTTCAAAATCAAAATTCAATAAATTAAATTCAATGAACATGCTAACTTTTACCTGACTATCAATGCCATACGCCTCATGAAAAATGCCAGCTACCATCTCCATCTCCATAGTTGTAGATGGATCCTACGTAGCAACCTTCTGAGTGTCAGTGGGGTCATATGAACAAGTCGCCCCACAAGATTGGCACACATGGGTTTGAAGAACACCACTTGAAGACTCCCCTGGATGGAATTGTAGAATAGGGATAGTATGATAGATGACACTCTAGGTCAAAGTGTTGATCACCTGTAATGTCTCTACGTCGGCACTCTCCTTCACAATAGAAGGAAGAACAACGTGCTCGCGAGGTGGCCTAGTGAGATATCTTCTCCCTTGCCATGTAGGATCTGGCTATGCACTAGGTCTATCCTGAGCCCCACACAACTCTCCCCTAGAAGTCCCTCATATCAAAATAATTTGGGATTTTTTTCAATATGAACTCACTATATAGTTTCTTGAGGAAATATTGTAGGACTTCACAGTTGTTGCAGGGTGGATAATTAAAGACCATGTACCACCTATCATAAAAATAGTTCCTAATTTGTTGGTGGTGGCACCAATGAATATGAAATCTCTTTGCATTGAGGGTAAGATTTTGATTTGTGTGTGGGTCAATGAATAATAAGCACAAATCACCTTTTGTAATTTTTAAATCCTTCACATCTTTATATGATAGTTTATCCGCATAATAAGCCCTAGCCGCCTAGCTCCTATCTTGCCATCCAATTATTTGTTTGCTAATTGAATCTACATTTTTTAACATATCTTTCAATGAACTTGTTGGGGTCATTCTTTCTGAAGTTGAACCATTTGGATCACTCAACCTACTAATTAAATCCTCAATTTTCTTTTTGTTGTTCTAAATTTCACTCATCAAATTTTGTTGAGTGCCACGAGTGTGTTGAGTGATTGGTGGAGGAGGTTGTTGTGGTCAATTTTGTTCTTGAGGATTTCGGTCTTGAGGATTTGGTTGATCTTCTTGTTGAGGATTTTGAGGGTTTGCAGGTTGATTTACATCTCCTACAAATTCAAAAATATATATATCAAATACAACCTAAAACTAACAAATTCAAAACAAAAAGAAAACAATCCTTACCTCTCACACCTCCTCCTCGTCATGGCACCATCCTTGCAAATAAATAGCAACCCTTGGTTAATATTTTTGCACAATGCCTCGTCCTAGAACACAGGCGCGAAAAATGAGGGTTTTGGCCGCGAGCACAACAAAAAAGTAGTTGAAATGTAGAATGAATGACTTTCACCTTTTTTTTTTTCTTTTCACATGTCATAACATGAGCGCGTTATAATGTGCTCACATTATAACATGCTCGTGTTATGACTTTTCAAAACTTTTTTTTGAAAGTGGCCACAAATTGGCTACCCATCTCCATGCACCCACCCAAATGAAATTCAAAAAACCATTAGAAATATGACAAATGTAGCTGCAAATTAACATAAGAAAATATACATGTATAAACCAATCACTCAAATTTCTTCTATATGATTATCTCCAAAAATAATTGTGAGCACAAAATCTCCACAATGAGTTAATATATATTTCTTGTGAAATTTTTTCTCAATCAAAGAAAAATGGGAATGAGATAGCTAGAAGAAAAAGAAATATCCTCTCCTTAAACTTATATGGCCTTATGGAATATTACAAATGTAACTAAATCTTGAGTATAACTATTTCTTTGAAAGATAAATTAAAAATAATTGTATTCTTTCATTTATTCTTTCATTTTTTATATAGAGGAGTTTAGAATAAAACTTCATAAATTTCCATTCATAGTGGTTAGTAACATGTGGTTATATTCAAGTAAAAGATAGAAATCTATTTTAGTAACTTAAAATATCAAGATATGCATATATGAAATTCTAAAATAAAATCAATCACAAACATTTCTTGTACCACTTTGATAGTGGTGTATTAATAGAGGTAAAGTAGAAGGTCCTTAACCATACAAATAGTATTCATTGAAATATTTTCTAATTTTAAAACTCCCTTGGTGGTTGATTCATATGAAATGCCTAAGGTCTCTACAAGCTTCCTAGGAATGATGAGGGTACTTAAACTAGAATCCACTATACAATTAAGAATTATATTTTCTTAATAGATAACCATCATATAGAATACTTATATTTCATTTTTCTTACCTCAGTTACCACAACCTATAGAATAGTAGGTAGGGCCCCAAACTCTTTCAACAATTCAATTGGTTGGTACTTGAACTATTTTCTTGTCACCTTTTGAGTTCTTCCTCCAATATCTTAATTTTATTTATAATTGAGAGTAATTCCCAAAGCTACAAACTAATTGTGGAATTCTTGATCCAACGTACTTTGTTCGAGGATATGTCATGTTGCATTGGTCATGCTACATTGGGTTCCCAATGATATCTTGGCTTCTTTATCTAGACACATCACTTTATTTTATCTTGGATATGAATTTTTTAATCTTTTGGTTCCTAGCTCATTTATATTTTCTCCAATTCATCAACCTAGAAGTGGAGGTCATAGGCACACCATATATTAGAATCTCTTCGTTTATTCACTTATGTGTAATATCTACTTTATTATCACTTTTCTTTCTACTATAATTTTATTCATTCTAGATAGGTAGTGAAACTAAACCTAATATTAATGTATGTTTGTATAAGGCTCATTCAAATAATAAGCCTCACAATCCTCCCATGTAACTATAGGATACACTAGAGTTGAACTATTTGAGTAGGACTTTACTAGAGGCAACTAGATATCATGATTAGCCTTTCAATTTTATTGTAATGTGAGGCAACTCACTAATAGTAATTTTTTGGAAATGTAGCATGCATATGAGGTGTAGAATGAGTTTGACATGATACAAATATTACTTGACTATATTATTTTTAGGTCACTATTATCTCTACATTATGAATTTTAGGTATTTGTTGTAGAGGTTGTTTTATAATTACTAATTTCTTATGGGGTGTGTTGAGTACCCTATTTGGATAATATTTTGGCCTTTGTTGGTTTTTAAATCCCATATTAAAAATATTTATGTATACACCTAAAAATGGTCTAATTAATTAAATACATTTGTTTGATTAATTAATATGTTATTCCTCTACTATTAAATAAATAAAAATTATTTATTTATATATTTCATATTTTATTTCTTCTAAATCCTCCTTTTATTCTAATTTTAATTAAATAAGAAAAATTAATACCTTTGGTATTTATAAAGATCCTATTAGTCTACTTTAATTAATTAAATAAAGTTCACATACTTTGTTTAAATTAATTAATCACTCTTCTTTCACATTTAATTTAATAAATAAAACTCCTATAGTTTGTTTATTTAAATAAATTTTCTTCCAATTTTGGGAATAAATCAAATAAAATATTCCTAAAATCTTCTAAAAACCTCCACCTCATCAAATCTCAACAATAAAATAAAACTGTTCAGTTTTATTAAATATTTCAACAACTAGGGCGGGGGCCCTAGCTCGGTTGGCTAAGTAATTCCGTTGCGGCTCTGCTGGTCACGAGTTCTAGTCTCCCCCGTCCCGTGGTACCGGAGGGCATGTCGCGCCAGCGCCGCCGGTCACGTTAAAAAGTTTACCAGGCGCACTGCAGTTTATAGGGGGTCGTGCTACCCGATTCCTGCAGTCTAAAAAATATATATATATATATATATTTCAACAACCAACTCCTGTGCATTTACGGGAATGGCCGTGAAAGGCTGTCACAGAAAAATCTTCTCCTATTCTCTGGTTTGATTTTTTTGTGGGGAGGAACAATCCCCATGGAAATCTCAAGAGTTTCCATCTCTCACCACACAATTCCTCAGAGGAAATCCCAGCCTTTTATCCTATGCCCCTTCACAAATGTGTGCCATGAAATCTATAAATATAGGTTTCTGACAACAGGAAAAGCATCATAATTTGTGCAATCTTACTCTGCAGGTTTTCCAGGCATTCAAGCAATCAAGCAAATAGAAGCAATCATCAAGCAATCAAGTATTTTAGTTCATCAATCATGGTTGTTCACAGTAGTTTCTTTCTCATAAGTTTTACTGTAGAATCATCTTAGTTGCATTTAGGAATCATAATAGCTTAATTCTCATTCTTTAAGTGTCATTTCAACAATCTATTAGCTTATTTAAATATGAGAGCAAAGTAAATTAGAGAAATCTTTAAAGTTAGAGAGAAATAGGACAGATTTCTAAAGGTTCCTGTGTTTAAAATAGTTTAAATCTCTTGAATCTTAGATACAATGTCTTCTTTAGAAGTGTAGATGCATACTTAGTTTGTTTATCTCATTCTTACACTTTCATTTTGGCACCCACCGTGGGGCCTAACCCCATATTCTACAATTTTTTTGTGAAAAAGTGTCTTACAGGTATCGGCATGTTTGTTTTAGTGGAATCAAGGTTTTTTTATAGCGCACCGGCCAGATTTTGTAGTATGTCGAAGGAAGACTATAGCGCACCACACAACTATTTTAGCGCGTCAACCCACTATTTTAGCACCTCAACCCATTGTTCTTTAATATATTTTTATCTGGATCTGATGCATCTGTGGCCAAATTTTGTTCTTTAATCTCTTTTTGGTTAAAATTTATCAATCCTAGGACAGAAAACGAGTTAAAATTTATCAATCCTAGGATAGCAAATGGATAAAAATTGATCAATCCTAGGATAGAAACTTCATTATTACTTGTGGGATTAAAATTAAATATCATGCTTTTTATGGAGCAATATCTCCATATAGATTAGATAATTTGTCTTTTGGGTTTTAAAAAGTGAACAACTTCTTTGCTGTGATTGGGTGATAGGTTTATGCTCTCCCCTTGACTGGGTGCATTAGAATACCAAACTCACTTTGACTTTGTGCATTTTCAAGCTTTCATTAAAACCTTTAGACAGGCCTGCCGTAGTGGGAAAAAGTTCTCACCCTACGGGAACGACCTAATTGGGGACAGCCAAAAGCCATGGCATTCCAACCCACTTTAAAATTTATTTGAATTTGGGGAAACCCTCTTTCAACGGAAGTGTGCAGGATAGCCATCCCCAAAATCTTTGTTCTAAAGATTGGGAGGTCTCTCGAGGGAGTTTATCCATTTGCCGCTCTGAACGGAAACCCTATCTAAGAACCTAGAAATAGAAGCACACTTGTCAGTTCCCGAACATTGTAATACTCGACGGTGCAGGGGCAAGGAAGAATCTACCCTCAAGCACTCACCATATAATTGCCAAGGACTATTTGCTCAGGGGATCTGGTATCCACTTCTATCACTCTGAGTACACACCTAGAAAAGACAAAAAAATGGGTGCCCTCTAGGGGGTGACATGGATGTGTGAGTCAACACAATTCCAAGCTGTGGGTCGTTCGAGTATATAATGATGACCTTTTGTCTCTAGGAGTGAGTTTGTTTGAATTGTCTTATCTTGTCATCAAACTAGTGAAAATCAAGAGGAATCATGTTTGGTTCTTGAACATACACTATCTGTTTAAATTCTAGAATTTTAAATCAACTATTCTATTCTTACTTGTTGTGTTTTCCTTCATTAAAATTTAGATAAGATCATCACAAAAAAAATCTTCAAATCAAACACTTGTGAAATTCTCATGATTCGAGATTGGGTATCCTCCAAATTTGTCAAGAAGTCTCTTGTCAAAAGAATCAGAAAGCCAAAGAAAACGCTTACATACAGACAACTCTTGAGAAAGCAACAATTTTTATATCAAAGCAGAAAGGTTCTACTCCAACATAGGACCTTTATTCATAGATATCACGATTTCTCTAGAGGTTATACGGACGACTATGCTATAGCTCCCTTAGATTCACAAGCATTTTATCAAAGAAGGGCTCTTAGGCAACACCATAATCACAGTTAATGAATTCGTCCTGAATACAACCCACAACCAGCCATACAATACGCTACAAGACCAAGTGAATTTCATAGAGTAAGATAGTTTTCTGTAGCGCCCCAGAAACATTCTTTAGCACCTTGTAGCTCTGTTTTAGCGCATCCTAACTTTGTTTTAGCATGTTATAGATTTGTTTTAGCGCTTCAACCCACTGTTTTAGCATGTCCTAACTCTATTTTAGCGCGTTATAGCTCTGTTTTAGCGCCCCATAGCTCTGTTTTAGCGCGTCCTATCTCTGTTTTAGCGCGTTGTAGCTCTATTTTTGCGCCTCAGAGCTCTATTTTAGCGCTCTAAAAAGTCAGAAAAATAGAGAGTTAGTAAGACAGTTTGTCAGATTACCAACATCAAAAATAAGGTTTTGTCAGTCCAAAACATTTTTTACATAGTCCAAAACACTTGAATCATACAAAAAAGAAAACTTTACTATTACGCCTAGGTCTTGAAACATCTTGCAAAGTGTCCTTATCAATCATCACTAATCTAATATTTTTGTCAAAATTTCCCTATCAAGGATTTTATCATCCTTTCATCACAAAACTGGACACAACTAAATCAGATTTTTAATGTAGTTCTATCAAAAAAATTGACACTTATCAAATCAAAAAAATCCAACATCAAAGTCTAGAGTAAAACTTTTAAAGTTTGTATGCCTATTTTCACAAGATCGGCATATCAAAAACAACAACAAGAAGAAAATGAAAGAATAGCAGCCATGGTTGAAGAAAACCCTTGGGGACGATACAGCAACACTGATCCTCTCACTAATTCACAAGAGAAAGAAATAACTGCAGAAGAAATTGAGAAAGTTCAACAAGACCCTCATTTCCATAAATTTATGGAAAAGATGTTAGAGTAAGATATGGAAAAGTATCTTTTGTTATTAGCTGACAAAGGTGCTAAGCTTCCTAAAAACTTTGATGTCAACCAACTCAAGGAAACGATCACACCTAAGGCAACTAGTATGGAAAATCCAAATCAAATAGATGCTTTGACAAGACAAATCCAACAATTACAATTGCAATTCCAAAATATCCAACAAGGGCCAACAAAAAGATATTCCTTACAGGACATTTTCCATTATCCATTTGACCAAAGCATTAACATGATACCATTTCCATAGTATTGTGAATACCCAACATACAACAAATACAATGGAAGAACTGATCCATTTGATTACGTACGGGAATTTAGAACCATGAGCATAGAGTTCGCACACGAGGACTCTTACTATGATTATTTCCAAGAAGCTTAGGAAACACTTGCATGGAGTGGTTCTCTAAAATGGAACCTGAGATCCAATCTTTTGAAGAACTGATCAATAGGTTCATAACGCACTTCTCATTCAACATCCAACACGGGGTAACCCTAAAAGAACTCTACAACACCAAACAAGCAAAGGGTGAAAATTTTCTTTTCTTTCTCCAACGATGGAGAAGGCTATTTGCTAAATACCCTAGATCTATTCCTGAAGAGGAGAAGATAGAGATGTTCATTGATAACCTAGTGGATGAAATGAATTATAGATTGGACTTGCAATGTCCATCTACATTTGAGCAAGTTATCGAAAAGGGGCTCAAAATCGAAGAGGCTCTAATCAAAAGAGGAACAATCAAACACTTCATTGAAGGTTCAAACAATAACAATTCCTCTAACAACAACATTGAAAATCCAAGATTTTGGCAAAAGAATAAGAATACTGATACCATAATCAATACGCACATATCCAAACTAGTATTCACCTTGATGCCAACCACTATGAACAAACACAACAATGATTCTAATGTCAAACAAAGTAGTGATCAAGGAAATAATCAAAACAATGGAGAAACAAAAACCCAATCATTCCAACGACCATCCAAAAAATGAAAATTCACGCCATTAGGGAAATCATTGGAATCAGTCCTCAAAGAACTTTTAGATGAAAAAATTATTCAAGTATAAGAGGCTAGAAATTGGGACCCTCAAGTCAAACCATCATGGTGGAATGACTCACATTACTGTAACTACCATCAAAATAAAGGTCACATGACTGAAAATTGTTGGCAGTTAAAACATGCGGTGCAAGACCTTATAGAACAAAAGAAAGTATTTGTAGAGGGGCACCAAACAAACAAAGATCATACAACATTCAAAAATCCTCTACCCAATTATCAAAAGGGAGAATCCTCTTCCGCAAACAGCAAAGGTAAGAATGTCGGTTATGTTTATGACACAACGATCCTTTGTCTTTCTGCTGTCAAGGAGGATGAGGAGATATGCAATCAAATCAATCAAAACAATGACATTACACCTACTAATTTGGTACAACATATGGACAAATCTGAAAACCAAATTAATGTAATCACACTCAAAGGGAAACAAGAGTACCAACCGGTTAATGCCACAACAAGGGCACAATCCAAAGTTATATTAAAAGGAGCATCATTATCATCCCAATCTGTGGATCCTCCCTCCAATCAATATAATCTCATCGATCAATTACAGAAAATACCAGCGCAAATATCTATCTTAGAACTTCTAAAGATCTCCCCATCACACAAAGAGGTTCTTAAGCAAGCTCTTGTATCAACCACGGTACCTAAAAATTTGGATGTATGTCAATTTCAAGCTATGGTGGGACATCTATCTACACCTCATTGCCTTTCATTTTCCAAACATGATGATGTATCACTCACCCATCCACATAATTCCACCCTTCACATTGAAGTCCTCATCCATAAACACCATGTAAAGCGTGTCTTGATAGATGGAGGGGCTGGTTTAAATATTTGTACCTTAAAGCTGATTCGTGCACTAGGATACTCAGATGAAGCCATTGATACAAGAAAAAAAATCACAATCAAAGCATATGATGAGGAAGAAAGATCCTCTAAAGGATTGATCATATTACCCATTCAAGTGGGACCTATTGTCCAAAATGTGGTTTGTCAAGTCTTAGATAGGGAACTGAAATACAACATATTGTTGGGACATCCTTGGATTCATGATATGCAAGCAGTACCTTCCACCTATCATCAATGTCTAAAATTTCCCATCAATGGACAGGAGGTAACAATCACAGTAGACTATAATGACACCCAAGCTTGCCATACATTGAAAACATCTCAGGATACATTAATACCTCACAACAGAGAAGTTAGCACATTAGATTCATCTAATGGTGAGAAACAACAAAGCTTCATATCAAAGTGGCTTCCAAAACAACAAAAATCACAAAAGATCAAGGTGGAACAATCTAATCCTTCAAATGTTGAAGAACAATTAGCTTCACCCTCACACCAATTCACCAACAAAGTACAGATAAGTGACAAAGGAATGGGTGAATATGGTGTCAGAAACTCTTTCCATCTCTCACAGATGTTACCCTCCTTACAAACGTATGGACAACCATCTACAACCACACAAGAATCAGCACAATCTACAATGGCATTAGATGGCAGATTTGTGAAAGCCAGAAACTTAGATGAAGAATCAGAAGATAAGGCTATACTCAATTGGCTTTATAGAGATGAGGAAGCTTCCACTTCCACGAGTGATATCATAGAGACAAATCAATATGGAAAGGGAAAAACTATTCTGGAGAAGATGGGATATTCAGGATAGGGACCTCTTAGGTTAAGGAAACAAGGCATAATAGAACCAATCCAACCACTCACACTCCAACATAAGGATAAAACGGGACTAGGATATACAGCAGGACAAGGACCTCTTGAATGAGGGGAACAAAGTGTAACAAAACCAATCCAAGTTCTCACAGTCCAGCATAACAACACAAATGGGCTACGATATATAGAAGGACAGGGCTCTCTTGAATCAAGGGAACAAGGCACAACAACACCAACCCAACCTTTAACACTTCAACAAAATGGCAGAACTGGACTAGGATACACAGAAGAAGCAAGAGCAGAACTCACCAATAGAACTGTGGAGCATATTCTCCAAATGATAGATAACTCCGAAATAGATTCAAATGAATATGAGTGGGACAACTTATCAGATGTTTCCTATGAAGAAATTTAGATTGATGTTATCAAAAAGTATACACCCAAACATGAGGAGGGTCAAAGCTCGAGTTTTAATCCTATTGTCTTTGAATCACAAAATTTTGATGAATCAAGTGAAGACAAATAGACATCGAATGAGATAAATTATGTAGAAGAAAATACCTTCGTAGGCCTCGACATAACCACTAACAACTTTGACAACATTTCTGTCCGAGCTTTCACAATCATTGACCTCAACCCATCTAATGATTCATTGCCTTTACTGCATCCCGAGCTTATCGAGTGGGAACCCCAACACCCCATCAATCTCCCTGTTTTTGACAATGACTCCGCTATTATTAATTACCTTTGTTGTGCAGAATCTGATACTTGTTCTATCAATGCTTCTTTTAATGACGCTTTTAGGTAGGAGGGTGCCAAGCCTTCCAGTTGCAAAAGTATAAAAATAAATAATGGATCTAATGGTGAAAACCATTCTATGGTAGTATTAGATCCTAAAATAGTAAAAACAAAGAATGCATCCAATGGTGAAAACCTCATTGAGGCGCCAAAGGATGGAAAGTTTGACATCCTCCCACAACATTACCATGAAAGATCATCAGTGTTGATAGAACCCACATAGTCTATTGATATTGGCACAGCAGAGAAAGTAAGAATACTACACCTGGCAGCATCCATGGCAAATACAGAAAAGCCATATTTTATCAAATTCCTTGAAGAACGATGCATCAATTTTGCTTGGTCACACTCTAACATGCCAGGCTTAGACACAGATCTTATTATGCATCACTTATCTTTACCAGTGGGCACTAAACCAGTAAAACAGAAACTGAGAAAGATGCATCCACATGTTGCATTATTGGTAAAAAATGATTTGAAGAAACTACTAGATGCTAGATTTATCATATCTATTGATTATGCTGAATGGATATTCAGCATTGTAACTATTTCAAAACCAAATCACACCATCAGAATATGTATGGATTTCCAAGATTTAAATAGAGCATGTCCAAAGGATAATTTTCCTTTGCCAAACATAGACATGATTGTAGATTTAACAGCTAGCCATCAAATGCTATCACTCATGGATGGATTTTCAAGATACAATCAGATCAAAATAGCTCCTGAGGACCAAGAAAAGATAGCATTTACTTGTCCATGGAGCACCTTTTGTTGGAACGTCATGCCTTTTAGGTTAAAGAATGCAGGAGCCACATACCAGCGAGCTATGACAACAATCTTCCATGACATGATGCACACCTTCACGGAGGACTATGTGGATGACATCTTAGCCAAATCTCACACCAGAGAAGGACATCTGGAGATAATGGCCAAAATATTTGACAGGTTGGAGAAATTTAAAGTCAAATTAAATCCCAAGAAATGTGTCTTTGGAGTAACATCAGCAAAACTCCCTGGATACATAGTTTCTACAAGGGAATTGAAGTAGATCCAACAAAAGTTAAAGCCATTGTGGAAATGCCACCTCCTAAGAATATCAGCACATTAAGATCTCTACAAGGCCGACTACAGTCCATCAGAAGATTCATCTCTCAACTAGCAAATCGGTGTCATCCATTCAACCATCTTTTGCATAAAAATGTATCTTTTAAATGGGATGAACAGTGTGAGAGTACTTTCAATCAAATCAAGCATTATTTAATGACACCACCAATCTTGGTGCCACCCAGTGAAGACAAGCCATTGTTGCTATATATCGCAACAACAGATATCTCTTTAGGAGCCTTGCTGGCACAAGAGGATAGAGAAGGAAAGGAACAAGCAATATACTATATCAACAGGACACTCAATGGAAATGAAGTAAACTACACCTTCATCAAAAAATCATGCTTAGTAGTAGTATTTGCAACACAACAATTGTGACACTATATGCTCACTCACACTGTCAAGCTCATTGCAAAAATTGATCCCCTCAAGTATTTACTCAGCAAAGCTGCTTTAACAGGAAGGCTGGCAAAGTGGGTCATGCTCCTCAGTGAGTTTAACATTGAGTATGTTAAAAGGTGAGCTATCAAAGGACAAGTCATTGCCGACCAATTAGCAAAAGCTTCATTATCAGATAGTCATCCTATGGCCATGGAATTTCCTGATGCAGATATCTTCAATATTACAACACAACCATGGAAACTCTACTTTGATGGATCCTACACACAACATGGATCAGGGGCAGGAATTTTATTTGCACACCTCTTGGGCACACAATTCCATGATCTTACAGGCTTACCTTTCGTTGCACTAACAATGTGGCAAAATATGAAGCTTTAATAATTGGAATTAAAGTAGCTATTGACTGGAGAATCACAGAGCTACAGGTGTATGGAGACCCTCAATTAATCATCAATCAAGTCAACAACGATTACCAAACTAAGGATGACACACTGATTTTATACAAGAGACTGGTAGATGATCTAAGGAAATACTTCATAGATATCAAATTTGAGCAGATACCAAGATCAGAGAATAAAGCAGCAGATGCCATGGCCACAATAGCATCTCTTCTACAAATGCCTGAAACGCAAGATCGTTATCGATTTATTGTGGAACAAGTATCAAATCCTGCGTATGCAAACCCCAAATCCCAAACCATAAGCCTTTTGGATGGCGCCCAATCTTCCATTTATGGAGACATTTATACTTACCTAAAAGATAATATCTTACCGCCAGATCTTTCTCGCAACCAAAAGCACAACTTCATACGCTAATCTGCCAAACATATCATTATTGCTAACACCCTTTACCGTCGAGGCCTAGATGGTACTCTTTTGCGTTGTTTAGAAAATAACGAATCTGCTTCTGCTTTACATGAGGTCCATGAAGGGATTTGTGGCACACATTCAAGTGGATTATCTTTAGCCAAAAAACTTCTTCATTTGGGATATTACTGGCCGCACATGGAGCAAGAATCTTATCAGTTTGTTAAGAGATGTCAAAAATGTCAGATTCATGGAAATCTTATACATGCACCAGCACAGGAGCTCCATCCATTCACATCTACATGGCCTTTCTATCAGTGGAAATTGGACTTGGTAGGGAAAATTAACCCATCTTCATCTAATGGACATAAGTTCATTATCACAGCAACAAAATATTTTACAAAATGGGTGGAGGCAATTTCCTTAACCACAATCACTAGGAAGCAGATATCATCCTTCATACTTAATTATCTCATTTGTAGATATGGGATACCCCAGTCAATCATCATAGATAATGGTAGGCCTTTCAAAAACCAAGATGTCCAAGAGCTATGTGAAAAGTTCCACATCCAACATCGCTTTTCAACCCCTTATTACCCTTAAGGTAATGGATAGGCAGAAGCTTCAAACAAAACAATCCTAAAGATTCTCAAGAAGACTGTAAATGAGGTAGGGCATGATTGGCACGTTCAGCTTAACCCTGCTCTTTGGGCTTACAGGACTAGCATCAGGACACCAACAAGAGCTACACCATATGATCTTGTCTATGGATCAGAGGCCATATTACCTATCAAGGTAGAAATTCCATCCCTTCGAGTTTCACTAAAGGGACTCATTTTAGATGAGGATTACAGGGTCTCTAGACTTCAAGAATTAGAGCTACTTGATGAACGTTGACAACAAGCTATCAATCATTTGACAACCTATCAACAAAGAATGTCTAGGAACTATAATCATAGGGTTAAGCCTAGAGTCTTCCATATCAGAGACTTGGTCCTACGGGAAAACCCTAGAAATCAAGCAGTTAGAGAAAAGAAGGGAAAGTTTGAACCTAACTGGATAGGGCCTTATGTCATTATATCAGTCTATGGATCAGGAGCATACCGACTGTCTACACCAAAAGGAGATGTGTTAGAGGAGCCTATGAACAACATTCATCTCAGGTGATTCTATACTTGAGGATACCTAGTGCACAATTGGTAAGGTTGTCTTGATGAAAACCTGGCAAACAGGCATCATAAAAACAAAAAAAACAAAAAAATAGAAAAACAAATGGTGAAAACCTAGTAAACAGGCGCTACTTGTGATTTTCAACCAGCTCTCCTATCTATTGGGTATAGTTTTGTTATGATTGTCTCCTTTCATGATCATTTCCATCTATCATTTGAGAAAATTATTATCACTATCCATATCATGGTAAGGTTATCATGTCTTACCCTAGCTTGGGGGCAATATCCTAGAGTTATTTGGTACAATGGACTTTAAGCTTAAAAGGAAAGGAAATCAAACATGACAACACCAAGTGGCAATACTTGAAAAGTCAAAATCCAAAAACATCAAAAAATCAATCAAAAAATCCAAAAACATCAGAAAATCTGTCAAAAAAATCCAAAAACATCAGAAAATTTGTCAAAATCCAAAAACATTAGAAAATCCATCAAAAAATCCAAAAACATCAGAAAATCCATCAAAAAAATCCAAAAAACATCAGAAAATTTGTCAAAATCCAAAAACATCAGAAAATCCAAAAACACACAAAAATAGAGTCTGTGTTGGTTGAACTACATGGTCTTTGCGTATATAACGTAGGCAAGGCTAATCTTTGATCAAGCCCCCGAGGCCCCTAGGATAGGTCTTTAGGTTAGTTCTTTAGTCAAACGTCTGGGAATATCATGCACACATTGGCACACACATTTTCAACATCGATGATCTAATCTGAATAATGATTTGAAAATACTTTAACATAGAATTTGAATTGTTGTACTTTTCTTTTTATCATTTGCTTTTTATTTCTTTGGAGCTACTCGATGATGTATTGAACTAGAGAGGGAAGGAAGGAGAATGATACTTTTCTTTGTTTGATGTTTGTGAGTTATTCATTATTATTTTGTGAATTGTCGCGGGAAGTGCTCTACCAAGTATCATGGATGACATTCTCATTCACTTAAGAAAATGGTTAATTTTTGTCTGTTTACGCAAGAAATGGTCAGGTTATCTTGGTTTAATTATACCTCAATGCTTGTATTCCCTTGCAATATCAAAAATCATGAAAGAAATAATCAGGTCATCATTGGTCTATCTCATATCATTGATGCTTGTATTCACTTTCAACATTTAAAAAAAAAAAGTTCAGTGATGATACAAAGCAAAATAAAAAGATTGTTGAAATGAAAAATAGATTTGCATGATAAAAATAGATTGCATTCATAATAATACATTTGCGGAGTATTGGTTACACAAGTTACAAAGATTGCTTTACAAACAATGTTATATTTTCTTATTATGGATTGAGTATACTTGACACATACAATTATCATAGTTACAAAATCATTCTTATTGCATGCATATAGAACCATTTCTTCGTCTCATCATAAATTTCACAATGAACATCTCATTTTCACATATTATCATTCACATATTACATAAACATTTCATTTCATCATATCATATACATTATATTTCATTATATCATCATCCATATATTTATATGTATCATATTTACATATCATCACATTTTACATGATATTACCATATAATTACAAAATCATCATTCATTGCATGCACACAGAACACATTCTATAATTTCATCATATATTTCACATATACATTACATTACATTATTTTTATCATATTTCCCATATGACATATTTTCCATACATTGCATACATCCATTGAATTTCATAAACATTAAATGGCATTCAATTAAAACATACATACATCTCGTTTCATATTATATTATTTTATCATATGCATCCACATCAAACGTCTCATTTCAAGTCATACAAATCATATGCACATCACATTTTGCATAACCATATACACATAGCATTTCACATATTGTATAAATATGGAATTTCAAAAACATATAAACATTGCATACCATTGCATTTCATTAGAAAATACATACATCATCAATATCATAAAACACAAAAATCACATCATCATAAATACATCTATCACATCTAGCATAATAAATCATCATAAAACATAGAAAGCAAACTGCATACATCTCATCATCACATATCATATATTACATAAAAATTAAAATGCATCCATCACATAAATCATGTAGAACACATCACAAATCGATCAAAACTGGTGCACATCATATATATCTCATCAAGTGTCAAGTATACAATGAAGTCTAGAAAGGATGAATATAACATCATATCAAACAAAATGGCTGTATATATCTCTCAAAATACATCAATAGGTACACACATGATCTCAAGTAGTGCTTGCACCAGAAGGAGCAGGTCTCACACCAGTATCACCACCACCACCAGCTGTACCAGGATCTCTCAAATCTCTCGGATCTCTCGGGAGAGGCTGTGTCACACCTCTACTCACTGTCCTCGAACGAATCCTCTCTAAGTGAGACTGGGCATAACTGACTCTCTACTCTGGAGGGAAAATCTCATGATATCAGCTCCTATAGAACTCAATCTTTGCACCGACCTGCATAGCCTCTCGCATGTAATCTGCCATAGAGGTCCCATCGACCACTCTCTGCAATCTCTCTATGGTAGCTTGCACTGTCTCTACTACACGTCTGGCAGTATCTCGCTCTACAGTCAAGGCAGTAATCTGTACCTACATCTGGGCCTATGTCTGTACATCTACCGACTGTACCTGTGCTCGCTGCCTAGCCTCATCCCTTTGGCTAGTCAGCAATGTGATTTGTGCCTACGCAGTGGTCAACTGTGCTCGTACATTTGCTAGCTGAACCTGTGCTCACTCTGCTGACTGTCTAGCCTCATCTCTCTCACCAATCAGAGAGGTACTCTGCGTCTGTGCAGTAGCTAGTTGTGCCTGCATCTAGGCTTGAGTCTGAGCTACTAATCCTTGCACCTGTGCTAGATGTCCCTGTAAAGTTAGAACCTCCACACGCAAACCAGCAATCTCTGATCACTCTGCTAGATTGGGAGCAACTTCCTGCCTCTTACGAGGTGCACTAGTCGAAGGCTTTGAGGTACCTACTACGATCAGTCTCCCCTCATCTCTACCATCATCCCCACTGTCATCATCACTATCATCACTATCACTCTCGTCACTATCCTCCACATCCACATCAACATCCACATCCTCCTCTCTCCTCTCTCTGTGACCACCGTGACCACCCCCTGCAGCTACTGGTGCTGACTCATCTGGAATAGTAATATGAGGAGGTGGGTGTAGAGCTAAATACTGTCCATAGTTAGGAGTAATGGGTGCCTCTACAATATCTCGCTATAGATCCCATACCGATGGTTGAAGAGCATGATAACCCTCAATAAGTGCCTCATAAGGTAAGCATGGACCCCAATCACTGGCATCTATCCGATGTCATCCATAGTGAGCTACTCCTTGTGGCATACACTGTACAATCCTATACTGCCTATAGATGCAGCGAATTAGGAATGGCTCCAAAATCTTGGAGCTCTTCCTGATCAAATACATAGAGTCGGACAAATATCCCAACTCGACATCATCCTCATCCCATTCATCACAATCTAAATATGGACGCCAGGCCACTGTCTCCACATCAATAAGAACCCGTCTCCAATAATCTAGCTTACCCATCATATGTTGGGTAGGCCTGCCTCTGTAATGGAACACATAAGTTCTCATCGCTGGTCTCGATAATACTAGCTCAGGACACGTGACAGCAATATGCTCCCATGCCCATACCTAAAGAATTGTAGCTCCTGTTGATAAACTATTACCTCCTAGGTACACGATCCAGTGTAAATCATGATATAACTGAGCAAGCATACACATGCCCCAAGCATATCTCGTCCTGTGTAACACCATGCTCTCTAATACCCGACCCCATCCAAGAGATAGACCCTTTGACCTCTTATTAGGACAAAGGAATCCACCAATAAAGCCTTCCAAAACTAAAGGAAGTCGAGCATATGAATCATAAATCTCTATCGAGGGGATCCAAACTCCCGCAATATGAGGATCCTGAAAAACTCTATGAATAGAATCTCCCACCTTGCTCCTTTGAATCATGCACAACAATCTCACCAACAAAATGAATACGAAGGATACACCATACATCCTCTGGCGTCATGGTCATCTCACCAGTAGGTAAATGAAAGGTGTTGTGGTCGCTATGCCACCGCTCTGCTAAAGCTATAAGTAGACCCCTATTAAGTCTAATATGGGGCATGTCCAATAATGTCGCTAAACCACAATCAGTAATATGCTATCTCTCCTCCGATGAAAGTCATGGTATCATATCAAAAGGCCAGGGGAACTGCTCTCGCAACTAGACAACATCTAAATTCTCCTGTTATCATAGAAACATTTAACAGATCAATACGTTATCATCAGAATATCAAACATCAGTTATTTTATCCAAACTAATGATCAAATCACCTATCATGAGGTCATCAATTTCTAAAATTGTGCTTATCTATCACATGATCAATTTATCAAGAATGAACCCTTATCTATCAATCAGGTTCAATCCATCAAATTTTTTTATTCCTCACTTATCATGAGGGTAATTATTATCAATCAATCAATGGATCTCGCTTATCATGAGATCGTTTACCATCTATTTAGTCAAATCAACACACTACAGTTTCTGGCAGACGCGCTGTAAGATTTGGTTCGGGACACTAAAACTACTGGGGCGCTATGCTATCTTGTCGGCGCGATAAAACAGAGTTCCTGCGCACTCCTTTGGTGAGGCGATACAACAGACCTCAGGTGCGCTAACCTATCTACTCAAGGTGCTATTCTTTTCGGTGCGCTAATCTATTCTAAGGGGGTGCTATAGAACTTGGTTGGCGCACTAAAGTTCTTGCACGCTAAAACAGACGGTCTACGTCGGACCGTCGATGCGCTATTCTGCACTGGGTTGAGCGCTAAAACTCTAAAAATACAAAAAAAATAAAATAAAAATCATGTGCATGAATTACGAGGAGGTTTTAGGGTACATACCGGAGGTCCATAATCAGCCGGACGCTGGTGACGTCGCACACGCTCGAGTTGGTGAGTGTGG
Source organism: Sequoia sempervirens (assembly GCA_007258455.2). NCBI lineage: Eukaryota > Viridiplantae > Streptophyta > Pinopsida > Cupressales > Cupressaceae > Sequoia > Sequoia sempervirens. Next base: position 636,507,042 of record VDFB02193867.1, read on the forward strand.
TAGGGGATCGGCATCCTGTTGCTCCTAACACTCTAAAGGTCTCTATTACAATTTTTTCTAAGAGCACAAATGGCTTTTGAAATAACCTTTTGAGCTTATATAGGTTCCTTTGTGGGATTTTCGTGGGTTTATTTACTTTTCTTTTCGAGGAATTAATTTCTTATCTATTAGGGGTCGTTTTGGACAATTTTATAGGGAGATAAATTGTTTCTTCATCTTTTCTTCATCAAATCATTCAAATCATCAATTTCCTCATAAAATTTCAAAATTCAATCAATTTCTCTCCTGGGGGCATATATCGCTATCATTTCAAATTTCAACATCTGGGCAAATCTGGGAATATTCCAAATCTGGCAGGGGGCAAATCATTCTTTGAGGCGCAAAGCTAAACACATCCTTGAGGGCAAATGTACCTAAAAATGGTCTAATTAAAATAATACATTTATTTGATTAATTAATCTGTTATTCCTCTACTATTAAATAAATAAAAATTATTTATTTATATAGTTCATATTTTATTTCTTCTAAATCCTCCTTTTATTCTAATTTTAATTAAATAAGCAAAATTAATACCTTTGTTTTATTTAATTATTGTTATAATCAAATTCTTCTATTTATAAAGATCCTATTAGTCCACTTTAATTAATTAAATAAAGTTCACATACTTTGTTTAAATTAATTAATCACTCTTCTTTCACATTTAATTTAATAAATAAAATTCTTATAGTTTGTTTATTTAAATAAATTTTCTTCCAATTTTGGGAATAAATCAAATAAAATATTCCTAAAATCTTCTAAAAACCTCCACCTCATCAAATCTCAACAATAAAATAAAACTATTCAGTTTTATTAAATATTTCAACAACCAACTCCTGTGCATTTATGGGAATGGTCGTGAAAGGCTGTCACAGAAAAATCTTCTCCTATTCTTTGGCTTGATGTTTTTGTGGGGAGGAACAATCCCCATGGAAATCTCAAGAGTTTCCATCTCTCACCACACAATTCCTCAGAGGAAATCCCAGCCTTTTATCCTGTGCCCCTTCACAAATGTGTGCCATGAAATCTATAAATATAGGTTTCTAACTACAGGAAAAGGATCCTAATTTGTGCAATCTTACTCTGCAGGTTTTCCAGGCATTCAAGCAATCAAGCAAATAGAAGCAATCATCAAGCAATCAAGCATTTTAGTTCATCAATCATGGTTGTTCACAGTAGTTTCTTTCTCATAAGTTTTACTATAGAATCATCTTAGTTGCATTTAGGAATCATAATAGCTTAATTCTCATTCTTTAAGTGTCATTTCAACAATCTATTAGCTTATTTAAATCTGAGAGCAAAGTAAATTAGAGAAATCTTTAAAGTTAGAGAGCAATAGGACAGATTTTTGAAGGTTCCTGTGTTTAAAATAGTTTAAATCTCTTGAATCTTAGATACAATGTCTTATTTAGAAGTGTTGATGCATACTTAGTTTGTTTATCTCATTCTTACACTTTCATTTTATATCCTTTATATTAGCTTGGTGATTGTATCCTTGTATTTGAGGGTGTTGGTTGCTAGGATACGGTGGTCAATGTTTATAAATTTTGAGATTAATTACTACATTATAAATAAAATTTTCTCACCAAGTTTATCATTTCATCAATCTCACTACCTGATATTATGGATTGGAAAATTGATACTTTGGTACTAATATTATGAGAATAGGGTTCTTTTTAAGGATTTATCAAGGTATTTTGTAAGTATGGTTGGTATGGAGGCTAGATGTTAGGAAATAATAGCATGCTAGGGCAAGGTGAAAAAAATAAAATTTATATTAGGTCATCCCCAATATAAATCACAATACACATGTAACTAGAAGAGAATTTCTCCCTTTAGATTTGATCATCATAAAAATTATAGTCAAAGGTGTATCTCCATGAAAAAATTAAATACCATTTATTTTAAAATAAATTATTGAAATCATCCAACATCACCTTTAGGGCTCTTTTTATGGTGGTGGAATTTTCTCTAGTAGTGATGTAGCAACTCCTTTTTCCTTGAATTTTTTGACCAATGCCTATCCTAACTAGTCCATGCCAACTATTGACAAAGGAGCTAATGATGGATACTAGTCAAGTTCTTTTCCTTTAAATTTTGTATCTCTCAATTTGACCATAATGATTTTCTCTTCAATGTTATAGTGGACCATGTGATGATTCACAATTTCATAAAAAAAAATTGGTGGGTGTAGTCAATTATTATATTATTAAATTGTGGGAGAAAATATAATTTGACATATAGGATGGAAACTTACATAGTAGGTGGTGTTAGTGATAAAGGTGAATATATGGTATTTCATGCCAAGAATAATATTACTTGTTTATGGGAAACTATGATAATATTTTCTTCATGGGATTGATAGTGTGGTTATGGTGTAGTTGATGTATTCTCCTTAGTTGTACAAGGATTTGCTGGTTAGTTTCAGTTGCAAATACTATGGTAGTTATAGGAATCATATGTATTCTAGGTTGATTTACACATATTCACTATTTGATAACAAAGTTTTAGTAGCTAAGAATTAACCTTATTTTCCCAATTATAGTTTTGATCCTTACAATGGTGCTAAGGCATTAAAATTTCCCCATAGGTATGCTAGAATATATTAATATGTATTAAGGCCTTCTTTAGGATCAATACACCATGTAGATCCATTAATAATGGAAATACCAACTAATGTGGGATGAAATAAATAATTCAATCTCTATGATTAGAAGAGTGGCTCCCAATCTATCATATGTTAAGCTTAGTGTTGGATAAATAAAATAGAAAGAGATTATAAGATAACCTAACATAAATGAAAGGATCATGATAGATGCATATATTATATCACATTTAGAGTAGTGATTTATAGCTCAGAATAGAATCATCAAATGAAAATAATGCATAATAATATAGAATTCAACTAATAAACATATAAAATAATTATATTGTTTGGAAAAAAAAAGGGGTATGTGCAGGATCATGGGAGTCCAAACTAGGCCTCTAAGTGGCGATGAAAAATCAGAAAATCAGAGTTAGGCAACTTGAAATAAAAATTTGAATAGGTTACTAACATAATTTAAAAAATATGTAACAACAAAAGTTCTACAAACTTGAATGTAGCTTCTAAGCTACTAGTCCTTTTTTTGGAAAAAAATAATTTTTTTTTGAGAAAATTTGAAATTTCAATGCAGTGGTACTAAATTTTCAGGAAAAAGATAAGAAGTGGGTGTATGTCTGACCACCATAAGTACAAGAAAAAAATTCTAATTTTTTCAATATAAGTAGAGGAAACATGCCCGAATGTGCTCTAATATTTTTGGTAATTTTTTCCATGTAAATAATTAGTTATGAAATTTTTATTAGAACTTTTTAGAATTATTAAAATGTCTGTGTCTAACCACCATAACTTGGTCAAAAATCTATGAAATTCAAATTTTTTTTATCCTATAGTATGCAAGGAATAGAATATGGTGCATCTTGTCAATTCAAAAAATGTTAAGTAGTTTGAAAGTTATAGAAGTTTTTCAATCAGCCTATGCATTAGGACTTTAGATGTAATGTAGGTAGAAAGTCAATAATAATTATTTATTAAATTCAAAATAAGACAAAAGTTATATTGGTGGAAAGCTGACAATTTTTTCTATAAACCCTTTTCCTTTGACAGAATTCAGATTAAAAAAAAGTCATCAGCCACAAGTGCGAACTTCGAAAAACTAAGTAAATTTTTCAAAACATGTTTTTTAGGTTGACTTTCTAGATCAGACAATGTCTAACCAAATATCGAGCCAATATTCGTTTTGGTTTGGTAATACCAAACCGGAAAGGATATACATTTATAACGGATATCTATTTTGAGATATATATCAGTTTCAAAATGGATATCCATTTTGTTTTTAAAATGGATATCTATTTTGGAAAGCGGGAAACCATTTTTTTGAAAAACAAAATAGATATCCGTTTTGAAGACCTAAAAAATCCTCTTTAGTAAAATGGGCATAACTTTTGTGTGTCTTTCTGAAATATCAACTTTTTATAGGTGTTGGAAAGGTGATTGAGAGCTCTATGAAATGGGCTAGGTGGTGTTTCTATATTGTATGCAATGAAATAAGTATAATCATTTGAAATTCATATTTCATTTTTGAAACATCAAATGCTCACTACTTTCACATGCAAAGTCTTTTTTTCATGATTTTTTGGTAACACTCATCTCAAAATACTAGAAACATTAGAAATAGCAATGAATAATGAAATATTTATATTTTTTTAGCAAGGAGATGAACAAATATTCATAAATCATCATATCTCTCTATCCCTTTCTCTGCCTCTTTATATATAACTGTCTCCCCTTAAGATCTAGACATATCCCTCCCTCCTTTCTTCTCTCTTTATCCCTATTTAAACCTATCTTTCTCACTCTCTCTCTCCTTGAGCTCTAGACCTATCTTTTTACCTCTATCTCCATCCTTTCTCTCTCTCTCTCTACCTCTCTCTCTTTCAGGTCCCTCTCACTCCCTCTCCCTCTCTCTCTCTCTCTCTCTCTCTCTCTCTCTCTCTCTCTCTCTCTCTCTCTCTCTCTCTCTCTCTCTCTCTCTCTCTCTCTCTCTCTCTCTCTCCCTCTCTCTCTCTCCCTCTCCCTCTCCTTTATTTTAGGTCTCCCATTACCCCTCTCAGGTCTCTCTCTCTCTCAGATGTCTCCTTCCCACCCTAACTAGATAACTCTATCTCTCTCTCCTTCTCTCTCCCCTCTCTCCCTCCCTCCCTCTCTACCTCTCAATTTTGTCTCCTTCTTCCTCCCTCTATCTATCTCTGCCTCTCTCCCTCTCTCTCTCCATCAGAAGTAAATTGAGATGGGGAGACAGAGAGGGAGAGTGACTTGAGATGGAGTGAGGGAAGGAGAGATATAGAGAGAGAGTGGGAGAGAGAGAGAGACCTAAGAGGGATATGAAGAGATAGAGAGAGATACAGTGTGTGTCTAAGAGAAAGCGAATTAAGAGAGAGTGGGAGAGAGACTTGAAAGGGAGAAGCAGAGTGTGAGTAAGAGAGAGACATGAGAGAAGAGAGAGGTATTGGTTGAGACCTAAGAGAAAGAGGAGAGGAAGAGAGAGAGGAGACAATGGAAGAGACATGAGAGAGACCTAAGAGGGAGAGAGGGAGTGGAAGAGAACTAAGAGAGAGAGAGATGGAGGGAGGGAGGGAGGGAGAGAGAGAGGGGATTCAGAGGGAGAGATGGAGAGATAGATAGAGGGAGGTGTTAGAACCGTAAATTTTTTTAAAAATTCTATAGCCATTTGTATTCATGAATTTCCTATGAGTTCCATGCCATAAGAAAAAATCCATTTCTATGTATCATTTTGCTTATGTATCTTTCTGTTTTCATCATTGGCCTCCATGGAATTCATTTATTATCACATTTCCATCACTTTGAGTCATATCGCTGTGAGATCAAACATGTCTCCCCAACCCATAAGTTGATTTTTCTAATGTGTGTATTTTGCAGTTTGTCGGTAGGAGGTTTGGATTGCTATACTGACATGTATGCACTAGGGGACACATTCGGAAAGACTTGGTTCATGTCTCCCCGACTATGTATATGGAGGTCCATCAGTGTAAGCTCAGCAGTATCGACACAGTGTTATGACGACTTCATTTTGTCACGCCGACCAGTGGTGGGAGGAACCTATTGGCATGAGTTGCGATATTCGCAGTAAGGTCTCACCGAATGGGGCAGGTCTTGCCAACCCCGCCGGTAAAAAAAGCTCATCTCGGTCTAACTACGGGCTATTGGAGAGAGGTCTCCCTGATATCTGATTGTCACAACGAATGTCGGGTCCCGACAATGAATTCTGGTGGAGACACGTGGTTGTAGCAGGTCCCAAGGGAAAGTGAGAGTGGAGGATCCCATCGGTATAATGCTCTTCTATCGATTTGAGGTCTCACCGAATTCAATTTGTCTCACCAACAATGTGGGTGGATCGGGGAGAGTTCATCATGGTCATGCTGATATGCTTTGATTGTCGGTGAGACCGGGCGCTATATCTCAGCAACCGATGCTTAAGGGATACATTTTGGTGTGAGCTGGGGCTTTCGATATATCATTTTGGCGAATGACCTTGGTCTCGCCGATAATGCATATGGAGACTCCATCGATATGAAAATCTTTAGGTCTTGGTGATGAGGAGTATTGCTCGGTCTGACTTCCATGTTTCGGTGTGACTTGGAGTATTCTATGTGACATCTCCCCAACTCTAGCAAGTCATGCTGACATGTTATTTACATCGGCGAGATATGTGCATTGTCTCGACGAACTAGCTATTCACGGAGTACATGTAAGAATGAAGGCTATCGGGGGGAAGTCTTGGCGAGGTGCCTGGGTCTTTCCGAATGGAATGCAATGGTGGTTTTGTCGACAGGACAATTTGAGGCTCACAGCGACGTGAAGTTAAGTGGGAGGCTCTCGGGGAAACACAAAGCTATCTCTACGAGGTCTCCCTGAGGTTGAAGTGTCATGGCGACAGTGAATTAAATGAAAGGTGCATTTCGGTGAGAAGCTTCTCATGTCTTGGCAACTGGGAAAACATTTGGGGCTCTCAGTGAAACATGTTGAGATTGATATAATGTCTCTCTGATTGTAAAAATTCACAGCGAATAAACAGAAGGTGCACGTTAGATGGTAACGAATGAATTGCTTTTGGCATGACTAGTAGGTTGTCTCACCGACTGTTTCAACTGGTAAATTATAGTAATACAAATGTTGTGGCTAGCATAAAATGAGCCATCGTCTATGGATAACCTATTGATGGAAAAGTTAGAGGAATACTAAATTGAGACCCTGAGCATCGGTTATGACTATTGGTCATCATGGAGATTTCAATGCTATTCGACATGGAGTCTCATGTGGTCAAGAGAGGTTATGGAATCTCTGGCATGCGTTTTGAAAATGGCTGAGTGGGAGCTTTGTAACAGTGCATGTTGAGGCATGTGCCTATTTCTGATGGTCTATATATGCGCTCACTCTTGACTATAATGGAGTTGGTAGGATGGGCAGAGAGAATAGAGTAGGTTGAAATTACAGTAGATAGAAATTTCATTTTTGAGACTATGTTGCATAAAAAAAATTGACAATGGAGATTTCAATTGAATTCACTTGAGCTAGTGATTTCTTTCTGGTGTCAATTATGTGTCGAGTTCATTGAATAGCATTATTGAATTTGTCTCCATGTTGATTCTTTCTGGTTATTTAAATTGAGGTAACAAGTTTATTTTCAATTTATTAGTGCACATTTGTTGTTTCTGTGTGATTAATCTATCGGTTCTCTCAAGTAGGGATTAAATCCTTTCTGTTGATCACATTAATCATGGGGAATTCATCTGGATTCTTAAAGTAGAGCTTATTAATCACAATCCTGCATTTTTTATACAAGTTATAAATAGATCATATGCCTATAGTTTTATTTTTTGCCAGAATAAGTTGCTCACCTCTATTTCATTTGACTATGCATACCCAACAAGGCACTGGTCTCTACATTTCATCATTTTGAATTCACTTAATCTCTATACATCTATTAATTAAGTATTCTAGGATTTAGGTCAGAAGGTAGCTACCTAGTTTGGTTTCATTTGTTCACTGTCATCTTCCATTGTGGACAAAGCATTTCAGAAAGATAATCACAAGTTAAGTCTGCATTGTTTAAGAGAGGTACACCCACCTAGGTTTAGCAACACCTAAAGAGTAGAAGGTTGAGTTCTCTTGACCTTGTTTTGTGGCCCTAAAACATATCAATAGATTGGCAGCCTCTTGAGGCATTCAACCTATGTTTTTGAGAGCTAACAAATTGGTGACTCTGCTTGGGAATAACTTGAGAAAATTTGGTGGCAGACAGCCTTGCCTTATAGATTCATACAAATTTTTAAATTAGGTCTTCAAATAGAGATTCATAATTGTGTATTTTGTAGCTCCCGATCCGAGTCACACAACTAACAAATTGGCGACTCTACTGGGGAGTAACTTGAGAAAATCTGGGCCTTAATCATAGAGTCAGAAGTCCTATATACAGACTCCGCTGGGAATAATAAATAACAATCTTTTTATCACTTTTAAGAAAGTGAGTGGCGACTCTAATCAAACATCTCAACATGAATGGAAGAAGATCAATATTTAGAGGAGGTCATATTGGAGCCCCTGCTGGCACTAGTAAATGGACACATAAAGGTGATAAGGTTGACAAGGGTAAAGGGAAAAGTGAGGATATGTGCTTCACAAATAAAGATAAATCATCAATACCTTTTGGTGAAAATTGTTTTGACACATGGAAAGATAATTCAAATGAAGAGCCTTGTACCCCGGAAGATCAGAAAAATCCTTTTTACAACATTCAGAAAAATGTTGAATTTGAAGCTAGAAAACAGGTCGAGTTTGAAGTTGGACTTGAAGTTGAATGACTCAGAATTCAATATGAATATGACCAAAAAATGGAAGGTAATCAGAGTGGACCTGCTAATCAGGAAGATTATGAATCTTTAAGTTATGAGGAAGTCAAGGCATGGTATGAATCTCAGAGAAAGGAAAGGGAAGAGCAGGAAAAAGCCCAAATGATTCAAGCAATGAGAGAATTCAAACTACAGAAAGCTCAAAACATTCCTCACACATCTGGTTTTCCCCCAAAATATGTACCACCTCATAAACAGGGTAATCATGGTGTTGGGTATTCTGAACCACCAAGGATTCCTCACCATCAAATTGGGAACCAATATAGACAGCCAAATCATCCACCTAATATTCCCACACAACATACAAATAATTATCCACCTCCTGGTCAGCGTCATGTGCCATGGCAAAATATGTAGTACAATGTCCCTATGTACCAATATCAACACCCACCTAATCCTCCTCCTTATCAATATACAACCATGATTAGACAATTTGATCTATCATGGTTTCAATTATACCCTTATCCCATGGACAGTAGTTGGAGAGGTTTAGTACCCAAATTTACAGGAAGTAATGCAATCACTGCTGAGGATCATTTAAGAAGTTTCAATGCTTTCATTCAAGACCTAGATATACCTCATGAATATGTGCATATGAGATTGTTTATGATGTCCCTTATTGAGGAAGCTAGGGATTGGTTCAATAGCCTAGCAACAGCTTCTATTTATTCTCTTCAGATATTTCAGGATCAGTTCCTTGAACAATATGGAAATTTGAGTGCACCAGATGCTGTTCTCCATGAACTAATGTGAATTCAAAAAGGTCAAAATGATTCTATCTTTGATTTTAATAGGAGATTCAATAAACTGCAGAATAGAATACCTCCAGGATCAAAGTTACCAGACTCTGTATCATTAAGTGTTTACCTAAATGCATTTGACCCTAAAAAAGGGTATGAGCTAAGAAACAGGTTCCCAAGGGACTTAGCTGAAGCACAAAAGATAGCATTAACAATTGAGAATAACAAAAAAGCTGCTAGGATAATGAATAAGAGAGATAACCCTCGAGCTCCTCAAAAAGATAATAATTATCAATTTAAGCAGGAGAACACATATAGGAATGAAAGGCCAATGCCAAGGTTGCATGACATGCCCTATAATACAAACTAGAAGGATGGAAAACCTGTAGTAGATAGGCCTAGAAGTAAAGAAACTCCTGATCCATTGAAGAAGAAGGGAACATATATGGTGAATAGTAATTATTTTTGTGAATTTTGTGATAAACCACACTCCCCTGATTATTGTGTAGTAGCTTAGAGAATGTAGGAAGAAGGAGTGTTAATGGGAGATGGTGGAGAAGATCACACAATCTACTTAACTTCAAATGCTTCTCACCATGTTGAGGAGAGGTACTCATCTTCAAAGGAGGGAGGTTATGAGTATGATGTTGTAGAACAAAGGTACAATGTTCATATGGCTGAGCAGTAGGTTTTTTCTGACTTTGAGGATGATTATGTAGAACCGCAATCTATTGAGGTGCCTGCTCATAATAATGTGTGGAGACTTACTGAGGAAGAGATAGAAAGATTGAATGTTGCTATAGTAGAAGAAGCCAAGAGTAAATACTGGTTGAGGAACAGGACAGTAAATGAGAAGGAAGGTGTCCCTAGGGGTATTTTTATGAAAGATCAAAAAGTTGTACAAGGAGCTTCAAAGAAAATTGAAAATAAACAACGTGAAGAAAGAAAACAAAATCCTATCCAAAAGGATGCAGTAAAAGAGCTACATAAAGAAATTCAAAAAAGTGATCAGTCAAGTAAAGGAGAAAAAGAGGTGAACAAAGGAGAAACATCAGAACAAAAGAGAGTGATTAAGGCAGAAGGTCCTTTTGATTTCACTCAAGCATTGTCTCAGGTAAAGATGTATGTCCCACTTCTAGAAATGATGAAAATTAAGGAGTATAGGGACAGTGCAATGCAATTGATAACAAATGAGAGTGAAAAACATGTAAGTACTGAAAATAAAATGGTTACTAAAAATAAACAGAATAAAGTAAATATCCCAGAAATTTGCTTGAGTAATGTATTGACAAGTCTGCCACAGGTTGATCCTTTCTTTATCACATTACTCATAAATAATAAATTATTGAGGAATTGTATGATAGATTCTGGTGCCACCATGAATATTATGCCAGTAGGAGTGAAACAACTAGGCATGGGGGTGGATACATATGAAGGAAAATGTTATGCAATGGATAACTGACCTATTCCTATGGTGGGTATAATGAAAGATGTAGAAGTAAAGCTAGCTACTTATCCTCAAGTATCTTACAATATTGATATAACAGTGATAGACACCCCTCCTCAATTCGGTATGCTCATATCAAGGCAATGGACGGCGGCCATTGGTGGAAATGTCCAGTTCGATCTGTTTTATGCAACCATTCCTATAAATGTCCAAGAAGTGAAATTGTACAGGAAGCTGAGGATGAATCAACTCATTGACTGTGTGCCACATGACCAAATCAATTGTTTTTGTGATGTTGATTTTGGGAGTTTCAAAATAGAACCAGCACAACCATAATTGACTAATAGTGATCCTATGGAGAAGCATGCTACACAAAACCACAATGGTGTGTGGAAGATTTATTTTGATGGAGCCTACAGCCAAGGAGACAGTGGAGCTGGGATAGTATTTGTTTTGCCTGAAGGTAATACATTTAAGTATTCATTCCTATTAACCTTTGAATGCACAAATAATGTGGCAGAGTATGAAGCTCTATTAACTGGATTGAATATAGCGGTGAAGCATAAAATAAAGTTGCTTGCTATTCGAGGAGATTCAGAGTTGGTTGTATCGCAAATTAAATCAAAGTATGCAGCAAAAAATAAAAGGTTAAAGCAATACAGAAATGCTATATGGGATACGATAGAGTTGTTTGATGCTTTCTCGATTGAATGGGTAGATAGATTGAAGAATATAATGGCAAATTTTCTAGCTAATGTAGCATTGAAGAGAGATGATATTACATTGGCTGGAGTGTCACAAATTGAATTCAAGACAAGACCTATTGTGCCTAATAATGTATATAGCTGGCAAGTTTTTAATGATGACACTAATCTCTTGAAATTCCTTCACTGTATAGACCAGTATGAAGCCCAAGAGATCGACTTCAATGCCTTTGTTGAAGAAGTGGATCAGAAACAAACAGCCTTTGGAAAAGAGATCTTGCAACTTAAAAGAAATAAGATTCCTAAAGGCTTAGTGGCATTAGAGAGGGTATATGATGGAAGTGATCGGTCTTTAATGAAGCAAACACCAGTTTGAAGGGATGACATTGAAGAAATTAATTTGGGAACTGATATGGCACCAAAATAGGTGTACATAGGTAAAAAGATAAGTCCTGCAATTAGAAGAATGTTGATTGAATTGTTAAGAAAGTATAAACATGTATTTCCTTGGTCTTATGAAGATTTGAAAGTGTATAGAGAAGACTTGTTTCAGCATGAAATACCATTGAAGCCAGATGCTAAACCATTCAGACAAAAGAAAAGGCCCGTAAATCCAACTCTAGAACCTAAAATGCAAGAGGAATTGGCTAAGCTCAAAGATGGTGGAATCATTAAGCCAATCAGACATTCAACATGGGTGTCAAATCTGGTCCCTGTCAGAAAGAAAAATGGAGACATCAGATTATGTGTAGATTTCAGAAATCTAAACATAGCGTCCCTCAAAGATAATTATCCTTTGCCTAACATGGAGTCCATATTGCATAAGGTAACAGGTTGCGAATTGTTGTCCATGATGGATGGATTTTCAAGGTATAATCAGGTCAAAGTTAAAGAGTCTAAGCAATACAAAACAACATTCACAACCCCTTGGGGAACATATGTTTATCTGAGGATGCCATTTGGTCTCATTAATGCAGGGGTGACTTTTCAAAGAGCCATGGATGTGGATTTTGCTGATTTGATCAATATTATCATGGTGGTGTATCAGGACGATCTCACTGCTTACTCCAAGAAGGCTGAGGATCATGTTCATCATTTGGAAAAGGTATTTATAAAAGCCCTTGAGTATGGTATTAGCTTAAACCCCAAGAAGTGTAATTTTTCTGTCACAGAGGGTAAGCTTTTAGGGCATATTGTTTCAAAGGAAGGGATTAGGATATACCCTGAAAGGGTGGAAGCTATTGATAAAATCCCTATCCCTAAAACTGTTAAGGCGATACAGTCATTTTTTGGATAGATTAACTTTGTTAGAAGGTTTGTTTCTAACTTTGCTGAGTTTATCAAACCTATATCAAAAATGTTAAAGAAAGGACAAAAGATAGAATGGACTGCAGAAGCTTTGGAAGCTTTTGTATCTATAAAACATGCTATCAAGGAGGCTCTTGTTCTTAAGTCACCTGATTTTTCAAAACCTTTCCAGATTTTTCATTTGCCTCAATGCACACTGTTACAGTGGTTATGCTACAAAAGAATGAAGATGGTCATGAGTAGCCAATA